>SJYV01006555.1:1864251-1918368 GCA_006410875.1 Neotragus pygmaeus | reverse complement strand
GTGTTGGAAATGACTCTTGAGAGTCGCTTGGACTGCAAGGAGATCCAACCAGTCAATCCTAAAGGAAATCAGTACTGAATGTTCCTTGGAAGGACTGATGCTAAAGATGGAACTCCAAAACTTTGGCCACCTGATGCGAAGAACTGACTCATTTGAAAAGACCCTGATGCTGGGCAAGATTGAAGGCAAGAGGAGAAGGGGACGACAGAGGATGAGATGGTTGGATGGCATCACCAACTTGATGGACATGATTCTGAGCAAGCTCCAGGAGACGGTGAAAGACAGTGAAGCCTGGTGTGCTGCAGTCCATAAAGTCTCAGAGAGTCAGACACATCTGAGCAACTGAACTGAACTGAAGGAGGGGGACTTCGCTGGTGGCTCAGTGGCTAAGATTCCACTCTCACAATGCAGGAGGCCTGGGTTTGGGAGCTAGATCCAAATCCCTGGTCAGGGAACCAGAACCAGATCCTGTATGCCCCAACTAAGATCCAGCACAGCCAAATAAATAAATAAATAAATAAATATTTTTTAAAGAATAAAATAAGAAAAGGGATGTTCGAAGGTCTCCTTTTCAGCCCTGCCCCCTCCTGTGTCCATAACCTCTCCTCTTTGTATACAGTCACACACAGCAGCATCAATGCTCAGATTTCTGCCAGTTGCAAACTCACATCCTTTGAGAACAAAGGAGGATGTGGGGAAATGCATGGCAAACTGCTCTCCCCAAAGCCTGTGTCGGAGAGCATGAGGGCACAGTCAGGGGACGTTGTCAGACGCCGGTGCCGGGGCCTTGGGATTCTGCTTTTGAGAAATTGTCCTTCTTAACACCTGCTCAGAAANAAGGAGGATGTGGGGAAATGCATGGCAAACTGCTCTCCCCAAAGCCTGTGTCGGAGAGCATGAGGGCACAGTCAGGGGACGTTGTCAGACGCCGGTGCCGGGGCCTTGGGATTCTGCTTTTGAGAAATTGTCCTTCTTAACACCTGCTCAGAAAGCTGGAATTGTTATTTCTTTATTCCTGATTTTCCTGTTTCATATTTCAGAGTGAAATTCTTCTCTTAATAAAAGCCTCCTTTTCAATGAAAGAAAAAAGAAAGTGGTATCAATTGCAATGTTAGGAATGCAAATTCAGAGTGGGGAAAAATGCCCAGTGCTACAAAAGATGAGAATTTCAGCGAGTACAAATAACTGCAACCTCCATCGCCAGTGTCTCTCTGAGATGACAGCAAGTGAGTGCAGATCATCACCCGGAACCATGAGCATGGCATTCCTGACACAGTGCATGGGATGAAATGTTGCCAAGAAGGCTTTGCTGACTCACCCATCGCTCCTGCAGTGGATCACCCATCCTACTCACCAAGACCACCATCTGGCTGCAGGATGGGAGGGAATGAGGAGGGGTCCACCCCTGACTTGAACCACTGGTTTGAATTAGTCACCTGGGCACACCTGGGTTTGAGAGGGGCTAGAAGGTGGGAGTCAGAAGGTTTGTGTCTGTGGAGAAAAGGAGGATGGAGACTGGGGACTCTCCACCACAGCCTTCTCAGAAGATGGGGGTGATTCATTATACACCAAGCAGAAAGCGAGCTGGGATCATATCTGCTATAACAGCTGCTATAACAAAACACCACAGACCGAGTGGCTTATAAAACACTGGACAGTTATTTCTCACTCTTCTGGAGGCTGAAAGATCAACACGCCTGCAGATTCAGCATCTGATGAGAACCTGCTCAGAGTTGGCCATCTTCTTGCCAAGACGAAAGGGGCAGCAAGGGGCCTCTTCAATAAGGGCACTACCTCCATCCATGAGGGCTGCACCCTCCTCACCTGGTCACCTCCCAAGGGCCTCTTCTCCCGTCACCATCACACTAAGGGGTAAGTTACAACGTCATTCGGTGCACAGCAGACCAGACTCTGAAGGAGATCACTGTGCTGGGGTGAACCTGAGCCTGAGGGTGGAGTGGTACTTGAGACCCTAGAGAGAGAATCCAGAAAGTTTAAGCCATCTCCTCTGTAAGCCCCTGGACCAAGCAGGCCACTGTCCAGACCCTGCAGCCTCGGACGTCCCCAGATGCCACTTGGGCGACAACACTCCTGTGTCCTCTCTTGCGTCTACTTCCACAGCTGAGAGACTCCCCCTGCCCCAAGAACAGTTGTTCAGAGTAAGTTAGCTAATTGTGATTTACGAATGAAAAACAGAGTTTTGAACACAGTGTTTCACTTCCTCTCCTAATGTGACAGCACAAACCTAAGCCCAGGTGCATCCAGGTGAGAGTTACCTGCTGCCTGCCTGCCCAGCATCCCTCCTCCCAGGAGCAGCTCCCTGGCTTCCAGGCCACTCTTGTCCTGCGGCTCTGCGATGGCCACTGAATCCAGGCCAGGCTAATCAAAGTCACAGTGTTGACCTGAGGATGGACAGGATCGTGGTCTGCAGCCACTGGAATCATCCCGGGACTGTTGCTGAAACTGCGGGGAGCAGGTTATGGGGCTTTAACCTGTGGGGACCACGTGCACCCCCGCCCACAGCTTGCTGGGAGCGAAGCCACCCCAGAAGAAGAAACTCCGCAGATGGAAAGCAGCAGGCCTGCACACTCCATGAGGGCCTGAGCCAGTCCTCTAAAACCCTGTGGGCTTTGATTGCTCACTCATTCAGTTGTGTCCAACTTTTGAGATCCCACGGACTGTAGCCAGGCTCCTCTGTCCATGGAATTCCCCCGGCAGAATACTGGAGCAGATTGCCATTCCCTTCTCCAGGGGATCTTCCTGACAGAATCGAACCTGCGTCTCCTGCGTCTCCTGCATTACTAGGTGGATTCTTTACCACTGAGCCACTTGGGAAACCTGGACTTTAATTACCTACTCAAATAAATTAACCCTTATTTCGTTTTTACTTAAACAACCCTGAGCTATATTTCTGTCCCTTGTAATTAAAAGACATCTGGTGGATTCTAATGGCTCTGTGACCTCAAGAACTTAATACCTGTGCAATGACAGAGAAATCCTCCCGTTTATGGAAGACATCCTGCACCTGGAGAGTAGGGCTGGCAGCACAAAAGATGCTCCAGGGTTTAAAACATGGAGACAGCAGGCAGGCACCCAGAGCGCAGGCTCCAATGGGACCTGGAGCCTTCGGCTGGAGCTGAGCGAGGGGAGTCACTCTGCACGTACAGGCAGCACATGCAGGAGAAAAGGGTTTGTTTAAGATGCTCATGTTATGAGAAGTTCAAGATGGTGCCTGAAACTGCCACGGGAGGAACCTGCTCACTTGGGCCCCAAACCACAGTACAAAGGCCAGGTGGCTTATCAGATAGGTCCGTCCTCACTGCTGGAGGCAGGAACCTTCTCTTAAGCTGGTCTAAGTGAAACAAGGGAAGTCATCGGCTTGTGAAGGTGGGAAGTCCCAGGTGGTTGGAGGCAGGGCCTCGTTCACCAAAAGCAGGAGGGGGCTACCAGATGTCTTTTAATTACGGGACAGAAATATAGATCAGAGTGCTTTAAGTAAAAAAGAAATAAGGATTAATTTATTTGAGTAGGTAATTAAAGTCCAGGCTTCCCAGACGATTCTGTTCTCCAGCTCCAAGGTCCAGCCAGGATTCTGCTATTGGTGTTCACTGATCATTGTCTGCTGCTCTTTGACACTCACGTCCTTGACGATGGAATGGACTCACGAGGTCAGGGTTGGAGCGTGGCGATCACCAGAGGTGCCCCCCAAACACTGGTCTAGGTGGGAGAGCTGGACAGATCTCACCCACTCCTCAAGACTCCGTGGACCCTCCCCCTCCTTGGGCCCACTTCTCTCGCATCAGCTCTGCTGAATGGGAACGTGGGCATGGCATTGGCATCTCCGATTTTGCCTGACACCTCCATGCTCATCTCCCCTCAACTAGTCCACCAGCCCTCCCTGCTCCCGGTCATTCTGTCCACCTGCCCCAGACCTCAGGACCGCGAAGGCTCAGGGAAGATGCTGAGGAGAAGCAGGGACACGTGGTGAACCAGCCTCGTCCCCCCATGCCCTTGGGCCCAAGGCTGAGGGCACTTTCCAGAGCAATGGGGAACCCCCGATACAAGCAAGACCAGTAGAGGGGGAAGGGTGTGGGGCTGGTATGGGTGGAGGGCACCTTAGGCTCTTCCTACCCTCTGGTTACCCTGAACACACACACAGCACACAGTGCAGCAAATCAAGTGACTTCCCAGCACAAAGAAAATCCACTCGGAGATAATTTGCTGCCAGTGTGCCAAAGCAGCCAGCAATTTTCAGACGGCAGCTTCCTTTAATTACAAACAAAATTAGAGAGCTGCCAGACTGCCCAGCTCTGCCCCAGGCAGGTGCCCTGGCTTATGGAAGGCATTATGGTTGATTCACTCAGCCAGGCTGGAACACCATCCACCCCGGAACTGGACTTTGTCTTGAGGATTTGTCAGCCAGAGATTAGGGGTCAGAGGTCAGGGGACATCCGCCAGGAGTCAGGAACAGCAGCCGTGGGTCTGGAGATGTTGGACTAATCACATGTGGGCTTCTCGGCAAGGCTGCTCAGCGTGTCTCAGGGACAAGTCAGAAGTGTCGCAAAGGCACGAGTACCAGGGCCTGGGGTCTGACCCAGAGACCATGGCCAGAGCCAGTGCCGGAGCTGGGACACAGCAGGGCCCTCAGCCTGTGGAGCTTTCAGCTGAACTCCATGAAATAATAGACACTGGAGGTCAAGTGGTAAAATGAGGACCTGGGCCAGCTGCCGGGTCTGCATCAGACTCTGCCTGGGGCAGGGCCCCACATGCTTGGCCTTGGTTTCTCATCCGTCTTAGGAGAGTGATTCCAGAAGTACAGGGGGCTGTGCCTGGACATGTCCCATGGCTGGGCTTGGACATGGGACCCAGTGCCCGGGGGAGGGGCAGGAGGGCTTGAGTGTCACTTAACTGCTGCACACACGTGTGGTCAGCTCCTGTTCTCCAGCCCAGGTCTCAGTGCTGTCACCCAGCAGCTCCCCCAGTCCCTGCAGCAGCTCTGCCCAGTAGGACGGCTCTCAGCCCTGGGGAGACAAGGAGACCAGGCGCAGAAAGTGGGGACCTGGCATTTTGCCCCGATGGCCTAGTCAGGGTCTGGTAAAGGGGCCGGGATGTCAGGAGAGAGACAGACAGAGAGAGAGAATGAGAGACAGAGAAACTGAGAATCAGAAAGACAGACAACAGTCACTCGGTGCCAAACCTCCTGGAAAATGCAGGTCTCATAGAAGAAGCTGCCCGTCCTCCCCACACACGCACGCGCCCAATCCTCTCCCTACCCCACTGCTCTCCAAATCAAGTCTCTGCCCTTCTTAGCTGCTCAACCCCACAATCCTGCCTGGAAGTGTGGCAGGGACCACCCACTACTAGCCGGACCACCCTGNGGGCCCACTTCTCTCGCATCAGCTCTGCTGAATGGGAACGTGGGCATGGCATTGGCATCTCCGATTTTGCCTGACACCTCCATGCTCATCTCCCCTCAACTAGTCCACCAGCCCTCCCTGCTCCCGGTCATTCTGTCCACCTGCCCCAGACCTCAGGACCGCGAAGGCTCAGGGAAGATGCTGAGGAGAAGCAGGGACACGTGGTGAACCAGCCTCGTCCCCCCATGCCCTTGGGCCCAAGGCTGAGGGCACTTTCCAGAGCAATGGGGAACCCCCGATACAAGCAAGACCAGTAGAGGGGGAAGGGTGTGGGGCTGGTATGGGTGGAGGGCACCTTAGGCTCTTCCTACCCTCTGGTTACCCTGAACACACACACAGCACACAGTGCAGCAAATCAAGTGACTTCCCAGCACAAAGAAAATCCACTCGGAGATAATTTGCTGCCAGTGTGCCAAAGCAGCCAGCAATTTTCAGACGGCAGCTTCCTTTAATTACAAACAAAATTAGAGAGCTGCCAGACTGCCCAGCTCTGCCCCAGGCAGGTGCCCTGGCTTATGGAAGGCATTATGGTTGATTCACTCAGCCAGGCTGGAACACCATCCACCCCGGAACTGGACTTTGTCTTGAGGATTTGTCAGCCAGAGATTAGGGGTCAGAGGTCAGGGGACATCCGCCAGGAGTCAGGAACAGCAGCCGTGGGTCTGGAGATGTTGGACTAATCACATGTGGGCTTCTCGGCAAGGCTGCTCAGCGTGTCTCAGGGACAAGTCAGAAGTGTCGCAAAGGCACGAGTACCAGGGCCTGGGGTCTGACCCAGAGACCATGGCCAGAGCCAGTGCCGGAGCTGGGACACAGCAGGGCCCTCAGCCTGTGGAGCTTTCAGCTGAACTCCATGAAATAATAGACACTGGAGGTCAAGTGGTAAAATGAGGACCTGGGCCAGCTGCCGGGTCTGCATCAGACTCTGCCTGGGGCAGGGCCCCACATGCTTGGCCTTGGTTTCTCATCCGTCTTAGGAGAGTGATTCCAGAAGTACAGGGGGCTGTGCCTGGACATGTCCCATGGCTAGGCTTGGACATGGGACCCAGTGCCCGGGGGAGGGGCAGGAGGGCTTGAGTGTCACTTAACTGCTGCACACACGTGTGGTCAGCTCCTGTTCTCCAGCCCAGGTCTCAGTGCTGTCACCCAGCAGCTCCCCCAGTCCCTGCAGCAGCTCTGCCCAGTAGGACGGCTCTCAGCCCTGGGGAGACAAGGAGACCAGGCGCAGAAAGTGGGGACCTGGCATTTTGCCCCGATGGCCTAGTCAGGGTCTGGTAAAGGGGCCGGGATGTCAGGAGAGAGACAGACAGAGAGAGAGAATGAGAGACAGAGAAACTGAGAATCAGAAAGACAGACAACAGTCACTCGGTGCCAAACCTCCTGGAAAATGCAGGTCTCATAGAAGAAGCTGCCCGTCCTCCCCACACACGCACGCGCCCAATCCTCTCCCTACCCCACTGCTCTCCAAATCAAGTCTCTGCCCTTCTTAGCTGCTCAACCCCACAATCCTGCCTGGAAGTGTGGCAGGGACCACCCACTACTAGCCGGACCACCCTGCCCTTCTCCAGGATCTGGGGAGGGTGTCCAGGCTGCAGGGCGCTGCTGCCATCTAGTGGTCACAGGGCGTCCTGCGTGCCCTGGGAGCTTCAGCCCAGTCCACCTGGATGCCCTACCTCTCTGTTGGCAGGTGGGCCCATGCCCGTGGGTAGGTTCACACCTCACCTCCCACGGTTCATGGTCAAAAGGAAAGGGGACCATGGCACACTGCCATCTAGCTGTCTTCCCATGGTTTGTCCAACCTTGAGAGCTCGGGGGAACAGGGCCAGGCACTTCCCAGACCATCCCTCCATCCACATGCTCTGAAGCTTTCCCATGACGCTCTGAGGTGGTGGGTTTGGGGTAACTGCAGAGGAGAGGTGCCTTCCCAGCATGTAGCACTGGGGTGCTCATTGTCAGTGTGACTTGCTGCCACTGACCTTGACCCCTGGGCTAAGGTGTCGGCCAGGCTTCTCCTCTGTCCAGAAGCAGGTCACTCAGTCAGCCCACCCTCAGGGGAGGGGCACCTGTGACCCCAGGCCTTCACAGGCCTGTCTCGTCACTCCTGCTGGGCCCCGGGCAAGTTGCCCAGTTTGCTGGGTCTAGAGCCGTGGTGAGAATGTGGCTGTTCTCACCAGCAGGTCTGCCACCTGGAGAAGGCACAGACAGGGCTGAAGACCCGGGTGGGTGCAGGAACAGACCAGGTGGGAGCAGAAAGACCTGGTGGCCAGTGTCTGGGGAGGACCTGGGCAAGACCCACCTGAACCAGATCCCGGATAGCTGCCAGGAGCCAGGAAGGAGGCGGAGCATCCCAGCCTGGGGGACTTGCCCACGTCCCCCGTGAGACCCGCCCCCACCCAGCTGAGGCCACGGGACACCCCCCACATGAGGCATGCTTGAGGGTCCCAACTCTCCATCTCCTGGGGCCAGGCATGTACATCTTTGGGCAAAAGCACAGCCAAGCCCCTTGTGTCTGGGGCCAGGACTTGATCTCCAGATGGCCCNGTTGGATCTCCTTGCAGTCCAAGGGACTCTCAAGAGTCTTCTCCAACACCACAGTTCAAAAGCATCAATTCTTCAAAACGCAGCTTTCTTTATAGTCCACCTCTCACATCCATACATGACCACTGGAAAAACCATAGCTTTGACTAGATAGACCTTTGTTGGCAATGTCTCTGCTTTTTAACATGTTGTCTAGATTGAATATAGCTTTTCTTCCAAGAAGCAAGCATCTTTTAATTTCATGGCTGAAGTTACCATCTGCAGTGATTTTGGAGCCTGAGAAAATAGTTTGTCACTGTATCCACTGTTTCCTATTTGCCATGAAGTGATGGGACCAGATGTCATGATCTTCGTTTTCTGAATGTTGAGATTTAAGCCAACTTTTTCACTCTCCTCTTTCACTTTCATCAAGAGGCTTTTTAGCTCCTCTTCACTTTCTGCCATAAGGGTGGTGTCATCTGCATATTTGAGGTTATTGATATTTCTCCCAGCAATCTTGATTCCAGCTTGTGCTTCATCCAGCCCAGCATTTCTCATGATGTACTTTGCGTATAAGTTAAATAAGCAGGGTGACGATATACAGCCTTGATGTACTCCTTTCCCAACTTGGAACCAGCCTGTTGCTCCATGTCCAGTTCTCACTGTTGCTTCTTGACCTGCATACAGATTTCTCAGGATGCAGGTCAGGTGGTCTGACATTCCCATCTCTTTAAGAATTTCCCACAGTTTGTTGTGATTCCCTGGTGGCTCAGCTGGTAAAGAATCCATCTGTAATACAGAAGACACTGGTTTGATTCCTGGGTTGGAAAGATCCCCTGGAGAAGGGATAGGTTACCCACATCAGTATTCTTGGACTTCCCTGGTGGCTCAGCTGGCAAGAATCTGTCTGCAATGCAGGAGGCCTGGGGTAGATCCCTGGGTTGGGAAGATCCCCTGCAGAAGGGAACAACTACTGACTCCAGTATTCTCGCCTGGAGAATTCCATGGACTGAATAGTCCACGGGGTCACAAAGAGTTGGACAGAAACTTTCACTTTCACACAGCCAAAGGCTTTAGCATAGTCAATGAAGCGGAAGTAAATGTTTTTCTGGAATTCTCTTGCTTTCTCTGTGATCCAACAGATGCTGGCAATTTGATCTCTGGTTCCTCTGCCTTTTTTAAATCCAGCTTGAACATCTGCAAGTTCTTGGTTCATGTACTGTTGAAGCCTGGCTTGGAGAATTTTGAGCATTACTTTGCTAGCCTGTGAAATGAGTGCAACTGTGCAGCAGTTTGAACATTCTTTGGTGGTGCCCTTGTTTGGGATTGGAATAAAAACTGACCTTTTCCAGTCCTGTAGCCACTGCTGAGTTTTCCAAATTTACTGGCATATTGAGTGCAGCACTTTCACAGCATCAACTTTTAGGATTTGAAATAGCTCATCTGGAATTCCATCATCTCTGCTAGCTTTGTTCGTAGTGATGCTTCCTAAGGCCCACTTGACTTTGTATTCTAAGGTGTCTGGCTCTAGGTGAGTGATCACATCATTGTGGTTATCTGAGTCATGAAGCTCTTTTATATATAGCTCCTCTGTGTATTCTTGCCATCTCTTCTTAATATCTTCTGCTTCTGTTAGGTCCATACCATATCTGTCCTTTATTGAGCCCAACTTTGCATGAAATGTTCCCATGGGATCTCTAATTTTCTTGAAGAGATCTCTAGTTTTTCCCATTCTATTGTTTTCCTCTTTGCACTGATCACTGAGGGAGGCTTTCTTATCTCTCCTTTCTATTCTTTGGAACTGCATTCAAATGGGTACATTTTTCCCTTTCTCCTTTGCCTGTCACTTCTTTTTTTCTCAACTATTTTTAAGGCTTCCTCAGACAATCATTTTGCCTTTTTGCATTTCTTTTTCTTGGGGATTATTTTGATTATGGCCTCCAGTACAATGTTATGAACCTCCATCCATAGTTCTGCAGGCACTCTGTCTATCAGATCTAATCCCTTGAATCTATTTGTCATTTCCAGTGTGTAATCGTAAGAAATTTGATTCAGGTCATACCTGAATGGTCTAGTGGTTTTCCTTACTTTCTTCAATTTAAGTCTGAATTCTACTCACAGGCATCCAAAATTTCATTTTGTTTTGTTTTCCTTTAAATTGGAAACATATTGTATGGACGGTACAAGGGTGAATATATATAAAGTACCATTCAGTGGACATGCTGCTGATATGTGTTTAAACTTTCCCCCTTAAGGGACATATAGGTAGATCTGTTTGCTAACATAAATAATGCTGTGGGAAGCATTCTTATAGATAAAATCTTATGCAATCTGTATTTTTAAAAATAAGTTCTTATGAGCAGAATTCAGTTTTAAAAAGAGAATTTCTCTTTTGTGCTTACTTTAAGCTGAGCACAATCCCTCTGGTAGAGTACTACTGCATGTATGAGAGAACAACTGTGCCTAGCAAATTCTTTACCTTTTTTCCAGATAATTCTATGAGGGCAGACTCCTGAACTGACTCATTATGCCTGGTATCCCAGGGCTTAGAGAAACATCTGGCATATACTAGACACTCAATAAATACTTAGTGAATGACTGAGTGAATGAATGAAATGAAAGTAACTTCACTGAGTCTTCTTCAGGAGAAGGTTCTCATTTTCCCCGAGGTTCCTGAGAAATGAGTAACTGTATGTATGAAACAAGGGCAGCCAAGTGTGCCCTGGTGTTTGACCCTAGGATGCTCTGTCTTTCCTGGCTCTCCCCTGACTTCCTGTTCCAGCACTGGTCCCAGCACATATGGGAAAATCACAGGATTTAGGCTCCAAGAGACTTAGGATACCAGCCCATATACCAGCTGGCCATGTACTTACTGTGCACGTGCCAGCTCTGTGTGTACATATACATATATGGTCACATGTGTTGTGCATATACAAGCTAGAGCAGGCAAGGCTGACACTCTAGGCAGCAATCCCTCATCACCAAACAGGTCAGATCAGATGATTGCTGCGTTAAGTCTTCTCATTTCATCTGAGTTCATAAGAGGGTCGTTGGTGTCTCTCTGAAGGTGTGCTGTACTGTGCTGGATTAAAAAACAGAGAAAGGAATCTAATGCTTCTTAACTGTGAGGTAGAGCCTCAGTTAGTTGATAATATCATTTCCATTTCTACAGCACTTCCAGTGCCTATACAACTTAACTACACATGGATCATATAAATAACTTCATAAGATACATCTTATCATTCCCATTTTGCAGATTAGGAAAGTAGAGTCTGAATTCATTCTTTTAACAAACTCATGAGCACAGAGGGAGTAAGCGCCAGCACCAGAATCGTGCCCATCTGAGAGCCAAACCAGCGAGCCCTCCACTGTAGCATCCTCCTGTGGACCTTGCCACCGGCCTCCCCCTCTCATCCCCCTTTCTGATGGTGCTCCCCCAACCTCTGCATTTCCCCAAGGTCTCCAGGCATACATGGCTATGTTCAGACCCACTGATAGAGGACACCAGGCCCCCTCTCTGAATGGCCATGTCCTGCCATCTGCCTCAAGGACCAGCCAGGTCCACACAGAAGAAAGGGACAGGCTTGGTATCAAGTCTGGCCCATGATAAGAACAAAATGCAATCATTCATTAGGGCTTGGCCTGAAGGCGTATCATGTCTCAGACACACTGCAGCCCAGCTGTCCAACAGAAGCAATTTTTATCACCAGGAATCTGGACCATTTGCAGACCAGTGACCTCAAGGTAAAAAGATTCAGCCAAGCAGTTCATTACCAAGCCACGAAGCCTTTGAAGCCAATCACCCTGCCTCAACTTGCTTGCCCAAATATGGAATCATTTAGAGGATGTGGTGAAGGATGCCATCTGCGGTGATGAATCTAACTGGTGTCATCTTTCCTTCCCAGGGGGAGCTGTGTGCATTCCAAGTAGGAAAGAGAAGTTTCCTGGCCCAGCTTTGGAATAAATCAAAGACAGCAGCTGAGACCTCAGCTTTCAGGGTGATGGTGCTGTTTTAAAGCAGGGGACACTTCCTTGATCACTCGGAGATTAGGAATGGCCAGGGACACTGTGGATGGCCTTCCCAGGTAGCTCTATAGGTAAAGAATCTGCCTGCCAATGCAGAAGTCACAGGAGACATGGGTTCAATCCCTGGGTTAGGAAGATCCGCTGGAGGGGGAAATGAAAACCCACTCCAGTATTCTTGTCTGGAAAATTCCATGAGTAGAGGAGCCTGGCAGGCTTCAGTCCACAGGGTCGCAAAGAGTCAGATAAGACTGAGCGCAGCACAGTTCTGTGGAAGTTCCTGGAAGGGGTCAGTCCCAAGCAGAGATGAAAGGATGGTCGTGGCCAGAGCCTGAGAGCCAGGGCACTGGCAAAGAGGCTGGCAGGCAGACACAGCTGTGGGAGGCCTGCCAGGTGGAAACAAGCCAACGGGTAGGAGAGGACAGTCGCACCAATGAAGTTCAAGAGCAAAGGCGGAACAAAAACGGATCCACCTCAGGAATTTCATTCATACACTCACCTGTTCATTCACTTACTAAACATTTACTGAAATGCTGTGCTGGTTCATCAAAGTCTGTTGCTGCACAAAATCAACAAAGATCCCTGTCACCAGAATACAGATCTCTGTATTGTGTTAGCGGGAAGAGAGAGGAAAGATGACTAACCTAAGTGGTAAATAAATTACATAATGTGTTACCATAGACACAGAGCTAAATCTCAAAGAAGGGTTTTATCCTAAGAGAGAATAAAAGGTAAACCCAGGTACAGCGACAAAAGGGAAGCATTCAGAGGTGAGACTAGATGGACCAGGGTGGGCAGAGGAAGAGAACCTGGGGTGTGGCTGGGCAGACGTGGAGGGTGGGTTTGTTCTGATGCCACTAAGGGTGTTGTCACCATTCACTCACTCATTCAGCCGGTGAGCGTACCTTGCCCACCTGTGTGTTTGAGTCACTATGCCAAGCACATAACATCTATGAGAGACGCCCAGCCTAAAGGAACTCACCTCCCAGAGAAGTGGTTATGAACACCCTTGACATCATCGCAGGAAAATATTAAAGTTCAGACTCTCAGACCTCACTTCTGAAAAGTCTGACTCTATCGGGTTGGCCATTTCAGGATTTTCAGGTTTTTCTGTAACCTGTTAGGGAAAAACTCAGATAAACCTTTTGGCCAGCCCAAAATATCATTGGTATTTTCAATAAGATTTCCAGGTGGGTCTCTAGAGACGGGTTTGGTAGGTAAATAGTTAATCATAAATAAGGAGAGCAGAGATAGACATACTGCAAACTCAAGGAGTAATCATCAGGGCTTCCTGGAGAAAGAACATAGATCCAGTTCTTTAAGGTCAAGTAGGAGCTGCGAGGCAGGAAGTCGGTGTGACTAGAGACAGTAAGAGAAAGTTGGCCAGGAGAAGTCTTACTGAACAGAGCAGCTATGAGTTCTGTTAGCTCTTTATTCCACAAGCTCATCTTTTTTCTGGAAGAAGACAGTAGGTGAGACTTGTGATGTGAACTTGGGCAACCCTTGGCCAGGATTCTCAACTCACACACCTTTGGTTTCAGCCTACTTGATGGTTCCACCCACCATTAAGCACCCGAGAAATTAGTCAGAAAGAGAAAAACAATATGGTATGTTAATACATACATGCTATACATATATGTTACATATACATGTATGTTAATACATATATATATGGAACCTAGAAAATGGTATGGATGAACCTATTTGCAGAGCCGGCTACCTTGTGTAAAATAGATAGCTAGCAGAAAGCTGCTGTATAGCACAGGAAGCTCAGCTCAGTGCTCCATCAGGACCTAGAGGGGTGGGATGGGGGTGGGGTGGGAAGGAGGCTTAAGAAGAGGGGACGTATGTATACTCATGACACTCTGTTGTGCAGCACAGACTAACAACATTGTAAAGCAATTATACTCCAATAATGAATTTTCAAAGAACATTAAAAAGCACTAGTAAGAGCTGCCTCAGATGAGAATAGCTAATCCACACATTTGTCAATAAATTCATTCCACAAGCAGTTGCTGGGGCTGGGAGATGCTGCACAGACATGATGCTTGGGCTGGATCTTAAAAGTCTGCCAAGGGTACTCTCAAAAAACCCAGAGGACATAAGAATGCAAAGAATGCTCTGGTGGAGTATGGTGGCTCAGTAATTGTCAGGGGGAAATAGGACATGAGGCTGATTGAAAGAAGAAAAAAAAGATTAAGGCCAGGTTTTGAAGTGTCTTGACTGACATGCAAAGGAGCGTGTTCTGAAGATAAAGGGGCCATTGGTTGTTTTGGAAAAAATACGTGTTGAACATCTGTTATATATGGGTTGGTCTCATAAAAACTGAGGACATGCTGATTATTAAGACAGAGTTCTGTCTTCTTGGAACTTATAGTCTAGAGGGAAAAGGGGACAGAGGACAATGCCTCGGGCTGACTGTCTAGCAGGAGTCCAAGTGGATGAGAGAAGCTAAGGTGGCCACCTTGACAATATCTGATGGCCATCCCTTTATGCTACCACTAGCCTCAGGGACAGGGGAGCCTGGTGGGCTGTCGTCTCTCGGGTCGCACAGAGTCGGACACGACTGAAGCGACTTAGCAGCAGCCTCCAGGAGTCTTGGTCCTGCCTTCTATTCCTGGGGAATCCCACATGTTACAGGACACAGAAGGCACTGAGGTCCCAGGCAGGTGAGACTGAGGACCTAACAAGACACAGGGCTCAGACAAGTCTCACTTCTGCCTGCGAGTTCAGCAGACAATCCACCGGAATCGGTCACAGAAAAGAAAACCTGGCGCTGCCTTCCTGGATCCTCTGGCTCCGGGGTCCCGGGGGCGGGGACTCTCTCCAGTACACAAACAGGGATGCTGTGCCTAAGGATTGACTTTCGGCATCTTTCTGCCTTATATTGCAAACAGTGTTTTTAAATCTCAGTAGTGAAGTACATCAAACAAATGCAATCACAAATGCCAAGAAGCAAAATCCACATAAATAAATGATCGCTTTCCTTCTCACCGCTTTCAGAAAGCTCATTATATCTGAACTCACAAAACAACATTTCACAGACTGTATTTGTCTAGCTTGTAATTAAAGCACTAGTTTTTCCCCAGTCTGAAGTCAAGTAAGGGAGGAAAACTTTGCAAAGTATTCTCAAAATGGCATTCTTTTAAAATTACTTATAAAATTTACATTGCAATCGGCTCTCCATTAATCTGTCTCTTATACACATCTTGCTGGTTCATCAAAGTCTGTTGCTGCACAAAATCAACAAAGATCCCTGTCACCAGAATACAGATCTCTGTATTGTGTTAGCGGGAAGAGAGAGGAAAGATGACTAACCTAAGTGGTAAATAAATTACATAATGTGTTACCATAGACACAGAGCTAAATCTCAAAGAAGGGTTTTATCCTAAGAGAGAATAAAAGGTAAACCCAGGTGCAGCGACAAAAGGGAAGCATTCAGAGGTGAGACTAGATGGACCAGGGTGGGCAGAGGAAGAGAACCTGGGGTGTGGCTGGGCAGACGTGGAGGGTGGGTTTGTTCTGATGCCACTAAGGGTGTTGTCACCATTCACTCACTCATTCAGCCGGTGAGCGTACCTTGCCCACCTGTGTGTTTGAGTCACTATGCCAAGCACATAACATCTATGAGAGACGCCCAGCCTAAAGGAACTCACCTCCCAGAGAAGTGGTTATGAACACCCTTGACATCATCGCAGGAAAATATTAAAGTTCAGACTCTCAGACCTCACTTCTGAAAAGTCTGACTCTATCGGGTTGGCCATTTCAGGATTTTCAGGTTTTTCTGTAACCTGTTAGGGAAAAACTCAGATAAACCTTTTGGCCAGCCCAAAATATCATTGGTATTTTCAATAAGATTTCCAGGTGGGTCTCTAGAGACGGGTTTGGTAGGTAAATAGTTAATCATAAATAAGGAGAGCAGAGATAGACATACTGCAAACTCAAGGAGTAATCATCAGGGCTTCCTGGAGAAAGAACATAGATCCAGTTCTTTAAGGTCAAGTAGGAGCTGCGAGGCAGGAAGTCGGTGTGACTAGAGACAGTAAGAGAAAGTTGGCCAGGAGAAGTCTTACTGAACAGAGCAGCTATGAGTTCTGTTAGCTCTTTATTCCACAAGCTCATCTTTTTTCTGGAAGAAGACAGTAGGTGAGACTTGTGATGTGAACTTGGGCAACCCTTGGCCAGGATTCTCAACTCACACACCTTTGGTTTCAGCCTACTTGATGGTTCCACCCACCATTAAGCACCCGAGAAATTAGTCAGAAAGAGAAAAACAATATGGTATGTTAATACATACATGCTATACATATATGTTACATATACATGTATGTTAATACATATATATATGGAACCTAGAAAATGGTATGGATGAACCTATTTGCAGAGCCGGCTACCTTGTGTAAAATAGATAGCTAGCAGAAAGCTGCTGTATAGCACAGGAAGCTCAGCTCAGTGCTCCATCAGGACCTAGAGGGGTGGGATGGGGGTGGGGTGGGAAGGAGGCTTAAGAAGAGGGGACGTATGTATACTCATGACACTCTGTTGTGCAGCACAGACTAACAACATTGTAAAGCAATTATACTCCAATAATGAATTTTCAAAGAACATTAAAAAGCACTAGTAAGAGCTGCCTCAGATGAGAATAGCTAATCCACACATTTGTCAATAAATTCATTCCACAAGCAGTTGCTGGGGCTGGGAGATGCTGCACAGACATGATGCTTGGGCTGGATCTTAAAAGTCTGCCAAGGGTACTCTCAAAAAACCCAGAGGACATAAGAATGCAAAGAATGCTCTGGTGGAGTATGGTGGCTCAGTAATTGTCAGGGGGAAATAGGACATGAGGCTGATTGAAAGAAGAAAAAAAAGATTAAGGCCAGGTTTTGAAGTGTCTTGACTGACATGCAAAGGAGCGTGTTCTGAAGATAAAGGGGCCATTGGTTGTTTTGGAAAAAATACGTGTTGAACATCTGTTATATATGGGTTGGTCTCATAAAAACTGAGGACATGCTGATTATTAAGACAGAGTTCTGTCTTCTTGGAACTTATAGTCTAGAGGGAAAAGGGGACAGAGGACAATGCCTCGGGCTGACTGTCTAGCAGGAGTCCAAGTGGATGAGAGAAGCTAAGGTGGCCACCTCGACAATATCTGATGGCCATCCCTTTATGCTACCACTAGCCTCAGGGACAGGGGAGCCTGGTGGGCTGTCGTCTCTCGGGTCGCACAGAGTCGGACACGACTGAAGCGACTTAGCAGCAGCCTCCAGGAGTCTTGGTCCTGCCTTCTATTCCTGGGGAATCCCACATGTTACAGGACACAGAAGGCACTGAGGTCCCAGGCAGGTGAGACTGAGGACCTAACAAGACACAGGGCTCAGACAAGTCTCACTTCTGCCTGCGAGTTCAGCAGACAATCCACCGGAATCGGTCACAGAAAAGAAAACCTGGCGCTGCCTTCCTGGATCCTCTGGCTCCGGGGTCCCGGGGGCGGGGACTCTCTCCAGTACAGAAACAGGGATGCTGTGCCTAAGGATTGACTTTCGGCATCTTTCTGCCTTATATTGCAAACAGTGTTTTTATTTTTTTTTTATTTTTTTTTTAATTTATTTATTTTAAAATTTAACTTTACAATACTCTATTGGGTTTGCCATACATCGACACGAATCCAAACAGTGTTTTTAAATCTCAGTAGTGAAGTACACCAAACAAATGCAATCACAAATGCCAAGAAGCAAAATCCACATAAATAAATGATCGCTTTCCTTCTCACCGCTTTCAGAAAGCTCATTATATCTGAACTCACAAAACAACATTTCACAGACTGTATTTGTCTAGCTTGTAATTAAAGCACTAGTTTTTCCCCAGTCTGAAGTCAAGGAAGGGAGGAAAACTTTGCAAAGTATTCTCAAAATGGCATTCTTTTAAAATTACTTATAAAATTTACATTGCAATCGGCTCTCCATTAATAGAGTATATATTTTAAATTTGTGTTACTCTAGCTTAATTAGCTATTTGCTACTCAAAAAAAAAAAAAGCAAGGGATAGAAAATACACAATGTCTATGTTTAATAACACTTTAATGATCACATTGGAACCTTCATATTTAAACAACTCCAGGACTCCAAATGTACTGGAGAAGAGTGGAGAAATAACTCCAGAAACAATGAAGAGATGGAGTCAAAGCAAAAAAAGGGAGAGGGTGGGATGATTTGGGAGAATGGCATTGAAACATGCATAATATCATATATGAAACGAATCGCGAGCCCAGGTTCGATGCATGACACAGGATGCTTGGGGCTGGTAGACTGGGACAACCCAGAGGAATGGTACAGGGAAGGAGGAAGGAGGGGGGTATACCTGTGGGGGATTCACGTTGATGTATGGCAAAGTCAATACAATATTGTAAAGTAATTAACCTCTAATTAAAATAAATAAATTTATATTTTTAAAAAATGCCTAATTGTGGATATGATTCGTGATGGAAATAAAGTCCAATGTTGTAAAGAACAATACTACACAGGAACCTGGAACATTAAGTCCATGAATCAAGGTAAGTTGGAAGTGGTCAAACAGGAGATGGCAAGAGTGAATATTGACATTTTAGGAATCAGTAAACTAAAACGGACTGGAATGGGTGAATTTAACTCAGATGACCATTATATCGACTACTGTGGGCAAGGATCCCTTAGAAGAAATGGAGTAACCATCATAGTCAACAAAAGAGTCTGAAATGCAAGTACTTGGATGCAATCTCAAAAACTACAGAATGATCTCTGTTCATTTCCAAGGCAAACCATTCAGTATCACAGTAATCCAAGTCTGTGCCACAACCACTAATGTCGAAGAAGCTGAACAGTCCTATGAAGATCTAAAAGACCTTCTAAAACTAACACCAAAGAGATATCCTTTTCATCAAAGGGGACTGGAATGCAAAAGTAAGAAGTCAACAGATACCTGGAGTAACAGGCAGGTTTGGCCTTGAAGTACAAAATGAAGTAGGGCAAAGGTTAACAGAATGTCGCCAAGAGAATGCACTGGTTATAGCAAACACCCTCTTCCACCAGCACAAAAGACAAGTCTACACACAGACATCACCAGATGGTCATTACCAAAATAGAATTGATTATATCCTTTGCAGCAGAAGATGGAGAAGCGCTATACAGTCAGGAAAAAAAAAAAAAAAACAAGACCAGGAGCTGACTGTAGCTCAGATCATGAACTCCTTATTTCCAAATTCAGACTTAAATTGAAGACAGTAGGGAAAACCACTAAACCATTCAGGTATGACCTAAATCAGATCCCCTACAATTATACAGTGGAGGTGACAGATTCATGGATTAGATCTGATAAACAGAGTGCCTTAAGAACTATGCACAGAGGTTTGTAACATTGTACAGGAGGCAGTGATCAAAACCATCTCAAGAAAAAGAAATGTAAAAAGGCAAAATGGTTGCCTGAGGAAGCCTTACAAATAGATGAGAAAAGAAGAAAAGTGAAAGGCAAAGGTGGAAAGGAAAAATATCTCCATCTGAATGTAGAATTCCAAAGAATAGCAAGGAGAGAAAAGAAAGCCTTCCTAAGTGATCAATGCAAAGAAATAGAGGAAAACAATAGAATGGGAAAGACCAGAGATCTCTTCAAGAAAATTAGAGATACCAAGGGAATATTTCATGCAAAGATGGGCTCAATAAAGGACAGAAATGGTATGGACCTAACAGAAGCAGAAGATATTAAGAAGAGGTGGCAAGAATACACGGAAGAACTGTACAAAAAAGATCTTCATGACCCAGATAATCATGATGATGTGATCACTAATCTAGAGCCAGACATCTTGGAATGTGAAGTCAAGTGGGCCTTAGAAAGCATCACTATGAACAAAGCTAGTGGAGGTGATGGAATTCCAGTTGAGCTATTTCAAATCCTGAAAGATGATGCTGTGAAAGTGCTGCACTCAATATGCCAGCAAATTTGGAAAACTCAGCAGTGGCCACAGGACTGGAAAAGGTCAGTTTTCATTCCAATCCCAAAGAAAGGCAATGCCAAAGAATGCTCAAACTACCGCACAATTGCACTCATCTCACATGCTAGTAAAGTAATGCTCAAAATTCTCCAAGCCAGGCTTCAGCAATACGTGAACCGTGAACTCCCTGATGTTCAAGCTGGTTTTAGAAAAGGCAGAGGAACCAGAGATCAAATTGCCAACATCCGCTGGATCATGGAAAAAGCAAGAGAGTTCCAGAAAAACATCTATTTCTGCTTTATTGACTATGCCAAAGCCTTTGACTGTGTGGATCACAATAAACTGTGGAAAATTCTGAAAGAGATGGGAATACCAGACCACCTGACCTGCCTCTTGAGAAATCTGTATGCAGGTCAGGAAGCAACAGTTAGAACTGGACATGGAACAACAGACTGGTTCCAAATAGGAAAAGGAGTACGTCAAGGCTGTATATTGTCACCCTGCTTATTTAACTTCTATGCAGAGTACATCATGAGAAACGCTGGACTGGAAGAAACACAAGCTGGAATCAAGATTGCTGGGAGAAATATCAATAACCTCAGATATGCAGATGACACCACCCTTATGGCAGAAAGCAAAGAAGAACTAAAGAGACTCTTGATGAAAGTAAAAGAGGAGAGTGGAAAAGCTGACTTAAAACTCAACATTAATAAAACCAGGATCATGGCATCTGGTCCCGTCACTTCATGGCAAATAGATGGGGAAACAATGGAACCAGTGACAGCTTTATTTTCTTGGGCTCCAAAGTCACTGCAGATGGTGACTACAGCCATGAAATTAACTGATGCTTGCTTCTTGGAAGAAAAGCTATGACAAACCTAGACAGCATATTAAAAAGCAAAGACGTTACTTTGCTGACAAAGGTCTGTGTCATCAAAGCTATGATTTTTCCAGTAGTCATGTATGGATATGAGAGTTGGACCATAGAAAAAGCTGAGCACTGATGAATTGATGCTTTTTAACTGTGTTGGAGAAGACTCCTGAGAGTCCCTTGGACTGCAAGGAGATCCAAGCAGTCAGTCCTAAAGGAAATCAATCATACCCTAAATATTCATTGGAAGGACTGATGCTGAAGCTGAAACTCCAATACTCTCTGGCCACCTGATGCAAAGAACGGATGCATTGAAAAGATCCAGATGCTGGGAAAGATTGAAGGCAGGAGGAGAAGAGGATGACAGAGGATGAGATTGTTGGATGGCATCACTGACTCAATGGGCATGAGTTTGAGCAAGTTCTGTGAGTGGTGATGAACAAGGAAGCCTGGTGTGCTGTGGTCCTTGGGGTAGCAAAGAGTCGGACATGACTGAGTGACTGAACTAAACTGACTGAGCACTCAAAAATCTATGAGTGCTGGCTTTTTGATGTTGGAGGATTGGCCTACAGATTAGTATCCGGGATTTCTTAGAAGGAAAATACCAGATAGGATTGTGAAATTTGTCCTGATAGCTATTATATAGTGGAATGGAGCAAAATGGAAGCTGCAGTTAGAAGTTATATCAGATAAGATAAGGTGCATTTGAGAACAACTGGGTGTCCAAACTAACACTTAAGTAAGAATTAAATTTCTCTCACCCATGAAAGAGGTATGAAGATTGGCAGCATGGAGCAGGGAAGCTTCTTGAAACTGTCAGCACCGATTTTCTTCTATCTGCCTGCTCTGGTATCCTCAGCACACAGCCTTTACCTCAGAGTCCAAAATAGCTGCTCAGGTATCTGCCATCACATCTCCCAGCAGGATGAACAAACATATGCTCCCTTTGGAAATGTTTTCTCTAAATCACACGTGTCATTTTAAGAACATGGTCATTTCCATATATTGTACTGCATGGGAAACAGAAAGTATAGAGCTATTCATGCCAAGTGCACACTCAGTTAAAATTTGCCAGTTTTAGATGTTTATAAATAAAGAAAAATCAGTCTCTGGAGACAGGAAGTGGCAAACACTCTCTTAGCCCAGAAGGAGCAACCACTGTCAGGACTGGAAGAAAACTAGCGTGAGCACTGGCTGGGTACAGGAAGCCTTAGTGCTTCTGGAACACATCAACTTCTTTCTCCTGTGTCATGGAGTCTCCTAACCTCATTTCCATTCCTCTCGCTGGAAAAAAGGAGAAACACAAACACTGTTTGCATATGCCTGAAGGAGACTTTTGTCTCCTTCCCCATCAACACTAGCTGGTGAAATCTTCCCTTGTTTTGTGTGTGTGCACTCAGTAGCTCAGTCATGTCCAACTCTTTGCAACCCCACAGATTGTAGCCTCCCAGGCTCCACTGTCCATGGGATTTCCCAGGCAAGAATACTGGAGTGGATTTATATTTCCTTCTCCAGGGGATCTTTGGGCCCAGGGATCAAACACGCATCTCCTGCATAGGCATGCAGATTCTTTACTACTGTGCCACCTGGGAAGTCCCATCTGGTTCAATGAGATGGAGGTTAAATCATTTCACACTTCAGATGGGATTTTCATATACATAGATTCATTTTGATCTGATGAAGACACATGCCTGGTGTGGTTTTCATGCCCCTTCAAATGACATCAGTAGGCTGTGGTCAGGCAAGAAAAAAAAAAAGTGACTGTCAGTGGTGAAGACATCAGGCGTTTGCCAGGAGGGGAAATCCAGGCACGCCAGAAATCCAGCTTCTGGGAAACCATCCAAAGATCCTGCTTATCCCTGCTGCTCAGAAGAGACTGCCCTCTTTTTACAGAAGCACCATCCTTTGTGGGTATAAATTCTTCACATACACATTCTTGACAGGAGGAAGAAAGCAACAACGCAATGTCAAATCTCATCTCAGATTCACAGAGTTGAAATCAGAAGGGAAATCAGGATCAAGTGTGGCTTTGTTTAAAGATAAAAATCTGAGACTTCCCTGGTGTCTCAGTGGCTAAGAATCCACCTGCAGATGCAGGAGACACAGTTCCTGGTCTGGGAAGATTCCACATAGCATGGAGCAACGAAGCCCACGTGCCACAAGGACTGAAGCCCTTGAGCCCTGAAGCCTGTGCTCCACAAACAGAGAAGCCACCACAGTGAGAATTCCGAGCCTCGTGACAAACAGCAGCCCGCACTCGCTGCAACTAGAGAAAGCCAGGGCACAGCAGTGAAGGCCAGCACAGTTAGAAACAGTCAACCAATAAATAATGCTTTTTAAAATTTTAAATTAAAAAGAAAGATAAAAACAAAACTGCTGCTAAGGGGTGGTGTCAGAGTCAGGGCCCTTCCCTGGTAGCTCAGTTGGTAAAGAACCTGCCTGCAATGCAGGAGACACAAGTTTGATCCCTGGGCCAGGAAGATCCCCTGGAGGAGAAAATGGCAACCCACTCCTGTATTCTTGCCTTGGAAATCCCAGAGATCATGGGCTAAGGATCTCTCATTGTCAGAGTATCACTCTTTGAACCAGATCTGTTTATTACACTATATCAGTTTTTATCATTTTTAAAACAATCTGGATTCATCTCAGATAATATGGAAAGAAAAATACAAATGAAGAAGTTAAAATTCCCTATTATGGGAAATGCTCATTAAACCACCTTCTACAGGGCCTCTCTGACCACCAAGTTTTCCATTACTCTTCAGCTGAGATTTGTGGGCTAGAATCATTTCATACTGTTCTTAAGCAAAATATGCTAAGGTCTACATGGGATGTAATGGCATGTGATCCCTGGAGCTATATTGAACATAAGGATACTTCTAGCAACCTGAACAGTCTAAGGAAAGAGAGGCAAGCCCCCTCCTGTTATAAAATCATGTGCACACTGAAAAATTATGACAAAAAACTCACAAGAAAGAAAGGGAATTACTGGTCTTCAGTAATAAAGGATGGAGAAGGCAACGGCAACCCACTCCAGTACTCTTGTCTGGAAAATCCCATGGATGGAGGAGCTTGGTAGGCTCCAGTCCATGGGGTCGCTAAGAGTCGGACACGACTGAGCAACTTCACTTTGACTTTTCACTTTCATGCATTGGAGAAGGAAATGGCAACCCACTCCAGTGTTCTTGCCTGGAGAATCCCAGGGATGGGGGGAGCCTGGTGGGCTTCCGTCTATGGGGGTCGCACAGAGTCAGACACAACTGAAGCGACTTAGCAGTAGCAACAGTAGTAAAGGAAAGTAAAACCAGCATGATAAGCCTGGACTGATGCTGAAATGGCCCTTGGGGTTTTGGACCAAGATATATTATAAGAACTAATGTTTTGCTGTTCAGGTAAATAGAAAAGATACAGCTTTAAGTCCATGACACTGTGAACAGGAACTAAGTCTTCGCATAAGTTCCAGATTCCTAAAGAGTTTTCCCTTCCACAAAAACTCTGCTGACTGCTCTGGGAAATAAGTCTGTCAAGAGTATTAGATACGGTTTACAAACACTAATGAGAAAACAAACCCAGGCCTGTGTCATTAAAATCATAAATTACATTAAAAACCAGTCTGATAATGATGGATACATGTCATCATGAAAAAAGAGAAAGTGTTGGTTGCTCAGCTGTGTCTGACTCCTTGTGACCCCACGGACTGTAGCCCGCCAAGCTCCTCTGTTCACGGAATACTCAAGGCAAGAACTTGTCCAAACTCATAGAATGGATGACACAAGGGTGAACCCTAACTTAAACTATGGAGTTTAAGAGATCACAGTGTCAGTGTAGGTTCACCAGTTGCAAGAAATGCACCGCTCTGGTGGGAGATGTTGGTAATGGGAGAGGCTGTGCATGCGTGGGGTAGGGGATATGTGGAAGAGCATGCAACCTTCCTCTCAATTTTGCTGTGAAACCTAAAACTGTTCCAAAACAAAACACACACAGTCTGGTTCATTTAAAACCAAACGCTCCAGAGTCAATTAAGAAACTTTATACAGTGCTCTCACAGGAAAAAAAAAAAAAAAAATCTAGTGAAAAAAAAGAAAAACTCAGAAAACTTAACAACCATATAAAGAAGCAAGCTACCATGATGGATTATAAGGTGTAAGAAATATAAGAATTAGTGTCTCAAGAATTGGCTATCGTTAGAAAACAAACTTATGGGGAAAGTGGGGAGGATAAATTAGGAGTTTGATATTAACATGTACACACTACTATATACAAGATAATCAGCAAGAATCTACTGCATAGCACAAGGAACTCTACTCAATATTCTATAATAACATATATGGGGAAAGAATCTGAAAAAGAATAGATATATGTCTATGCATAATTGAATCATGTTGCTGTACACCTGACTAACAAAACATTATAAATCAACCACACTCCAATATAAACTAAAAATTTTTAAATAAATAAAAATGGTTAAGAAAAGAACTGACTATAATGGAAACAACAATGGAAAAAAGAGTACTAATTAACCAAAGACATAAAAGAGATTAAAGTATAAATGCAAATACAGTATAAACAGAAATACAGTGTGAAAAAAAGCAAGCAAATTTGAAAATGTCCAAAATCCAACTTTTATTAATAAAGATTTATTTAAATAGGATAACTTTAACTGAAATTAGATATGATTGAAATAATGTTTAGTAAATTGACAGATCTGAGGGAAGCATCATGAATGTAAGAGAGAGTGGTGGATAATCTGTAGCAAAGAGAGATGGGGGGAGATTAAGAAAGTTCAACATATATCTAAGAAGAATTAAAAGTTTAAAGAGAAAGAGAGAGGCTCACGTTTGAGAAAACACAATAATGGTTTCTGTGTATTAAAGAAAAGAGGAGTCTCCAGCTTGATGAATAAGTTTTCAGCAAGATAAACACAAAGAAATTCTAGTTTGTCCATGAAAAACAAAATGGAACATCAAAAGAAAACAACTGGAAAAAATAAAGGTTGACTCCAGGGGCAACAAATAGACTGTCAGCAGACTTCTCAGCAGCAATAATAGATGCCAGAGAGCAATGAAACAGAAACGTTATTGAAGTATGCCAGAAAAGCAAACAGCACATTTTAACACACACATATGGAATCTAGAAAAAATGGCAGAGATGAGCTTGCTCTCAGGGCAGGAGTAGACATGCAGATGTAGAGCGCAGACTTAGGGAAGCAGCTGGGGAGGAGAGGGTGGGACAAAGTGAGGGGCGGCACTGCCGCGAAGCTTGTAGATAGCNAGATGCTATCTTCTGAGAATCTGAGAAGCACATTGCTTGAGACATGGATGGAGAGAGAGAGATTTGGGTCCTCGTCCAAGCTGTAAGGCAAACTGGCCATGTGACCCCCAGCAAATCCCTTGGCTCTCCCAGCCCCTGTCCCTTCACCCTTAAAATGAGTGATTTGAAACTAAGAACTCTAGAGATTCTTCTTACACCATGACGATGCAATGTGATGCTCTCAGTCTACAGGTGAGAGCTGTGCTAAGTCCAGGTTCATACAGAGAGGGTGAGTCAGACCCAGACACATCTGCAGGAATGCTGTCTCCTAGGTTACGGGTTTGGACCACCCTCTTCCCTTTAAACTCAGCCCCTGGTGTGCCTTGTCCATAGTCTCCCCTCCCCTACCCGTATTGTTTACTTGGCTGAAACTCTGTTATCTTCCTTCACCAGGCCTTTGAAGAATCCCTTCTTTCTTGGTCTGGCTTTTGGCCATATTCCTGGTCAGTTGTGAACAACTAGTCAGGCGATTGCCTTTCTTATCACGGAGTACATACGGAGAGGAGAGGAAAAATGGAAATCTGGTCCATTTACACCCCTGCAGCCTCATGGAACCCACACAGCTGTCTGCAGCTGGACACAGACTGGGTCAGGAGAACCATCCAAGTGCCCGTGGGGTTTTTCCATCACAGAGTCAGAAGTGGGGGAGCTCCCCTCTGCACACAGGGATCCAGAGTCCTGCTGTCTTCAGGCTTCTTCACTCAGTGGGAACCTCCTCCATTCTTTTTAGCTGCACGGGGGTGGTCAGAGTTTTCAGGGGCTGGGCAGACCAGAAATCCCTCCTGTTCCTGGAGANAAAAAAAAAATAATAATAATAGCATCTGCTTTAACAGTTTATTGTGAGAATTAAATGAACTAATACAGGGAATACATTTAAACCACACTGGGACTCATGATAATTACCTATTAGATGTTAGCCTTTTTTATGATATAATGCTCAGGCCTCCAGGGTACCTTGTTCTACCTTACTTTCATTACAAGTTATCTCAGACAATTTTAAAAAATAAATATTTTATTGAGGTTGTGTTGACTTACAAAGCTGTGTTAGTTTCTAGTCACTTTGGCTTACAGCTCTCCGTATACTGCTGCTGCCCACCTCCCCTGCCCCTGGCCACACCGAGGACTGCAAGGTTTCACCATGCCCTCACTCCTGATTGGCCTCTCAGTACTAACCATTCCATTTCCTTAAACGATCTCTCTGCTCAGGATCACATTAATTTGGGGAGGTCAAGGGCCTCCCATCAGAAATATTTACTGATCCGTTCCCTTCTGCTTCGCCCTGTTATCAGTCTCTTTGAATCACTCATTATCCTTCAAACCAACCCTTTCAACATCCTTTTAGGCAGTCCTTGATGGCTTCAGCTACTGATCTCCCACAAATTCAATTTACTTTCCCAAGTAATTATCAAGTTTTCCGTAATAATACTAGTTCATTTCATATTTTTCATAATTTAATTCAATAATATTTACCTAGTTACCTACTTGATATATCTAGAATGACTTTTCATAGTATAATTTAAATTTAATCACATCTCTTATGTCAAATACATCAACCAGTGCTCATTATCACCAGAGGAACCCAAGCCCCTTGCAACAGTGCATACAGTCCTCAAACAGGATCACATGAGAAGAGAACCACTACTCTGGTTCTTTTTAGAAATCAGGTTCCCAGACCTTTGTAGGTAAGTCTCACCCTACCCAAAATATTTTTCCCTCTCTTATCTATCTAGAAGTCACCAAAATGACAATACTGTACTTCTCAATGTATCTTTTCTGTTGACTTGTGTCTTCCTTACTGCAGAATATTCAATCAATGTGGTTTTCAAAAAGTATGGTTAAATGTCTCACATGTTTGTATTTTTGTGACTTTTATTATTTAAAGTGTTCACAGTTCAGAAAATAATCTGTTGGCTTGTCCTATGTCTCAATGTTGGGTTTGTACTGAGAGGCATGGGGCAGGTATTCAAACTCAACTGAAACAGGCAGGGAGTTCTGGATTGCTTATTCCAAATCCAAACCTCAAGGACCAACCCCCTCCCCCCGTTTTTCTTTCAATTTGCATTTTGTCTATGACCACAGAATTTAATGTCGTAGCTTGGATGAGAAGATTATCTAACCAGCTTTTTCTCAATTTGGTAAATCAATGAACAAATCAAAAATCTGGATTACCTTTCCCTAGCAGGGTCCATAGGTCTGGAAACATTAAAGGAATTTTATAAAAGAGAGAATAAAAAATAAATGGATTAAAGACCTAAATGTAAGACCAGAAACTATAAAACTCCTAGAGGAGAACATAGGCAAAACACTCTCTGACATAAATCACAGTAGGATCCTCTATGATCCACCTCCCAGAATACTGGAAATAAAAACAAAAATAAACAAATGGGATCTAATTAAAATTAAAAGCTTCTGCACAACAAAGGAAACTATAAGTAAGGTGAAAAGACAGCCTTCTGAATGNTCAGGAAACACAAAATAATTATACTTGTCTAATACATACCAGTCTTGTTTATCTAGAGTAAATTAACCCAAAAGATTCTAATAGCATGGATCTTCTTTTCTATAAAGCACAATCTTAGTGAACCAGCATCAGGCTTCATCTTATGTATTATCAGGATAGAGAAAAAGATATGGGTAAGAGGCTGTAGTCACTATGGCTTTGTCAGTCCTAGGTACCAGGCATCACACAATATATTGCACATGGACCATCCCTGCCAGGATGACTGTGGTATGTTTGTTTCACCAAGAAGGATACTGGTCTCCAGAGAAGTTAGGAAACTTGACTCAAGCCACACAGCTTGTAAACCAGATATTCTGAAAATTATACATGCTAATGCATACAAAGCACTTAGGAAAATGACTAGCACATGGCACACATTTAGTAACAGTGGGCATTAATATTGTATAGAACATATAGGGAAAAACTTGATTTTTGCAAGCAATATGTAGTTATGGCTGTTAAATCAAGTTGCAAAATAACAACAGAGAAGAAAAATGATGTTGAGGAAAGTAAGAAACTGCTAGTAAGAAAGGATATTAGCATTTCAGTGAGGATGCACGCGTGTATGCTGTCACTTCAACCATGTCTGACTCTTTGCGACTCCATGGACTGTAGCCCACGAGGCTCCTCCACCCATGGGATTCTCCAGGCAAGAATACTGGAATGGGTTGGCATTCTCTTCTCCAAGGGATCTTCCCAACCCAGGAATCGAACCCGCATCTCTTATGCCTCCTGTGTTGGCAGGCAGGTTCTTTGCCACTAGTACTACCTGGGAAGCCCTTTGGTAAGGAGTTCAGTTCAGTTCAGCCGATTCACTCAGTCATGTCCACCTCTTTGCAACCCCATGGACTGCAGCACTCAAGGCTTTCCTGTCCATCACCAACTCCCAGAGCCTACTCAAATTCATGTCCATCAGGTTAGTGATGCCATACAACCATCTCATCCTCTGTCATCCCCTTCTTCTACTGCCTTCAATTTTTCCCAGCATCAGAGTCTTTTCCAATGAGTCAGTTCTTCACATTAAGAGGCCAAAGTAGTGGAGTTTCAGCTTCAGCATCAGTCCTTCCAGTGATTATTCAGGACTGATTTCATTTAGGATGGACTGGTTAGATCTCCTTGCAGTCCAAGGGACTCTCAAGAGTCTTCTCTAACACCACAGTTCAAAAGTATCAATTCTTTGGCACTCAGGTTTCTTTATAGTCCAACTCTCACATCCATACATGACTACTGGAAAAACCACAGCTTTGACTAGATGGACCTCTGTTGGTAAAGTAATGTGTCTGCTTTTAATATGCTGCCTACTTGGTCACAGCTTTTCTTCCAAGGAGCAAGTGTCTTTTAATTTCATGGCTGCAGCCACCATCTGCAGTGATTTTGGAGCCCCCCCAAAATAAAGTCTCTCACTGTTTCCATTGTTTCCCCATCTACTTACCATGAAGTGATGGGACCGAATGCCATGATCTTAGTTTTCTGAATGTCGAGTTTTAAGCCAACTTTTTCACTCTCCTTTTTCACTTTCATCAAGAGGCTCTTTAGTCCTTCTTTGCTTTCTGCCATGAGGGTGGTGCCATCTGCATATCTGAGGTTATTGATATTTCTGCCAGCATTCTTGATTCCAGCTTGTGCTTCACCCAGCATGGCATTTCTCATAACATACTCTGCTGCTGATGCTAAGTCGCGACTTAGTTTTGTCCGACTCTGTGCGACCCCGTAGATGGCAGCCCACCAGGCTCCCCCATTCCTGGGATTTTCCAGGCAAGAACACTGGAGTGGGTTGCCATTTCCTTCTCCNCATACTCTGCTGCTGATGCTAAGTCGCGACTTAGTTTTGTCCGACTCTGTGCGACCCCGTAGATGGCAGCCCACCAGGCTCCCCCATTCCTTGGATTTTCCAGGCAAGAACACTGGAGTGGGTTGCCATTTCCTTCTCCAATGCATGAAAGTGAAAAGTGAAAGTGAAGTCTCTCAGTCGTGTCCGACTCTTAGCGACCCCATGGACTGGAGCCTACCAGGCTCCTCCATCCATGGGATTCTCCAGGCAAGAGTACTAGAGTGGGGTGCCATTGCCTTCTCTGAATATACTCTGAATATAAGTTGAATAAACAGGATGACAATATACAGCCTTGATGTACTCGTTTCCCAATTTGGAACCAGTCTGTTATTCCTTGTCCAGTTCTAACTGTTGCTTCCTGACCTGCATACAGATTTCTCAGGAGGCAGGTCAGGTGGTCTGGTATTCCCATCTCTTTAAGAATTTGCCACAGTTCGTTGTGATCCACACAAAGGCTTTGGCGTAGTCAATAAAACAGAAGGAGAGGTTTTTCTGGAACTCTGTCACTTTTTCAGTGATCCAGTGGATGTTGGCAATTTGATCCTTGGTTCCTCTGCCTTTTCTAAATCCAGCTTGAACATCTAGAAGTTCAGAGTTCACATATTGTTGAAGCCTGACTTAGAGAATTTTTACCATTACTTTGTTGAGGAAGGAGGACTTAATTTAGTCATGTGTTCTCACAGTTTGAATTTTTTAGCATATATATGTATCCTATTATTGAAAAAAAAAAAGCATAATGTTCTTCGTCCACTATAGATAAGAATATAGATTCCAGTTTTAGCTCTAACGGTCTCAATAGAAAAGGATAACATGGTGAATTATAATTTAGGTTTGGGGAGGTATGGCCTGGGAAAAAAGGTCATACAATCTATAACCTGAAACTAATTCATCATCTGTTTCCATCTCCTACCAAGTCCCTCACACTGTATCCAATATCAAGCCACAATCTTGTCTTCCAAGTTCTCAGGCTCAAAATAAATTTGCCCACAAATCCATTCAAGCTAAAAATGGTGACACTGAGCTTCTGCTTTGCAAGTGTTCATTAAATCTTAGTCCTATGCATTTTGTTGAATTATTTCCTTATTTTGCTTCAAATATGAACTACTTCATCATACTCAATAAACTTTCATTTATGTTTTATGTTCCATATTTTTAAGAGCTTTATGGAGGCTTAATTGATATGCAGTGAATTGCACATATTAAAAGTATACAATTTGATGAGAGTGTGCATGTGGGTCAGTCGCTCAATCGTGTCCGACTCTTTGTAACCCCAAGAACTGTAGCCCACCAGGCAAAAATACAAGAGTGGCTTGCCATTTCCTTCTCCAGGGGATCTTCCCAATCCAGGGATTTAACCCGTGTCTCCTGCATTGGCAGGCATATTCTTTACCGCTGAACCACCAGGGGCGCCCTAATAAATAAATCCTATTTTTGTTTCGTTTAATAAAAGGAAATGGAAGTTTAGGGTAACCCATTCAAGGTCACACTGTGAGCAGAGGAGACAAGACGCAAACCCAACCTGACTAGTTTCTAAGACCCATAGCTCAACATCACACAATGCTGCCCCAATAAATAAATTCTTCCAGATTTTAGCTCTGAACCATTTTTAGAGTCATTGGATTCTCTCATATCTGTTTTAAGTATCTTAACAACCACTGAAACAACCACTTTATTTTTTTCACTCTTTACACGTCTGACTATTACCTGTAGATAATGCAGAGCCTGCTGATCTTTCAACCCATTTAATTGTGTTGCAATGAGCACACATTGTAGACACAGACTCAGATAGCCTCTGGGCTATTTCCCTCCCTGCCTCCTTCCAGCATTGCTGGGTAATATGTTCTATGCTTTGAGTTGGAATGAAGGGTACTTATCCTGAAATGAGACTAAAACATATGCTTTCACCTCTCCCTGATGTAACCCTGAAATTCAAAACCCTCCTATCAAGCCTGACTTAGTTTGAAGCCTGGTGGTGAGGTTTTGTTTTGTTTTGTTTTTTTCTTTCTCTATATCCACATAGAAGCTGAAAGCCTGGCTCTGGGCCCAAAATTGTATCATATTTCCTTTCAGTTGGAGTTTTGCTTTATTCCATCCTTTCTGCTGTGGAGTGATTCCCTCCCAGAGCTGTGGAGCTTGGGTACTATATAAATTAAAGTTTAATGTGTATTATTATGATCACTATTATTATCATTACTGTTATTAATAATGTTCTTTTTGGCAGCATTTGGAAGCCATTCCAGCAGTGACATTTGGCTCCTGGGATAATGGATCTTTTTATGTACAGGCCTGTGGACTTGATGCCTGCTGTTTTCATTGCAGGGAGGACAATTTCCTGACATCAGGAGGCTGGTGTGAACCGATAAACTGTGAGCCTTAGTTGGATTTTCCAACATGAACCAAAGCTCCTTGAGTGACCATGATGGAAGGATTCTGCCACAATCACTGATGAAAACATTGAATCCATGCAATTATTTATTCATTCATTTATTGAATAAAAGTTTGCTGTTCATTTGTGGACCATTTATTTTATTCATTTTTTAAATATAAATTTATTTAATTAGAGGTTAATTACTTTACAATGTTGTATTGGTTTTGCCATACATCAACATGAATCCACCACAGGTATACATGTGTTCCCCATCCTTAACCCCCCTCCCACCTCCCTCCCCGTACCATCCCTCTGGGTCATCTCAGTGAGCCAGCCTCAAGCATCCAGTATCATGCAACAAACCTGGACTGGTGACACATTTCACATATGATGGTATACATGTTTCAGTGCCATTCTCCCAAATCATCCCCACCGTTGCCCTCTCCCACAGAGTCCAAAATACTGTTCTATACATCTGTGTCTCTTTTGCTGTCTCGCATACACGGTTATCATTACCATCTTTCTAAATTNTTATAGTTTCTGGTCTTACATTTAGATCTTTAATCTATTTTGAGTTTATTTTTGTGTATGGTGTTAGAAAGTGCTCTAGTTTCATTCTTTTACAAGTGGTTGACCAGTTTTCCCAGCACCACTTGTTAAAGAGATTGTCTTTAATCCATTGTATATTCTTGCTTCTTTTTTAAAGGAAAATATGGACCAACCACTGTTGCAAACACTGGGAATAATATGGTGGGAAAAATCAATTATTCTTCCTGCCATCTAGAGCTAAGAGTCTTGCAAAAATGTTGTAAAACATGGCAGAGACAAGGGTTATGAGAGCTGGACCCATGCGAGTGATGGAGGCAGAATCTGCAGGTGTCAGAGATGATGTCTTTAAGCAGAGACAATGGGTCTAGAATCTGAAAGGTGAGTAGGAGCTTACCAAACACAGAGAAGAGGAATATTCCATAAAAATGAAACAGTATGTACAAGAGCCTAGTGTGTGAAAATGAGAAGTCCTAGTCCTGATTCATCAGAAGATGCTGTGCCAGCAAGGGCATCTGATGAGGGCTGCCATCCATGAACTGGCATTAAAGAGACATGTGCGTATGAGCTCAGTTACTTCAGTCGTATCTGACTCTTTGCAACCCCATGGACTATAGCCTGCCAGGCTCCTCTGTCCATGAGATACTCCAAGCAACAATACTTGAGTGGGTTGCCCTGCCCTTCTCCATGGGATCCCCCCAACCCAGGGATTGAACCCACATCTCTTATGTCTCCTGCACTGCAGGCAGATTCTTTATCCACTGAGCTACCTGGGCATACACACAACTGTATTTAAAATGGATAACCAACATGAACCTACTGGATAGGACAGGGAGCTGTGCTCAATATTGTGTAACAACCTAATGGGAGAAGCATTTGAAAAAGGATACGTGTGTATGTATAACTGAATCATTTTGCTACACCTGAAGTTATCACAACATTGTTAATTAACTCTACTCCAATATAAAATAAAAAGTTAAAATAATAATAATAGTAAAAAAAAAATGAATCATAAAGATCCATCCTCTCTTGCTCCTTGTTCAGCAGGGAGATAAGATACACCTGGCAGTGTGTTAAGTTTCACATACAAGAGAAAGTCTGATACAGATTTCAGAGAATAGAAAGTTAACAGCTGTAGACTGTTGGGAAAATCCCTGGAAGCATGTAGAATTGAACATAAAAATGCCAATCTAGCACCCAGACCAATGTTGGGTCTGGTGGGGGGTGGGGCATGGAACTGGGGTCACCACCAAGATTTCACGGTAGGCATCAGGACAGAACATGAGTTGGGAGGCTGCAGGGTATGAAATGATGAAGGGCAATCAGGGGAAAGCAGTTGGGGAGAGAGGATCCCACAGGGAGACAGATCACCTAGCTGAGCTGTGGTCTGGACAGAGGAGCTCATTTACAGGTTGGTGGGATAGAACCCAGGCCACAGAGAAAAAGGAATGTGCAAAGTGAAAGGTGGCACATGATGCTTGAAAAAACTGCTTGGTCAGCAGGAAACAGCTCAACTCTGTTTTTGTCAGGCTCTGGTATGGAATACAAGGGAGCCACAAAAGGTCCCACCAGCCTAGACGGCTGCCCCATGGCCCAGGCAAGAGGCCACGCTCTTGGCAGGTGGAACTGGGACAAGCATCTCCTGATTTTCAACCCAATGTTACTTTCTGGCTTTGTTGTATCTTGATTTATTCTCCGGTTGCTTGGCCGAGAACAACTCAGCTTTTCCAACCCCGAGGCTACGCATGAAGCGGCAGCTATGGAGAGAGAAATCTCCGAGGTTCAATATGCAAATAGCCACATTTTTCATGAGCCTGAGGGTCCTCTGAACAGTAACTTCCAATAGTTAAATATCCTCCGGAAAGTAGCGGAATGGAAAATGACTTTTTTTTCTTTGTGTGTTTAACCTAATTTATAGAGAATGAATTCCCTTAACCATTTTAAAGAGTTTCTGATTCAGGCTCACTGCTAAGTTTCTCTCAGAGTTAAACCCAGAGTCGTTCTCCCCATTACACTGGTAGCTAGGAAGTCCAAGAAGACGGAGCTAGCATGTCTTCACGCTGCGCTGTGTGCGTGCGTGCGTGCTGAGCCGCTTCAGTCGTGTCCGACTCTGTGAGGCCGCATGGACCATGGCCCATCAGGATCCTCTGTCCATGGGATTCTCCAGGCAGGAACACTGGAGTGGGTTGCCGTGCCCTCCTCCAGGGGATCTTCCCGACCCAGGGATCGAACCCACGTCTCTTACGCCTCCTGCACTGGCAGGTGGGTTCTTTACCACTAGGGCCCCCTGGGAAGCCCTTCGTGTGGCCCTCTATGCGCTCAAAACCTCTTCAGCAGCCTCTTCTAGTCACGTTTTCTTCGTATAGATTGAAAATGGTTTCACAGCACTTGACAGCAAACTCCAGGAGACACTGAAGGACAAGGAAGCCTGGCTTGGACTCCTGCAGCCCATGGAGTCACAAAGACTCGGACATGACTTAGTGACTGAACAACGACAAAATAAATCAATGTCCATTTTTTTAGTCACTTTTATGGGCTAATTCCTAATTGCTTTAATAGACGTTCAACTCCCGCCTCCAACGCAAACCATCCCACAGAAGACACACCTCTTAGAGCATTATCCTTCTCACAAAAGGTAACAGATATTTTTCAATTATTTTCCCCACCTAAGTAGAAAAGGGAGAAAAGAGGAAGATGAAGAATCAGACCTAAATGATGATGCAGATAAAGTCAGTTATTTTGGCAGGAAATTGAGGAGTTCCCTGCAGGCTGATGTTGACAACTGGGATAAACTGGGATAAAGTTGAGATGGCAGATGAAAGCCACAAACCTTGGGCTCCAGCACTGAGCCAAGACTTCTGAGGGGCATTGAGTGGCACTGAGGGTCTCTGGCTGATAGCAACCCCTGGAAGCCAGAAGATACATCTGAACTTTAGAAGGAAGTTTCCCCAGTATTGTTCTTACAGATTCTGACAAATTAAGATCGAGCAATGATCTCAAAATCAAAGCTCAGCAAGCACCCGGGATAGCAAACAACCACGGATGAGAGTTTGCAGAAAGTAGAAACACATTTAGGTCTCTAAGGATTGCAGGTATTGGAATTGTGAGATACAGAATATTAAATCACCATGTATAAAATGTTTAAAGAAATAAAGATATCATCACAAAGATGAGCAAAAAAGGCCATTAGAGGAATTAAGGGAAAGATGTGAAATACATTCCACCTTCTAGAAATGACATATATTTATAGTATTGTGTAATAACCTAAACGCAAAATGAATTTGAGGAAGAATAGATCTGTGTATGCTTCTGCTGCTGCTGCTAAGTCGCTTCAGTCATGTCCGACTCTGTGCGACCCCATAGACAGCAGTCCACCAGGTTCCCCCATCCCTGGGATTCTCCAGGCAAGAACACTGGAGCGGGTTGCCATTTCCTTCTCCAATGCATGAAAGTGAAAAGTGAAAGTGAAGTCACTCAGTTGTGTCCGACTCTTAGCGACCCCATGGACTGCAGCCCACCAGGCTCTTCTGTCCATGGGATTTTCCAAGCAAAAGAGTACTGGAGTGGGGTGCCATTGCCTTCTCTGAGATCTATGTATATGTATAGCTGAACCCCTTTGCTCTATACCCAAAATGACACAACATTGTAAATCAACTATAGTCCATTATAAAATAAAAAATTTTAAAGATAAAAATAAAGGTCTTTTAAAAAAGAAAAAGGAAAGAAATATATTTATAGAAAATAAAAATGCAATGAATAGTGACTTCATGTAGCCATGTGAGAGCTACTGTTACCAGACGTATCTTACTACCCTAGGCAACAACAAAATGCATCATCATCACCATTTTTTAATCAGCTTGTTGATTTCTACAAAGAAGACATCTGGGATTCTCATAGGGATCACACTGAATCCGCAGTTTAGTTTGGAGGAAACTGCCATCTTAGCAATGCTAAGTCTCTCAAGCCACGGATGTGGGATGTTTTTCCATTTATTTAGAGCTCCTATAATTACATTCAGCAATTTTTAAACTAATTTTCACAGTGTAGATTTTTCACTTTTGTTTTTTGTTATTTTCTCTGTCGAATAAAATTGCTTCCTTAGGTTTGCTTTTGTATTGTTGGTTGTGAGTGTATAAAAATACAACCGATCTTCGTATGTTGATTTTTTTCACCCCACAACCTTCCTGAACCCATTCATTCTAATGGTTTGCGGTAGATTCATTAGAATTTTCTGTATACCAGATTCTGTCAGCTGTGAATAGAGGTTGACTTCTTCCTTTCCAATCTGGGTGCCTTTTCTTTCTTTTTCTTGCCTAATTTCCCTAGCTAGAGCCTCCAGTAGATGCTGCATTTGTTGTTTTAGTCGATAAGTTGTGTCTGACCCATTGAGACCCCATGGACTGTAGCCCATCAGGCCCCTCCGTCCAAGAGATTTCCCAGGCAAGAGTACTGGAGTGGGTTGCCATTTCCTTCTCCAGGGGAGCTTCTCGATCTAGGGATGGAACCTGAGTCTCCTGCTTGGTGAGCAGATTCTTTAGCACTGAGTCACCTGGAAAGCTCAGATGCTGAACAGAAGTGGTGAAAGCGGACAGGCTTGCTGTTTTTATCCTGAGCGTAGAGGGGAAGCACTCAGTCTTTTACCATCTTCCTCCCTTTTGCATGAGCCTTTAACATAGCCTCCTTTCTCCGAAATGCATCTTCTCAGGTACTAAAGATATGCCAGGACCAAGCGCACACTCATTTTAAATTAAAATGACTTCCTATTCCAAAAATACTCCAAGAATAAACTTATTCGGTTATCTGTGCTTGGAGAAAGATGGCTGTATGAGGGGAAGGGTCATGTGAGGGGAAGAGAGGTCATCAGGAGGCACCCCGCTTGTGGATTTAAGGAAAAAACAACTTGTGTGTTCCGAGAGGACAGCTGTGCTCTGAGTGGCTCGGAGCTCTGCTTTCCTTCTGGGTGCCCATTAGCCTCAGATTTACTGTGGGGAGAAGATGTACCGGCCTCAGATCAGCAAAGCTAAGAGGCTTCTTGGCAAGAAACAGACAAAGAAGACTGGAGGCAACAAAGAGGGCCAGAGAAAGACCAGGAGAAAATGCCATCCTAGCAGTAGTGAATAAATCATTTGGCTAAAAAGGATATTTGGCTAAATTGTCTCCCAGTGTCTATTCCCACTGGGCCTTTTTGATCAGAAAATGCAGAGCATCATGAAAAGGCTTCAGAGATGACGGCTATATCTCACTGAGAACCTATGGGGGGTTGCAAAGGAGGGAGCCTCATTGCTAGAGTGTGCACAGAGGCTTCAACCACACTGCCTGATTACCAGCTATATGACCTTGGACTAGAAATAGATCCACAAGTCTCCATCTTATCATCTATATTACAGAGACTACAACCTCTCTTTCACAGGCATAAAGGATTAAACCATGTAATCAGGGGTAAAGAACCCACCCACCAATGCAGGAGACATGGGCTTGATCCCTGGGTCGGGAAGATCCCCTGGAGGAGGAAACGGCCACCCACTCCAGTATTCTTGCCTGAAAAATTTCATGGACAGAGGAGCTGGAGGGCTACAGTCCATGGGGTCACAAGGAGTCACACACACACACACTCACATACACACATACACACACACACACACACACACACACCCACACACACACACACACACGATGCCTAGTTCATGGTAGGTGCCCAAATTATGCTGGTTTCCTTTACCCTTTCTTCTAGCAAGTAGAAAATAGCCAGTGTTTCTTTTCTGCATGGCCCATAATATCTTCATAAAACACCTACCAGTTGTCGAGAATTTCCAAGACTTACATTTGAGTCCTGCCTTCTGAATCTGATAGTAAACTGTCAGTTTGTTTAGATCACCTCTCTCTTTCTCTCTGAATCTGCTTCCTAATCTATCACCTAGGGGAAGGGATGGTTGTGATGGTTTAACTCTCAGTTTTATCCCCAGTGCCTGGTCCATAGCTGGTCCATACAAGACACTTGGCCAATATTGGCTGAAAGAATAAGGCACTGGTTGAGCCTTGAAATAATCTGACCAACGGGTGGGCTCTGGCCACCAGTCAATATGAGTGGTGCTAAGTCTCTTCAGTCGAGTCTGTTTCTTTGTGACCCTACTGACTATAGCCAGCCAGGCTCCTCTGTCCACAGCATTCTCCAGGCAAGAATACCGCAGTGGCTTGCCATGCCCTTCTCCAGGGGATCTGCCCGATCCAGGGATTGAACCCCTTATGTCTCCTGCACCAGAAGGCGGGTTCTTTACCACTAGTGCCACCTGGGAAGCCTTGGCCTCCAGTGTATCAGGTATCAATTCTGGGATCTTGGACTAGACTCTAGAAGGAACAGGCAAAATACTCACTAGTTTAGGCTTTCTAAAGGGGCTGCAAAATGTTAGCATCTGGGGACTTAGACAAAATGCACATAACTTCTTTATCTTGTTCAAACTTTGACTTTAATTTTATATCTTTTTTGGCTTTCAGATTTTAGAAAGGGTTGCCCCTCACAAAGCAGACGTCACAGAGAGCTTAAATAAAAAGTTTTACTCGCTTCCATGTACCACTGGGTCTCCTCCTCTTAAGACTTTTTCTTATTGTTTTTCTCTTCTCCGCACATCTTCCTTCTCACATCTGCCTTACCGTCTCCCTGTCCTCACTTTGACTCTCACTCTCATCTGTATAATGGGAACAACTGAGATTTCTGCCTATTGAGGATAGCAGGGTTTTATGGAAATTAAATAACTTGGGTAATGAACTTATCATAATGCAAATAGTAAGCACTGTGGCACATAGTAAGACCTCAAGAAAAGATCTGTCAGTATTTCCAACACATTTAACCCTTCTAAGAACCTTAGCAGTTTAAAAGAGACCCACCAGGGCCAACTAGAAGAATCTGGATCTGGATATAGAGGTCTTCTGACTCTACAGCCCATGTTGATCCATCGTCCCAAGCTGGAAGGGAAGATAGAGAGGTTCCTGGGATCGCGTTTGCCCACTGAGACAAACAGAAGGAGCTGGGAGGACCAACCCAATCACATAGTGTAGCCCAGGAGCACAGAAAAGGCACAGTAAAAACACCACAGGTATAGTCACAATAAAAGTGGGCAATGGGGTACAGGGAGCCAAGTTAAGCAAGGTCTCCAATTTTCAGGGAGCAGCTGTATTGGGTTATAATCAAGTCCAAGAAGACAGGCAATGTCAAGGAGAGACCTCCAGGCTTGAACATTCAGAGACACAGTTCTAAAAGATAGAAGAGTCTAAGGTGAACCAGGACTACATTGACAGGAATCACAGCCAATGACCGGGGCTATCGCCCTATTATAAAGGCAAAGGCTCTCCAACGGTGAATGAGGATTAGGAGGAAGAGAGTGAAGTGACTTAATAATGGAAGACTTATTTTATTGACCATCTGTTATTTTCCAGGTGTCTTACACTGTGATTTGATTGATTTCTGACTTCATTTTATTTCTATTGCCTCTTTACAGCAGGTATGATTATCTCTAATAAGCAAAAATAATGAGGTCCAGAGAAAGTAAATAAATTTCCCCTAAATTATATAAAACTTATTGGTCAGTAAGTAAATAAGAGCTAGAAATTCAAAGTCAGTGCTATTCGATGCCAAAATAAGTGTTCTTTCCACGTTATCATTGACTTTATAAATTATGTTCAAGGTATTCAGAGCCTCATTTCTTAGTCTAGACTGTTCTGGGGGAAGACCTGTGACCATCAGGTCAGGAGGGAGGGGTTAGTGGTCTAATGGTCACAGCCATGGGGAAGAGCTGAAGTCAAGAGCTTTTTTTGGTGCTTTCCTTTCTCCTTTCCTTCCCTTCTTCCTTTCCCCCTCCCCCCTCTTTCTTTCCTGCCTCCCTTCCTTCCTTCTTTCCATTCTGGCCCTAAACAGGCTACTTCCCTTGAACAAAATTAATTGTGCAAATGTCACTACAAATGTGCTTTCCTTACCCCTGCAAAGAACATAACCTTCTCCTTCAGCCCATCTCCCCTCCCACCATGACTTTCTGCCCTCCCCCTGCTTCTGTGGAAGGAAAGCCCTGGTCCCACCTGAGTGCTTCTCTCTGAAGACACGCCACCAGACTGTTTCATCAAACAGAGTCATCCAAGCAGAAGGAAGGAGTGATGAGCTCTCAGGGGGCTGTTCCCGTGGAGATGGAGTCAGGGCAATCCATCACCATGGGGAGGATGCAGGACAACCCACCTCACACGTGTGACCTTCACTGCAACCTCCTGGGGGCAGTCCTGACACCTACTGTTCAGACGGGTAAAGCCTTTCTATGATTACATTGATTTTCTCAGACACAGCCAATCCCACGCAGAAAACATAGCTAGATATTTACTCCATGTGTTGATTATGTAGTCTGATGAATCTTGTACAAATAAACTTTTATACCAAAAACAAAAAGCAGAGTCTTTTCTAACCAGTCTTCACTTGGAGTTAGTTGAGATTAAACAATAAGAGAAATTAACCTCATTTAAGGCTCACAGTAGGACTTCCCTGATAGCTCAGTTGATAAAGAATCCACTTACAATGCAGGAGACCCTGGTTCAATTCCTGAGTCTCAAAGACCCCTTGGAGAAGGGATAGGCTACCCTATCCTTCCAGTATTCTTGTGTTTCCCTGGTGGCTCAGAAGGTAAAAAAATTCACCTGAATGCAGGAGACCTGGGTTCAATCCCTGAGTTGGGAAGATTACCTGGAGGAGGGCAAGGCAACCCACTCTAGTATTCTTTCTTGAAGAATTCCCATGGACAGAGGAGCCTGGTGGGCCACAGTCCACGAGGTTGCAATGTGTTGGACATGACTGAGCAACTAAGCACATCACAACAAGCCTCACAGTTATCCTTTGAACTTTACATTAGCACCCCCATTTTACTACTGAACACACTTGGTTTGGGAAGCAGGTCTAGATTCAAACTAACTCTGAGTTTCATCACTTTGGGGACATGATTTAACTTGTCTAAGCCCCGAGACCCTCAACAAAAATGGATGGGAAGAAGTCATTCAAATGAAGGTAAAATCCTTTTCATCAGCTATTATTCTCACCATTTGTCACTGCTGTCAAAGTCCCTGTCTTTCACAGTCCTTGGATTGAGCCCATGAAACATTCTCAGAGCATTAACAAAGAGCCTCCAAGTCTGATAGGAGCTCAAAGCTTCACCATTTCATCTCAAGAGAGCAGCCACAAAGAGGAAAGACAGGAGTGGGAGATCATATGTTGAGTTTCATTGTTTGAATTTTTGACGATGTGGAGTTTGTGTCTTCCTGCCAACATATTCTAACCAGCATAATGGATCGCACATTAGTCTATCATATCTTTGTAAAAATGGTTGTGCAGTTTTTCAAAAGACTATAACTGGACTGGCAGGAAGTTACTTTCAGACTGTCATCCCATCTTTAGGAGGGTAAAGCCATAAGAATAAAAGGCCCAGAACAAATGCCATCCCCTGGCCCCGGCAGCCCTGGAATCCTCCTTGGCAGCTGTACCCAAGCCTTCAGGCTGCCCGTTTCCTACCTCCTCATCCTTCCCTCCCCAACCCCACCTACTGGAGCATATTTTTGGAGACCTAGCGAGTTGTTTCAACATTGCAATAATTAAAGAGCAATCACTGAGAAAAAGCAAACATATTAAATCCAAATGCATGTGGGATGTGGCACATTAGGAGGCTGTTTCTAGTTGGCAGACAAGAATTTATGTTTAAAGTTCTGAGACTGCTTCCAAACTCAGGTCCCTCAGCACCCAAAGACCTGGGGGTTTTTTCAATGAGAGCAGCATTTTCCTCTTGCAGGAAATCCACTGGGACTGATGCTGGTTGCAAACTTCAAAGGGACTCAACAAGTTAATCATGCCATGGGGCCAGGACATAAATATAAGTGCAAAGATATTGCCATGCACTCAGAAGTCAGACTTAGCTCAAATATGCAAGAAGGGTCACGCTATCCATAGGGAAAGACTCCGACCAGGAAGCCAGGAAAACTACAGACAGCATGATGGAGCACACAGAGCCCAGAATCCAGAGGCAGGAAGTCTCTGAGCTTAACACAACATTGTTATTGTTGTTTAGTCGCTAAGAGTGTCCAACTCTTTGCAACCCCATGGATTGTAGTCCACCAGACTGCTCTGTCTGTGGGATTTCCCAGGCAAGAATACTGGAGTGGGTTACCGTTTCCTTCTTCAGGGGGTCTTCCCAACCCAGGGATCGAACCTGCATCTCCTGTGTTGCAGACAGGTTCTTTACTGACTGAGTCACCAGGAAAGCTGAAACAACTTTACTTCCTATAAATCCTTTTGGGGGTGCTAAGCCTTTAGCTGTAGCTGACGTTTATGATTTGCCTGGAGAGAAACTGGAAAAAAAAAAGATTCTAAATCAAAATTTATAAACTTTGTGAGTTCCATATGATAACAGAGGAGCAATCCAACCAATAATTATTTGTTAATAGTAAAAAAATTATTTTCTGCTTATACTGCCTTCAATTCATGAATTGTCCAATTATTTTTAAAATGTGAAAATGAAAAGTAAAAAAGAAAGATTTAAGTTCATGACACTTAAATCTTCCTCCATGACTTGAATGAATTAAAAAAGAAAGAAGAACATCCAACGGATGTTAGCTAAAATTCTAATGGACCATAATTTTAAAATTTCTTCCTCTAATTAAAATGGAAATGAATGTTCCAGTGTTGAAGGGAAATTTTACTTCTGGTTATAGGCAACCAGAGAAGTAACTTTCTCCAGTAATTAGAAACTTTCTCCTCAGTCAGTTCAGTCGCTCAGTTGTGTCCTACTCTTTGCAAGCCCATGGACTGCAGCATACCAGGCTTCCCTGTCCATCACCGACTCTCGGAGCATGCTCAAACTCATGTCCATCGAGTCAGTGATGCCATCCAACCATCTCTTCCTCTGTCGTCCCCTTTTCCTCCTGCCCTCAGTCTTTCCCAGCATCAGGGTCTTTTCCAATGAGCCAGCTCTTAATGCACTAGTTTTCTCTTCCTTTCTCTCTCTCTCGTCCCATTACAGCATGAACAAATAATAACTATAATACTGATAGAGACAACCTTGGCTAAAGAGATTAAGAATAATTGTTATAAATATGTAAAAAGGGAAAACAACCCTATTTTTTGCTTAAAAAAATCAGTGAGGAAAAATTATTCATTCGGGGCAGAGTGTCTAGAACGTGTCATTGTGTTTAGCAGCTTCTGTTTCTCTTACAGCAGCATATGGTATCTTGTCAAAAACTGGAGAATTCAGCAGAGGCAAAACTATACATTCAATGGCTAAATCAGATTCTAACAAGGAGCAGAGCCTTAATAGTAATTTAAAGTATTCATAAAACGTAGACGGCAAATGTTACATGATGATAGTGTTTATTGACAAGGAACATAATATTAATAATAAACAATTCTCTGCTAGCCCATGGGCTAAGGAGTTTTATGTTCTTTAAACCTTATTAACAAATTCAAGTGAGGTACCTACAGAAAATTATTGTCTTTATTCCACAAATAAAAATAATAGCACAAAGAGAGACCTCCCAGCTGATAAATGATGGAGCAGGTATTTAGACCTCCGCTGCCTGACACCTGTTGACAAGATGAGTTGGAAGCTCTTTAGGTGAGCATGATTGTTCCTGGCTGAGCTGCTGGTTATGCTGAAATTTGCATCTTCTTATCCTTCCCCCTGTACAAAAATCCCCGACTTTAGCTGGGTCCATAACCACCCACAGAAAAGATGCCCAATGTGGACACGCGGTGAGCTTCTGGGCAGAGACAGTCAAGGAGAAGGGGTGCCAGGTTGAACCTTTAGAAAGGAGGGCCATGCCCCAATCCTGCCCGCTGTGTTTCTTCCTCCACCGGCCCCCTGGCACCATGTCTGGGTGTGGGAAAAACTAAGATCATGGCATCTTGTCCCATCACTTCATGGCAAATATAAGAGGGAAAAGAGAAAGCAATGACAGGTTTTATTTTCTTAGATTCCAAAATCACTGCAGATGGTGACTGCAGCCATGAAATTAAAAGACACTTGCTCCTTGGAAGGAAAGCTATGACCAACCTAGACAGCATTTTAAAAAGCAGAGACATCACTTTGCTGACAAAGGTCCGTATAGTCCAAGTTATGGTTTTTCCAGTAGTCATGTACAGGTGTGTGAGTTGGACCATAAAGAAGGCTGAGTGCTAAAAAATTGATGTGTTTGAACTGTGGTGTTAGAGAAGACTCTTGAGAGTCCCTTGGACTGCAAGGAGATCCAACAAGTCCATCCTCAAGGAAATCAGTCCTGAATATTCATTGGAAGGACTGATGCCGAAGCTGAAACTGCAGTACTTTGGCCACATGATGTGAAGAGCTGACTCATTGGAAAAGGCCCAGAAGCTTGGAAAGATTGAAGGCAGGAGGAGAAGGGGGCAACTGAGGATGAGATGGTTGGATGGCATCTCCCACTTAATGGACACGAGTGTAAGCAAACTCCAGGAGACTGTGAAGGACAGGGAAGCCTGGAGTGCTGCAACCCATGGGGTTGCAGGGTCAGACACAACTGAGTGACTGAACAACACATTCACTCATTCATTCTTTTTTTTTTTTTTTTAAACAGAGATAGCAGCTTTTTCTGAAATGGAAGAATTGGACGCACAGACTTTTTCATGGCTAGATGTGCTGGAGATTAAAGAGCTAACTGTCCTTCATAATTCACACCCAGAAGTGGTGAAAAATAATCTGTTATTACCGAATGAAAAGAAAGAGAGTAATTTATAGCCAACCATGAATACTTAATCATTAGGCNTTCATGGCTAGATGTGCTGGAGATTAAAGAGCTAACTGTCCTTCATAATTCACACCCAGAAGTGGTGAAAAATAATCTGTTATTACCGAATGAAAAGAAAGAGAGTAATTTATAGCCAACCATGAATACTTAATCATTAGGCACAGTGACGTTGCTCATATTAACTCAGCCAAAATAAATCAGCTGTAAATCTACAGCTGACGTCAACATGGCATCAGGAAGATATATCAATGGGACCCGGCATGAAAGAGTCTGCCCATGAAACAGAATTATTAATCAGTGGTAACCCGCCACCCGGCCCTTCTGCCGGTACTCAGGCCAAAACCACATCAGCCCAGCAGCAAAGTAACATGACTGCAGACTTTTATATCCAGCAATTAGAATACCACCGCAATTCCAAACACATTAATTACTCCTAAAAGGCCCCAGGTTGTCTTTCTGTTAATTTTCCAGTGGATAAATTCGCTACTAGGCGACAAGTGGAGTAAAACTTCATTAATTGAGACTGCCCAGGGGACCACAGTCTGAGTTAGTGAAAAGTGCAAATTTCACTTTTATAATCAAGGAAATGTGTTGCTTGTGCTTCTGAGAACACTGGGTAATTGGAAGTAGATTAGCAAAAGCTTTATTTGTGTCACTGTGTATATTTGGAAGCAAAAGGAAAAAACATTGATTATTTTAACCTAAAAGTTACTTTTTAGGGTAGAGTTTCTTGGATTTGTTTTAATAAAAAGATAAGATTCTGTTTATATTTGATCTTATCATTCAGTTGCTAAGTCCTGCCCAGCTCTTTGCAACCCCATGGACTGCAGCACACCAGCCTTCCCTCTCCATCACCAATTCCTGGAGTTTGCTCGTGTCCATTTAGTGAGTGACACCATCCAACTATTTCATCCTCAGTTGCCCCCTTCACTTCCTGCCCTCAATCTTTCCTAGCATCAGGAAAGACTGACTTTTTTTCAGTGTTAGCTCTTTGCATCAGGTAACCAAAGTTTTGCAGTTTCAGCTTCAGCATGTCTTTCCGATGTTTATAATTAGCAGAGCAATTATTTCCAAAGGCACTACACATAGTCAGGAAATTTAAAAGTACTGTTTGAATGTTTCTCTTCTCTTTCACTTCTAAAGTCTTTCAACATTATATAATCTGTTTAACAATCTTCTGTGTCTTGGGTAACCTTCAGGCTAGTGTTTTTCCAAATTAGTTCTTAGTCTATAAGCACACTGAAATGAATGAGGTCATATAACATGGATTTCTCCTATCTGCCTTTCCTCGTCCTGGTCTGCACTGACTCATTTGATGAAGCCATGTAGATCCTGCCGTGGTTGCTTCCTCTAAGGATTTCTTAAAGCATATGTATTGTTTGTCCTTCCAGGAAGATCCCCTTCTTCTCGCCTACCTGTGCAACCCTTGGGACTTCCCTGGTTGTCTAGTGGCTGGAACTCCACTCTCCCAGTGCAAGGGGCCCAGGCTTGATCCCTGGTCAGGGAACTAGATCCCACATGCCACAACCAGGAGTTTACATGGCACAGCTAAAGATCCCCCATGCTGTAACTTAACAAAAAAAACAAGACCCCACATGCTGCAACCAACAGCCAGTGCAATCAAATAAATAAATAAATATTAACTGGAAAAAAAAAAGATTGTGCAACCCTCAAACAATCAGGCATATCTCAGGGGACCAGCCAGGAGCACGGGGCTAGGAGAGGGAACAAGTGCCTCAGAAGAGGAACACTTGAGAACAACCCTCTGAGCCACGTGTTCCCATCACTCGGCAGATGAATAATTGAGAGCTGCAATAATGACCCAAGGGTTCTCAAGATGTCACAGTTAATACCTGACTGATTTGAGATTCAGACCCAAGTCCATCTGAATCCAAGTACCATGAAGAGAGCAAAAGTTAACTCACTGGGTATCCCTCAGAGACTCAATTCAGCTTCAGTCCTCATTGGAAATGGTTCTTCAGGACATCCCTGCCAAGGGAGAATGAAGAACATAGATGGCCCTTTTTGCACCCTGAGGAGCCAATGAGTGTGAAGTTCTTATGATCTGAGGCAGTAGAAGCAGGATACAGGAGATTNTGTCTTTCTGTTAATTTTCCAGTGGGTAAATTCGCTACTAGGCGACAAGTGGAGTAAAACTTCATTAATTGAGACTGCCCAGGGGACCACAGTCTGAGTTAGTGAAAAGTGCAAATTTCACTTTTATAATCAAGGAAATGTGTTGCTTGTGCTTCTGAGAACACTGGGTAATTGGAAGTAGATTAGCAAAAGCTTTATTTGTGTCACTGTGTATATTTGGAAGCAAAAGGAAAAAACATTGATTATTTTAACCTAAAAGTTACTTTTTAGGGTAGAGTTTCTTGGATTTGTTTTAATAAAAAGATAAGATTCTGTTTATATTTGATCTTATCATTCAGTTGCTAAGTCCTGCCCAGCTCTTTGCAACCCCATGGACTGCAGCACACCAGCCTTCCCTCTCCATCACCAATTCCTGGAGTTTGCTCGTGTCCATTTAGTGAGTGACACCATCCAACTATTTCATCCTCAGTTGCCCCCTTCACTTCCTGCCCTCAATCTTTCCTAGCATCAGGAAAGACTGACTTTTTTTCAGTGTTAGCTCTTTGCATCAGGTAACCAAAGTTTTGCAGTTTCAGCTTCAGCATGTCTTTCCGATGTTTATAATTAGCAGAGCAATTATTTCCAAAGGCACTACACATAGTCAGGAAATTTAAAAGTACTGTTTGAATGTTTCTCTTCTCTTTCACTTCTAAAGTCTTTCAACATTATATAATCTGTTTAACAATCTTCTGTGTCTTGGGTAACCTTCAGGCTAGTGTTTTTCCAAATTAGTTCTTAGTCTATAAGCACACTGAAATGAATGAGGTCATATAACATGGATTTCTCCTATCTGCCTTTCCTCGTCCTGGTCTGCACTGACTCATTTGATGAAGCCATGTAGATCCTGCCGTGGTTGCTTCCTCTAAGGATTTCTTAAAGCATATGTATTGTTTGTCCTTCCAGGAAGATCCCCTTCTTCTCGCCTACCTGTGCAACCCTTGGGACTTCCCTGGTTGTCTAGTGGCTGGAACTCCACTCTCCCAGTGCAAGGGGCCCAGGCTTGATCCCTGGTCAGGGAACTAGATCCCACATGCCACAACCAGGAGTTTACATGGCACAGCTAAAGATCCCCCATGCTGTAACTTAACAAAAAAAACAAGACCCCACATGCTGCAACCAACAGCCAGTGCAATCAAATAAATAAATAAATATTAACTGGAAAAAAAAAAGATTGTGCAACCCTCAAACAATCAGGCATATCTCAGGGGACCAGCCAGGAGCACGGGGCTAGGAGAGGGAACAAGTGCCTCAGAAGAGGAACACTTGAGAACAACCCTCTGAGCCACGTGTTCCCATCACTCGGCAGATGAATAATTGAGAGCTGCAATAATGACCCAAGGGTTCTCAAGATGTCACAGTTAATACCTGACTGATTTGAGATTCAGACCCAAGTCCATCTGAATCCAAGTACCATGAAGAGAGCAAAAGTTAACTCACTGGGTATCCCTCAGAGACTCAATTCAGCTTCAGTCCTCATTGGAAATGGTTCTTCAGGACATCCCTGCCAAGGGAGAATGAAGAACATAGATGGCCCTTTTTGCACCCTGAGGAGCCAATGAGTGTGAAGTTCTTATGATCTGAGGCAGTAGAAGCAGGATACAGGAGATTAGAAAAACACATGGAGACTGCTTGAAAACAAACTCCTGAAATCAGCTTCCCATGTTTTAACTTTTGTAAAACTTCAGCCAAAATGAATGGAGACATCCCTGAGTCATCAATATAAGAAGCTATTCCTTCTATTCCTTTACATAAAAAGGGATGAGGAGGCAAAATCGTAGGTGATAAAGAGCACAGATCTTGGAATAAAAGAAGTTTGATCTCAAAATGTGTATCAGGTGCATTCTAGACAAGAACTCTTTGTCTCAGTAACTTCTGGGTAAAACTTTGAGTCGACAATAGCTATGCTGTGTGATGATTTTCTGGAGATTAAAAGAGACAGTGCATACAGAAAGCCTCCCTCCCTAGCCGGCATAGAGTAGAGATTCGAATTATTCCTTCCCTTCTTCCTTTTATTTCCTTGCATCTAAAAAATCATATAAGTGTCAACAGACCCAAATTCAATTATTAGGTCTAGAAGGAAAAGAAACATGTTCTTCACAATCTCTGCCACTTGGGACATACATCCTCATGAAAAAATATATGAATGATAATTCCTACCATAAAGGAAGGCACATAGAGAGGGCACAGGACAATGCCTGGCAGACAATCTTTCTCTATTTTTGACTTGAATAAATTATGTTAATAAATTACATCCACTTTTAAGACCTCAATTTTCTTACATGTATTTATTCTACAAATTATTACAGAGCACCTTCTGTGTGACAATGGCAGGGATGCAACCGCAAACAGGTAGGATAAGGTTCACGGTCTCAGGAAATGGCATTCCAGTGAGAGAAGCCACAGGAAATAAGTAAACAGTCAAAGAAATGTGAGACAGCGACTAAAGCTGGGAATAAAGTCACCAGGAAGATGGGACAGGCAGGCACCACACAGAGAGCAATGTTACTCTGAGGCTCCTTCCAATTCCAACATCCTGGCGCTGCACCTTCCACTGGAACTTGGACTCCGGGACGCTCTTGCTGTGTGAGTGTTCTCTGCCCTCACCCACTGCCTGTACACCCACTGCCCTGGCTTCTGGAAACAGCACGAGTCTTCTGACCTGGACAGAGAGGTGCTATCATGAAAAGAGCTCAAGTTTTGGCTGGGAGTTCAGGGTCTCATCATATTCCGTTATCTCCCAAATAGGAGGAAATGAAACACATAATGGCCCTGCTGAGCCTCAATTCTCTTGTTCGTGGGGCAAATATTCTTGAAACTCTAGTTTGATTTATAGATGTTTTAGTTGTAATCTCACCATTTATCACTACCCACCTCCCAATCAGATAGCTGGAGAAGTGCTTCTCAAATTTAAGATTCTTCAAGGAATTTTGTCAAAATGCAGATTCTGCTTCAGTAGGTCTGGGACCGAGTCTGAGAGTCTGCTTTTAATATGGCCTTTCAATGATGAAAGCAATGTGAAAGTGAAGTGCTAGATGCTCAGTCATGTCCAACTCCTTGCCACCCCATGGACTATAGCCCACCAGGCTCCCCTCCCCATGGAATTCTCCAGGCAAGAATACTGGAGTGAGTTGTCATTCCCTTTTCCAGGGGATCTTCCTGATCCAGGGATTGAACCCAGGTCTCCTGCATTACAGGCAAATTCTTTACCGTCAGAGCCACCAGGGAAGTCTATCTATGACTGCAGAGACCAAACCCTGAATAACAAAAAGCCAGACTACTCTCCATGTGGATTGCTTCTAGGAAGAGATGGGGGACAGAGAGCAAAGGGAGAAAGGAAAAAAAGTTCTTCAGTTGGTTTTAAACTCCTGAAGGTCAACTTTTCCACCCTCTACCCTAGCAAAGAAGATGATTCCCCCAGTAGGGTGAGGGAGAAAATGGATAATTGACAAGCAACCACAACCATCAAGTTAGTGAAGGATGGACTCCAGGAAGAGGCAGATCTGAAAGATGATGGGGAAAGGGGCTGAGTCTGAATATGTAGACAGCTCAGCCTCCCCTCTTCAGAGCACCTCTGTGCCAGCTCCTGGGAGTTGCACTGGCATTGAGATGCCTCTCGGGTGAGTGTGCATCACTGCACAAGGAGCTATCGGTAGTGGGGATGGTGGTGGTGTTTACTGTGGTGATGGTTAGCTGCAGTGGTGGCCCTGCTGGTAATGTTGATGATGCTGGTGATGTGGGTGGTGGTGGAGATGGTGACAGGCATGCCAGTCGCAGAGGTGGTCATGATGGCGGTACCAGTGGTGGTCAAGCTGGCAGTAGCATTACTGGTCACAATGATGGTAGTGGTAGGTGTAGGGATGAATATAAGGGCTTCCCAAGTGGTGCCGTGGTCAAGAATCCACCTGACAATCCAGGAGACACAGGAGAGACGCAGGTTTGATCCCTAGGTCAGAAAAATCCCCTGGAATAAGAAATAGCAACCCACTCGACTACTCCTGCTGGGAAAATCCCACGGACAGAGGAGCCTGGCCAACAACTGTCCATGGGGTTGCAAAAAGTTGGACCCAACTGAGCACGCGTGCACCAGCACCAAGAGTGGGTATGGAAAGAGTTGTGGAGGCGGCACTGAGGCTATTGAAGACTCTGATGCTAGGAAAGGTTGAAGGCAGAAGGAGAAGAGGTGACAGAGGAAGAGCTGGATGGTGTCACCGATTCAATGGACATGGACTTGGGCAGACTCTGGGAGATGGGGAGGGTCAGGGCAGCATGGCGTGCTTCAGTCCATGGGGTCACGAAGAGGCAGACATGACTTGGTGACTGAACAACAACAACGCTGATGCTGTTCATTTATTGTCGTGGTTTGAAAAGGAAAGCCTCTGAACCAACTTAAGATCCCATTCGGCAAGAACATAACAAATCGCAGCTCTGTCACATCCATGAAATGGATATCATGAACCCTAAATCAAAGGCTTGTTTTGCACAAAATGTGAGCCTATGTCTACTGTAGAGCCTGAAGAAATAAAACACTGTGTGTATACATTTTACCATTGTAAGTCATTATAAACCTATGTGCCCAAATCACAGAGAATCTCTAATTGTTTATCTCACTCCTATTTGCCTAGAAGTAGCTAGCCTGGGCTGACAAGTCTTCAGAGTAGAACTGAGAGCAGGTTCTCTGACACTTGATTTTTTTCCAAAGAAGGTATTTTTGGCCCAGGGCTCTGTTCAAAACATCTTCAGATCACACAGCACGGGTCACTGCCTATTCCTCCCACTCCCCCGCCAAGTCCGCTTACATTTCAGTTCCTATTATTCTTCCCAGGGGATGATAAGAAGAAAAAGAAGCTCTCCTCAAAGTTTTCTCAACAAATGTTCAGTGAACAAGAGGTCAAGAGGTGTGAGGAATTAATTATCAACACTCTATACCTTGTCTTTCCAGAATGTGAGAGGGGAAAAAAATGAATTTTTAAAATAAATTTGAGAAAAAAACAAGCTTATCCCAAATGGAAGTTTTTCATGAAAAGTCCTCTTGACACAGGCTCCAGAAGGATTTATTGAATAAAGGCTTCAGATTAAAGCCATGCAGAATGACATCACCTAGAAGCAGCTCCCAGGGGATTTGGGGGTAGTTGTGAACTCCACTGTTTCCCTGGTGGCTCATTGGTAAAGAATCTGCCTGCCACACAGGAGATGTGGGCTCAGTCCCTGGGTCGGGAAGATCCCCTGCAGTAAGAAACAGCAACACACTCTAGTATCCTTGCCTAGGAAATCCCATGGCTAGACGAGCCTAGTGGGCTACAGTCCATGCGATCTCAAAGAGTCGGACACAATTGAGTGACTGAGCACGCACATACATGATTTTCTCAGACTGTTAAGCTGTTTCTTCAGAGGCAGTGGTTGACCATCAAACATGCTGGAGCCTTGCCACCAACACCATCCTCCACTGAAGTAACTCCTGCCTCTGTGTAACTAATGTCTAAATCAGAGCATAGGCACAAGGCCTATGGTTGCGAGCTCTTCATTTAATGTGGTCCCCCTTCCATCTCCCATTATACCCTCCAGATATTATTTTCTCAGATACAACTCTACCACTCTTGTTTCTTTATTTCATTTATCCATCTATCTCATTATTTGATTTATTTGCTGTACATACACTATGGTCTGAAGGGTATACAGAATGTTAAAAAGGTAGATATTCCTCTGCAGTGATGTTCAGAGAGATTAGATAATACCAGAAATGTTGGTTCCCCCTCATCTTAAATTGTTGCTAGAAGATACCCAGAGGACTTCCCTGGTGGTCCGGTGGTTAAGACGCCACACTGCTACTGCAAGGGGTGTCGGTTTGTTTCCCTGTCTCTTATACA
>SJYV01006555.1:1756027-1864088 GCA_006410875.1 Neotragus pygmaeus | reverse complement strand
AAAAAAAAAAAAAAAAAAAAAAAAAAAACACTAGAAAATCTTAGGTGGAAGAGCCAAGAGATGTCCTTACTGCACTGGAAAAGCAAATCACATTATTTGGTTAGGACAGAACAGGTTATAGTGAAGCAACAAATGCACTCCCATTTTTCATTGTGTTGAGACAATCAAAGTTTCATCACTCACGTCAAAGCCCTGTGAGGGTCATGCAGCTCTTAGGGCCATTCTTCTCAGCGGTGACAGGGCACAGGTTACTTCCATCTTGTATGGATAACCTCTGAGACACATGTCTTCTAAGGAGACGTAGATAGGAGTGAAGCCTCAAGGATTTGCAAAATGAGTTTAAGGGCGAACCCTTGAAGTTGCTTATAATATAGCTGCCTACAGCTAACCATCCAGAATCTAGACGTAATGCCCCAAGACATCCATAAATTTGGCTGGGAAACAGAGAGGTGCCCATGGGTATTCAACGAATACCAAGAGTCTTGCTGCATTCATGGTCCAGGAGTCTGACCCAAACTCCCCCTCATCCTGTGAATTTTACAACAGCACCCCCACCCTTGGCACTCCCTGTGTGAACTACACTTGCATCAGCAGGCGCTGGAGCACACTCGACCTCTCACACTTTGCGTCGCCTCTTTAAAGAAGGGAAGAATAAGTGGCAAAGAGCCGGGATTTCCTCCTATCTCCCCTACCTGTCCACTACATGCCCTTGAGTGAGCCTCTCAGCTTCTCTGAGCATCCTTTTTGTCCTCTACAAAATGGCAATGATCCTGCCTCCTCGGAAGGTTGTTATGAAAGATGAGTGAAACAACACAAGTAAATGCTGCACAAGGAGGTGTACACAGATTGCTACTGATGTTTATTGTTGCCTGTGACAGATTTCCACTCTTCCACATTGATCTCATCCTCCTTGTCTTGACACACTGAGAGCATATGCCCAAGGCAAAGATATGTCTTGCCATTGCTCCTCGTGTTGACAGAATGATATACTTTCATAGCATGGATCCGTCAGCGATGCGGCAGTGAGCTTTCATGCTCAGGCCCAGGTCGGGGGAATGGTTGGAAATAGTCTGCTATAAAAGTGTTTGCTCTGGGGTCTCGGCTCAAGAGGTAGGAGTTCTATCCAAGAGCTCATTCTTTCCATGGGGGAGGATGGAAGCAGAAGAAGGGCAAATGGAAATCCCCCATGTTTCTCAAGGTCAAGGCTTGGAATTGGCACTCTGTCCACCCACTCACATCTCAGATGCCAAGGCAAGCCACAGGGCCATGCCCAGTACCCATGGGGTTGGGCAGATGGAAGTGAAGGGTCCTAAGGTAAAGGTATAGGAAGGGAAGAAAAATCAGAAATATTTCTATCATCTATTTCACCCCCAAATGCCTTCTGAAAAGCATTCGCAAACTTGGAAGTAGTGTACAAGCTGGAAATAATTTTCCCTTAAAATGCCACTTTATGGGGCTTCCCTGGGGGTCCAGTGGTTAAGAAGCTGCTTTGCAATGCAAGGGACACCAGTCCAGTCACTGCTGGGATGATCCCACATGCCGCAGAGCAACCAAGCCCACAGCACACCTACTGAGCCAGTGCTCTAGAGGCCGGGAGCCGCAACTATGGAGCCCATGTGCCACTGAAATCCGCATGCCTAAAGCCGGTGCTCTGCAACAAAAGGAGCCAAGGCAATGAGAAACCTGCCCACAGCAGCCTGAGAGGAGCCCCCACTCGCCGCAACTAGAGAAAGCCTGCGCTCAGCACCCAAGACCCAGCACAGCCAGAAACAAAAATATAAATACGTCTTTAAAAAAAAGCTCCATTTTATAAATAAGCAATGAAAGGCCCAGAGAAGGCATCAACCCACTTAATCCAGTGCCTGGTTGAAAATGCCAGCTCTTAACTATCAACGGGCCTCAGAAGCGAGAAGATGGTTGAAATCATTTCATGAAGCCTCCGAGCCCATCTGTGTCAGATGTACCATGGTCTAACTGACAGGACAANGCAATGAAAGGCCCAGAGAAGGCATCAACCCACTTAATCCAGTGCCTGGTTGAAAATGCCAGCTCTTAACTATCAACGGGCCTCAGAAGCGAGAAGATGGTTGAAATCATTTCATGAAGCCTCCGAGCCCATCTGTGTCAGATGTACCATGGTCTAACTGACAGGACAACTATCGTGTATCATGTGAGTCTCTCCACTTTACAAACTGGGAGGGGAGTCAAATTACATGAAAAAATGTATTTGAAAGCTCCTCATTCTTTTTAAGAAACTGTTCAAATTGCCTTTGCTAGTTTGCATCACTTGGATTATAGGTTGATCCTAAATGTGCAAAATAATATATTGAATCAACACTGAAAAATGAAGTGAGGGACTTCCCTGGCGGTCCAGTGGTTAAGGCTCCAGGTTTTCAAGGGGAGTGCTGGTTTGGTCCCTGGTCAGGCAACTAAGATCTTACATACTGTGCAGTACAGCTAAAAAACATAAAACAAAGTAAAAATAAATTGTTTAATTTAAAATTATTTAATTAATTAAAACTTCAAAATAATGAAGTGAAACATGGGAGAATGACCAATAGGACCTTCTGTGAGGCGAGCCTTGTCTGGGGAAGGCACTGGAAAGAAGAGAGGGACAAGTGCTTTTTCCATTAACAATCTGTAAACATTTAATTATGGCTTGATTTTGGTGACTGCAATTAAAACACTTTCTCTCTTTGGGAGCCAGAATGTCAGAATCTCAATCCAGGTTAGGTAGACACTGTCTTTAACAAGAAGTCTGATGAAAAATAAGAAAGGACCACCCCCATATTACAAAGGTGAGAGGTGTTGAGGGCTGGGGAGTGCTATATAACTTCCTTGAGAAGACAGCTAAACCCTCTCATTCAGCAGTCTTCAATTAACAAATCTTCCCCACTAGACAGATGAAGGCATAGAGACACAGAGGCTAAATAACTAGAAGCCAGGTCACTTGAGTTCGACACTCATTAAATACTTACTGGGATTTATCTGTGCCAAGCAGTAATATTGTAACAAATTCAATAAAGACTTTATAAAAGGTCTACATCTAAAGAATCTTTTAAAAAATAGATGGTCAAAAATGCATACTCACAATATTATATATACTGCATAAAATATATGTTAATATTATATGTAATATATAAATGTTCTTTCCACTGATATACATATCACAAGGCTATGAATTCATATACACTCCCACTACCCAGGTCCATGTGCTAAAGCACAGAACTGTCATGCTGACATAGACCCATATATGCCAGGACAGACCCATAAAAGTTATGTTCACAGCGGCAAGATTCATAGCAGCTCCAAACATAAAACTGCCCAAATACCCATGAGCCCAAAATATATGTAAATAAATTACAGCACATTCACCCAGCGGAACACAAAACAGCGCTGCGTGGGCACGTTACTGCACACACAGACACAGGGATGAACCTCTCAAAGTGCACTGAGTGAAGGAAGCCAGGCACGAAAGTATGCAGGCAGCATGATGCCATTCAGAGGAGGCAAGAAACATCAGCCTCAGCCTCCGCTGGGGCAAGCCAGGACCACAATTATCCCTGGGGTGGGGAGAAGACCGAAGGATGGAAAGAAAGCATTGGGAGGATTCTGGCAGGTGGTCATGCTCGGTGTCTTGTTCTGATGATGCTGGTGACAAGAGTGATTTCAGCTTATGGAAATTTATTAAGTCAGGCCCTTATGATATATGTGCCTTTCTGTGTGAATCTTATACATTAGTTGAAAGTATTTTTAGAAATGCAGTGAACGATGGCCTCACCCACTTCATCTCTTTAATAATTCTCTGATTTGCTTTCTTTGTCCTGGGCATAGCCAGAGCTCAGATTGCTATAATATACCACAGTATCCTGGATTAATAGAGCAAGTAGACATTTTTATTCCCATAACAAATCAGCAGGCTGATAAACAAGTGTATTATTGAATGTGTATGCGTCTGTTTTGCCGGCGCTTTTATTTTTTCACTCCTTTAACATAAGGACCAACACACCCTGGGTCTTAAGATTCTGCTCCAAAGAAATCCCATCAAGTTCTGATTAGCCTCAATCCAGAATGAATCTTTTCAATGAATGAAAATGAGGCGAGCTTTTATGGGCCTATTACCCGGGGGCATCCAGTGGTATTTTTACTCTCCATATTTGACCTTAAAAATGTTTTGTAGTTTGTCAAGGATATAATTTTCACCCAGTCAGGCTGCAGGGGCAGCTAATTAAGTGGTGTTTAATGACATTTGTTCCTTAAAGGAGGGCTGATTAAATGTACCATGTAATTTTTTACCAAATCAAGCAATTCACCCAATTTTCAAATGTGCTTAATAAGCCAGGCCCAAGTCATTACAGCCTGCCAGCTGGGTGATGGATGTGGCTCCTTCAGCGGCAAGAGCTCTCAAAATGCTTCAGCTTCCTCCCTGCAGGCCTTTATCCGGCCTCCCTTCCGAGTGGACATTCTTTTCTCTTCCCCCTTTATCTCTGCCAGTCTGACTCATTCTAGAGAATGAGTCAGAAATCTGAAATCTGAAATCTGATTTTTTTTCTTGGAATTTCCACCACTTGAAACTTTCTCCAGTGTAGCCAAGATCAGCTCTCCTTCCTTCAAACTCCTATGACTCCTGGCATTTGCCCCTTAGCTTTGAATCCATTCCTCTTTCATCTCTGTGCCCCTCATGTTCCCAGTTAAATTATGACCAATGTTGAGGGTCCCTTAGACTGCCAGGAGATCAAACCAGCCAATCCCAAAGGAAATCAATTCTGAATACTCACTGGAAGGATTGATGCTGAAGCTTCAATACTTTGGTCACCTGATGTGAAGAGTCAACTCATTGGAAAAGACCCTGATACTGGGAAAGATTGAAGGCAGGAGATGTGAATGACAGAAGATGAGGTGGTTGGATGGCATCACTGACTCAGTGGACATGAGTTTGTGCAAACTTCAAGAGATGGTGAGGGACAGGGAAGCCTGGTGCACTGCAGTTCTTGGGGTTGCAAAGAGTCAAACAACTTAGCAATCGAACAACAAAAACAACAAATGTGAGTTTCAGAAACCATTCTGCTATTGGGTTGGCCAAAAAGCCCGTTCAGGTTTTCCTGCCACGTTGCTATGTTAAAATTAGACGAACTTTTTGGCCAACCCAATACTTTTTCCAAACCTGAGTTTTACCTGGTCCTAAGGGCACAGAACAGCTCACATTTGGGAAGAACCAGGCTTTAGGAGGAGACACAGATGTTGTAATCTCTCCACTTAGTCTCTGTGTGGCCTTGGGCAGTTAATTATTCATGTTCTTTAAGCCTGAGGTCCTTCACCTGTAGAAGGACATATATAAAAATCTCCCGAGTATGATTCTAGTGGGAGTTAAATAAGAGAAGGCAGCGGCTCTCAAACTCTGCTTTGCCTAAAATTATCAAAGTGGTTCTTAAAAATGAAAAATCCTAGGCCGCTCTCCTTTTCCCCCCAGAAATTCTCACTCAGTCTAGAAAAACACTCAGAGATCTGCAAGCATCTGTCACCCCATATTCAACTCTAGTGCAGGTGTTCAGAAGGATCAGCCTTTGAAAAACACTGAGATATGAAACAATAACAGTAACAATAATGATATTTATATTATAATTATAAAGCAAGTTGATGTCAAAGAGCTAATAAATAGCTCTTCAACTTGGCACCCAATTTAAAGACAAATTTAAGAGATAAGGAAGCAATAAAAAGAGTAGAGTTTGCAATGTCACCCTCATTTTATAATAAAAGCTCATAACAGACTAGGTGGCTGTGACTGGAGTTAGAAAGTTCCTGCTTTGTCACTCTGGTTGGGTTTCTTCGGTTGTAACAGAAAGAGCCCTTGATAAATACCATGTTTCCACACCTCTCTGCAATTCTTAGCAAACAGGCATGACCCACCTGCCCAGCCCTATCCTTGGCCACTGTCTACACTCCACGCAGGCTGCTCCAAGAAACATATGTGCATGGTGAACGTGCTGGAAGCCCCAGAAATATAAGAGGGAAAGAGAAAGATACAGGAGCCAGGTCCTACCTTGGAGTCATCAGAGTCCTGACCTGGGCAGGGAACGTTTAGAGAAAGGAAGCAGTCCATGCAGGGAATGTGCTGAGGTCTATGGCGGTGGTGTGGACACGCCCTGGACCCCAGAGCAGGTCAGCAGACCCCCTAAAGGCCTTTGTCCCCTGTGATCAGAGTGCACACGCGCAGTGCTGCTGAGGTTCCTTTCCAGGTCTGTCCTGTTCTTTGCATCCATCTTTCCTCTCTCTTTCACTTACGGTCGCATGTCCTCCCCAAGTAGCACCTTCTCTACTTTGTGAGGTAGGAGCTAAAGCTTCACAGAGACAAACAATGTTTTCGTTTGCTGGGAAAAAAAAAAAAAAAAAGATGAAGACAATGCTCCTACCTAAGACAGGGAAAGTGAAACTATCAGGACCAGGAAGACCTTTTGCCATGTTATCTTTAAAACAGATAACTAGCAAGGACCTACTGTGTGGCACAGGGAACACTGCTCAATACTCTGTAATAAACTAAACAAAATAATTTGAAAAAGAATAGACATATGTATACATGTTACTGAATCACTTTGCTCTATGCCTGGAACTAACACAACATTGTTAATCAACTGTGCTACAGTATCAAATTTAAATTTTTTAAGTAAATAAAACAAATAATCTGAAATATTTTTGAAAAGTTCAGGCCAAGCCTGTCTCTGCAGGCACCCCTCTGGGCTCTCAGATCTCCCTGTTCTTCCCAATTTTCACATAGGAACAAGAGCCTGATAAAGTTCTTTCCTTTATTGTGCAAGAAGGAGGCAAGAGAGGAAAAAGGAACATAGTAAAGGGGAGCCCTGAGCCAGCCTAACTTGATGCAGGCATGAACTTTCCAATTACTACCTGGTCCGTCCAGGCAAAGCTATAGTCTTTTCAGTAGTCATGTACGGGTGCAAGAGTTGGACTATAGAGAAGGCTGAGCGCCAAAGATTTGACGCTTTTGAACTGTGGAGCTGGAGAAGACTCTTGAGAGTGCCTTAGACTGCAAGGAGATCCAACCAGTCCAACCTAAAGGAAGTTAACCCTGAATATTCATTGGGAGGACTGATGCTGAAATTCCAATACTTTGGCCACCTGATGTGAATAGCTGACTCATGGAAAAGACCTTAATGCTGGAAAAGATTGAGGACATGAGGAGAAGGGGGTAATAGAGGATGAGATGGCTGCATGGCATCACTGACTCAATGGGCATGAGTTTGAACAAACTCTGAGAGATTGTGGAGGACAGAGAAGCCTGATGTGCTGCAATCTATGGGGTCACAAAGAGTCGAACAAGACTTAGTGACTGAACAACAACAATAACTTAGAGCAAGTCTCTAATGTCTGTAAGCCTCAGTTTGCAAGGCAGGAATAACGGTCATGAGTATAATTAGATGATTCAGACCTAACCATTAGAACAGATGCCGGTATGCAGCAGGGTTTTAAATGTGAGTTCCTGTTGCATGAGGCTTACACTCACTCTTTCTCTCTCTCTCTCTTTTTTTTTTTTTCCACTCACTCTGAAGATGAGAGGAGGAGGTGTGTCCAGGGACACAGGCTGGGACTTTTTGAAGTGGCTTGTGGGCTCATAACAGAAACCAAAAGACTTCTAAGACAGCGCTGCATCCCTGGATGCACAATAAAAGCCAGCCCAGCCAGAAGACACACTCAACGTCAGTGGCTCGGATACCCACCGTCACTTTGCTTTTTAAGTTTAAAAGAAAAATCAACCAAACAAAATCTTTTCTCTCATTTAGTTCCTTTCATTCTTGGGTCTTTGTTCCAAGCCTCACTCACCCTCAGTCTCTCTCTCTCTCAAGATCTGTTTTTATCAGCACTTCCTCCAAGAAGTGCACTCCCTGGAACTGCATCTGGCTCCCTGATGGTGACACAGACATGCCGGCTCCAAGCTCAGCCAGGACCACTCTGCTAAAAGCTCAGCCAGGACCACTCTGCAGAGGTCCTCAGAGGGTGAGGATGCTCCTGAGGGCAGGTGGTGCCTGGATGGACGGCAGATATGGGACTAAGCATTAAACAGATCAAAGGCAGAGACTCCAGCGGGGCACGTACCAGCCTGCTGTGTTCACGGCAGGCTTCCGGGAAGAGGGGACCATGCTTGTTAGTGAGCAGTAGCAATGACTGCATCAGGAGATTTATTTTAAAACTCGGAAAACATTTACAGTTATTTTTTCTTTCCCACATCACCAATCATGGATATGAATGGCTTCAGTCTCCATCAGTAAAGCACAGCACCATGCAGTGACTATTACATCCACTGGAGAACTCCATCTTTGGTTCAGCATTAAAAGCTCCTGGATTTGGTCCAGGAGAGATTTACTGAGCACCTACCATGTACCAAACCCTGAGTTCTCATGAACAGTTGAACGTAAGCCCCTGCAGCAATTGGAAGAGAGCAGGGATGGGGGCTAAGTGACAGGTTTGGGGAGCACAAGTCGTGGGGTGGGGAGGGNCTTTGGTTCAGCATTAAAAGCTCCTGGATTTGGTCCAGGAGAGATTTACTGAGCACCTACCATGTACCAAACCCTGAGTTCTCATGAACAGTTGAACGTAAGCCCCTGCAGCAATTGGAAGAGAGCAGGGGGGGGGGCTAAGTGACAGGTTTGGGGAGCACAAGTCGTGGGGTGGGGAGGGGGAGGAGGGGAACTGGGCACTGCAGGCAGCAGGGTGTGGCTGGCCCAGAGCAAAGGGGACCTGGAGGTCAGACTTGTGTCCTAAGAGAACTCAGTCCCTGTGCAAACAGAAAGCCCAAGGTCACACCGCCCAGGATGGCAGAGCTGCGGGTGAAACTAGGAGGCCCACTCCCCTCTCGGGGCTACTCACAGCACACGATGGCTTCCCCAGCCATTTCTTTACATCCTAGCAAATTTACAACAGCAACAACAGTTAATGTTTACCAGGTGGTCACTGCATGCCAAGTGCTATTCTAAGCACATGATGACTTTATTTCCTGCAACAATCCTGTTTGAAAAATAATAATAATCATTAACCCTCATCTCACAGAGGAGTCTTTAGAGACACAAAAAGGTTAAACAACTCAATCAAAGCCACACAGTAAGAAATACAGCTGATACTCAAAGCCCAGCATTCTGAATCCAAAATCCATTTGCTGACCACCTACGTTCTGCTGGCAGGCTAAGTCCGAGCTCCCATCTCCACACTGATAAAAGGAAAGCTGGGGGCCATCCTGATGTCTGAATTTCCCATCTGCCCTTTCCTTCAAAGAATCAGGGACATTGACTTGAGTTGCCAGCTTTGACCTCCTCTAGGACACAAGCGAGATGCTCGCTGCAGACCTGGCCCCATACCTGGGCAGGCGAGTCAGCAGTGACACTGGGCTCTGTGCCAGGAGGGGCTGCCACCACCTTTTGAGCCTTGATTGCTGACACCATGCATCTTTCTACTATAATCCCCAGCTAGAAACTGCCAGGCCAGTTGAAAACCATGTAAGCAGTAGTCTGGGAGCAAAGGGAAAAATGGCGGGAAGATAACAAAGTCTCACTGAAAAGCAGCAGGGGCCCAAATAGCAGTCCGAACTATCAGTCTGGGGGCGGCATGCTGCTTGTGTTATTTTGCAGAAAGACAGACAGTATGTCAGTCTTCCTAAGTGCGTTCAGCCCTTTGCTTCCTGGCCTGCACAGTGGAAGAACTGACCTAAATCCCTTTCTTTCAAAGAAGCCTGCAAAAACCATCATAAAAGGTCTGTGCTGGGCAGGAGGATGGAGATCTGAGGATGGAGAGCAGGGAGTGAAAGGGTACTTGCTGAGTGTACTGCTTGCCAGGCACGCCTCGAAGGGTCTTGTATTCATTATCTTTTTTCATCTTCTGATGTGGGTGTGATGAGTGTGCCTGTTCCATCGACAGGAGGCCCAAGGCACAGATGGTTCGGGATCTAGTGCCCAGGCCCACGCTCACAGAGGCAGTGTCAGGTCAGCCCCAGGGCCCGGCTCCCGCCCAGCACACCACCAGCCTCCCCCACCAAGTCCTGGGCCAGGATCTGAGAAGCTTTATTATTCTCTTGTTCTGTGACTCCAAGCCTTGTGCCCTGGGGATCCATCTGTGGGCTCAGCACCCACGGATCCATGATGGTGCACATGCCTGGCTTGGAAATAGACAAATGAGAGGCCTGTTCCCACCTCAATGAGATCACATCAGGGGCTGAGACACAGACATCAACAAGAGCAGCACAGAGCAACATGTGCTGACCAAGTCCATCCAGAGATCCCACTGACCCCTGATTCAGCACGTCTCTGCCCACAGCCATCCCCTCCCCTGGATTCCATACTTCCCTTGTGTATGTTCATCACCCAGTTATGTCTGACTCTTTGTAACCCCATGGACTGTAGCCCGCCAGACTCCTCTGTTCATAAAATTCTCCAGGCAAGAATACTGGAGTGGGTAGCCATTCCCTTCTCCAGGGGAACTTCCTGATCCAGGGATCGAACCCAGGTCTCCTGCATTGCAGACAGATTCTTTACCTTCTGAGCCACCAAAGCCCTTCCATATTTCCATTAATTAGAACTAAACGCAGAGACAGACAAGCCGGAGAGCTAACAGCCTCTCGCCTCTCCCAGGCCCCTCTTCTCTCAGGCGCAACCAGGGCTGCTATTTCCAGAGCACAAACATCTCGGTGGGATGACCTGGCCATGCCTGGAGTTGGGCTCCTCACTGCCCACCTGCACCCACCAACGTCCCTTTGCTCTGTCCCGCTTCCCTCCTGCAGCCGGGACCCCTCCATCGCCCTCTGTAATGACCCCGGCTGGTTCCCCACCACCTACCACAGGGGGTCAACTACGATGGCAGACTTGAGGTCTCTCCTACCTCTGTGGACTCCCTCCAGGGGTCTGCCCCCGACCACCAGGCTGTCCGAAGACAGCGCCATCTTCCTGAAATAACGAGGATATGAGGTGACATGTCAAGAGCAGCTGCTGACTCTGCATTGAAGGCTGCACAGAAATTACCTTGTTTAGGTCCCTGAGTTGCTCAGACACCAGTGGGGACTTGCTTCAGGAGGGGCTGTGCTTAGAATTGAACTCTATGGCGTCTTCAGTTCCCTGGTGGAGCCTGTGATGGAGTGCAGGACCACCGTGAAGAAGGCGCATGTCCACTCAGGCACAGAGAAGCCTCCCAAAGAGAGATAGTGTTGAAGCTCAGGCTGAAGGGCAAGGGGGCCTTGACTCAGCAAGTCCTGGGCGGGGACACGACTGAACGACTGAACTGAACTGAATCCTCACAAGCACCCAACAAGGTGCCGTATACTTTGAGACCCACTCTAGAGCCAAAAAAGAGAGGCTTCAAGAAGTCAAATAACAAGCCCACAGAGTGAGTAAGAGGTGATGATGGGTCTGACCCCAGATTTTCTGCCTGCAGAGCCCATGTTCCTAACACATCCACCCAGGACTTGCTGAGTCAAGGCCCCCTTGCCCTTCATCTTGAGCTTCAACACCATCTCTCTTTGGGAGGCTCCTCTGTGCCCAAGCGGTTATGTGCCTTCTTCACAGTGGTCCTGCACTCCATCACAGGCTCCACCAGGGAACCAAAGACTCCTAGAGTTTAATTCTAAGCACAGGCCCTCCTGAAGCCAGTCCCCACTGGTGTCTGAGCAACTCAGGGACCACCCTTCTCCTGTGTGCCTTGCCCAAGGCCAACTATGGCCGAGGGACCAAATTAATTCATTTGATGAAGGCACATGAGAGCCTGGATACTCTCTGGGCTGTGGGTTTAGGGGGCATACTATGCTCATTTCTTGCTCTCTTTTCTCTCTAGTCTTAGTTGTGGGTGCTTTTTCTTTGGTGGAGGGAGTAGGGAAGTTAGTTGAGGGGTGACCCAGAACAAAGGAAACAGAGAACTTGTTTCTGAGTCCTGTACAGGGCTTTAGGCTTTAGGAGAGAAAAGGACATTCACCAAGCAAGGAGACCCCAAGGGTCAGGTTGCCCCACAGTGAGGGACCCAGACCCAGAGGCCAGGCTGCATGCTTTCAATCCAGTTTGGCCACGCTCACTAGCCATGTGATCCGCAGCAGGTCATCTAACCTCAACAAGCCTCCTTTCCTGATGGATGGAATGCAGGCAAAGTATCGCCCTCATTAGAGTTGCTATGAGGGTGAGATGTGTTAATAAATGAAGCAGTCTCAGAAATATGTCTAGCTGTATTATTATTTTGAAATTGAAAGTGTAGTCTCAACTCTCAAGGGCTGCAGAAAACTTGAGAGAGTTTTCTCCATCCATTTAAAATAATCTCTCTACATTTTAAATAATGCAGGATGGTTTATAATGAAATAGTCATTGATCTGGATGGATGCAACTCATATAACAGAATAACAAAGTAGGAATCAGGAGAGCTGGGTTTTCAACCCAATTCTGTCTCTAACCAGCCACATAACTTAGGGGCAAGTTTCTTAACCTCTCCTACGTGCATTTCCTTTGACTGCAAAACAGAGATCATGATGATGACTTGGATGCTTTTGGTAAGAATTAGAATAGACAGCTTAGTCTATTTTTTAGTACTTAGCCCAGTTGAAGAGTGCCAAGATCACTCTATAGAGATAGAAAAGACTTTTCAACAAATGATGTTGAGACAGCTGGACAATGACTTGCAAACGAAGGCAGGAGGACTCTTCAGTTCAGTTCAGTTCAGTCACTCAGCCGTGTCTGACTCTTTGCAACCCCATGAATCACAGCATGCCAGCCCTCCCTGTCCATCACCAACTCCCGGAGTTCACTCAGACTCATGTCCATCGAGTCAGTGATGCCATCCAGCCATCTCATCCTCTGTCGTCCCCTTTTCCTCCTGTCCCTAATCCCTCCCAGCATCAGAGTCTTTTCCAATGAGTCAACTCTTCGCACGAGGTGGCCAAAGTACTGGAGTTTCAGCTTTACCATCATTCCTTCCAAAGAAATCCCAGGGCTGATCTCCTTCAGAATGGATTGGTTGGNCCGGAGTTCACTCAGACTCATGTCCATCGAGTCAGTGATGCCATCCAGCCATCTCATCCTCTGTCGTCCCCTTTTCCTCCTGTCCCTAATCCCTCCCAGCATCAGAGTCTTTTCCAATGAGTCAACTCTTCGCACGAGGTGGCCAAAGTACTGGAGTTTCAGCTTTACCATCATTCCTTCCAAAGAAATCCCAGGGCTGATCTCCTTCAGAATGGATTGGTTGGATCTCCTTGCAGTCCAAGAGACTCTCAAGAGTCTTCTCCAACACCACAGTTCAAAAGCATCAATTCTTAGGCACTCAGCCTTCTTCACAGTCCAACTCTCACATCCATACACGACCACATGAAAAACGATAGCCTTGACTAGATGGACCTTAGTCGGTCCCACTGCTTTTGAATATGTTACCTAGGTTGGTCATAACTTTTCTTCCAAGGAGTAAGCGTCCTTTAACTTCATGGCTGCAATCACCATCTGCAGTGATTTTGGACTCTTACCTCATATCATATACAGAAATTAACTCAACTACCACAGGACTCAGCAATTCCACTCCTGGGTACAGATCCAAAAAAACCAAAACACAAATTTAAGAAGATATGTGCACCCCAGTGATCACAGTAGCACCATTTACAATAGCCATGATATGGAAGCCACCTAAGGCTCTACTGACAGATGACTGGATGAAGAAGATGTAGTACATATATACAATGGAACATTATTCAGCCATAAACAGGAATGACATTTTGCCACTTGCAGCAGCATGGATGAACCTGAATAACGTTATACTAAGTGAAATAAGTCAGACAGATAAAGACAAATAGTATGCAATATCACTTAAATGTGAAATCTAACAAATACAACAAACTAGTGAATATGACAAAAAAGAAGCAGACTCACAGAGAACAAACTAGCAGTTACCAGTGCGAGGAAGGAAAGGGAAAGGCAAAGAGATACAAACTGCTAGGTATAAAATAAGTTACAAGGATATACTATACAACATGGTGACTCTGCCAACATTTTATAGTAACTTAAGTGGAGTATAACCTTGAAAAATTGCAGAGCACTATATTTTACCTCCATAACTTATGCCAAAGAATTGATGCTTTTGAATTATGGTGTTGGGAAGACTCTTGAGAGTCCCTTGGACTGCAAGGAGATCCAACCAGTCCATTCTAAAGGAGATCAGTCCTGGGTGTTCTTTGGAAGGACAGATGCTAAAGCTGAAACTCCAATACTTTGGCCACCTCATGCGAAGAGTTGACTCACTGGAAAAGATTTTGATGCTGGGAGGGATTGGGGGCAGGAGGAGAAGGGGACGACAGAGGATGAGATGGCTGGATGGCATCACCGACTCGATGGACATGGGTGGGTGAACTCCGGCAGTTGGTGATGGACAGGGAGGCCTGGCGTGCTGCAATTCATGGGGTGGCAAAGAGTCAGACACGACTGAGCGACTGAACTGAACTGAACTTACATAATATTATTTGATAACTATACTTCAATAAATGAATAATAGGTTTTTTTTTAATTAACTCAAAATGGGCTAAGGAATTAAATGTGACAGCTAAAACTTTATAGTTTCAGAAGAAACGTATGTATAAATCTTCCCACATGGAGTGAGTTCAGAGGGCTTCTTGGGTCTGGTCTGAGCAGACCCAGCCTTCAAGTGTTTCCTCTGAGAGAAGATAGATGCACAGCTGCTGCTACTGCTGCTAAGTCGCTTCAGTCGTGTCTGACTCTATGCGACCCCACAGATGGCAGCCCATTGGGCTCCGTCATACCTGGGATTCTCCAGGCAACAACACTGGAGTGGGTTGCCATTTCCTTCTCCAATGCATGAAGGTGAAAAGTGAAAGTGAAGTCGCTCAGTCGTGTCTGACTCAGCAACCCCATGGACTGCAGCCTACCAGGCTCCTCCATCCATGGGAGTTTCCAGGCAAGAGTACTGGAGTGGGATGCCATTGCCTTCTCCGTAGATGCACAGAGGAAGTGTTAATTCTCCTCTCCTGCTCCAAGGACCAGGCTCTGGCCTTGGGAATCACTGAAAAAGTTTCCTCTGAGTCCAGGTGTGTTTGGCTAACCTGGGATTCAGAATTAGGGAAGCCCCTGACCCATATATAATGACATAAGCCACTTTCTTGATGCATTACAGACATTTTAGCATCCAACTGCCTTCAGTTCAGTTCAGTTCAGTTCAGTCACTCAGTCGTGTCCAACTCTTTGTGACCCCATGAATTGCAGCACGCCAGCCCTCCCTGTCCATCACCAACTCCCAGAGTTCACTCAGACTCATGTCCATCGAGTCAGTGATGCCATCCAGCCATCTCATCCTCTGTCGTCCCCTTCTCCTCCTGCCCCCAATCCCTCCCAGCATCAGAGTCTTTTCCAGTGAGTCAACTCTTCGCATGAGGTGGCCAAAGTATTGGAGTTTCAGCTTTAGCATCTGTCCTTCCAAAGAAATCCCAGGGTTGATCTCCTTCAGAATGGACTGGTTGGATCTCCTTGCAGTCCAAGGGACTCTCAAGAGTCTTCTCCAACACCACAGTTCAAAAGCATCAATTCTTCGGTGCTCAGCCTTCTTCACAGTCCAACTCTCACATCCATACATGACCACAGGAAAAACCATAGCCTTGACTAGACAGACCTTAATCGGCAAAGTAATGTCTCTGCTTTTGAATATGCTATCTAGGTTGGTCATAACTTGTCTTCCAAGGAATAAGCCTTACACCTATAGAATTCTCAATTGGTTCAAAACTCAAGTCATTAATAACAGAGCCATCCTCCAAGCCCCTCCATATCCCCAACAACTATTTCTAAATGGCAGGTAAAATGGGGCTTTAGCTAAAGTGTATGTAGAAGAAAATAAAACAGGGAAAATGAAAAGCTTGACTCCATTAGGTGGGTAGAAAGCAAACCCACCATGAGGGTGATAGCTGAGCAGAGGATTTTCACTAGCTAAGGGAGCAAATAAGGAAATTCCAGAGAGTGGGTTGCCTTGAGAATCATCCCAGAGATGAGACAGTAGAGAAATATTCACAGAACAGAGAAAAGCTCATTGTGGATAAACCCAGATTTCGAAGGGAGATGAGTGGAGAAGACTGGTGGGTGATGTCATTTTTTTATTGAGCTGTAATTGTAACACTGTATATGTTTGAGATGTACAGTGTGTTGATTTGATACACTTACATATTTCAATATGATTGCTCTGACACCTCCATCATGTCATGTATTTATCATTTCTTTATGTGGTGAGAAAACTTAAAGTCTAGTCTCCCAGTAACTTAGAGGTATAAAATACAGAATTGTTGACTAACAATCACAGTTCTGAGCCCTCCATCTCCAGAACCTATTTATCGTCTAATTGCAAGTTTGTATCCTGTGACCGATATCTCCCCAGCTTCCCTACAGCATTCTACTTTTTGTTTCTCCAAGATTGGCTTTGTAGAGTCCATGGATAAGCAACATCATACAGTATTTGTCTTTCTCTGTTGGACTTATCTCACTCAGCCTCACATCCTCAAGGTCCATCCACATTGTCACACATGGCAGGGCTTCCTTCTCCCTCATGGATGAATAATACTAGTACACTGTGTGTGTGTGTGTGTGTGTGTGTGTGTCCCACATCTTATTTATCCATTGGTCCAGTTCTTCCATTGACAGACATTTGCTTCCATCTCCTGGGCTTGTGAGTAACGTCTCCACGAACATGAGAGTGGGTGATGGCATTGCTGATAGAAGGAGAAAGGTATTCACTGTTAAGGACACCCTGGGGACCCAGTAGGGAGTTTGGGGATGAAAGTAACATGGTAGTGTACTTGCTTTGTCATTAAAGGTCACTGCAGTAGAGGGTAGAAGTTGGGATGAAGGCTGACTGACTGAAGGCAAGAAAACCACCAAGCAGAAGCCCATCAGCAAGGCCCCAAAACAAGCAAGAGCGAATTGTCAAAGGTGCTGCAGAGGAAGTGGGCAAACATGGATGGATTCAAAGACCATTGTGGTCAAGAATATTTGGATGGCATCTAAGATGCTGCCACTTGCCAGCTGTGGGATTCCAGGACAATCATTTCAACTCTCTGCTCAGTACTAACTGTTGGATCCACTCCCAAGGTGAGGTCAGGATTAAATGAGGGAGTGGATACCTACATGCTTTCTTCTAACTGTGGTAAAATTCATGTAATGTAAAGTCCACCATGTTAAAGTGTGCAATTCAGTGGCTTTGAGTACATTTGCAATGCTGTGCAACCATTGGCACTAATTTCAGAACATTCTCATCACCCCAAGATGGAACCATGCACTCATTATCAGTCAGTTTCCAGCGTTTGGCATCCACTAATGTACTTTCTGTATCTATGGATTTGCCTATTCTGTATATTTTATTTAAATGTAATCACCTGATACGTGGGCTTTCATGTCTGGCTTCTGTCACTTATCATGATGTTTTCAAGATTCAGCCACATTGCAGCATGTATCAAGACTTCATTCCTTTTTATGTTTTAATAACAGATTTAATGGTATATATATTCCACATGCTGCTCATCTCTTCATGAGTTGATGGACATTTTGCATTGTTTCCACTTTAGGGCTATTAGGAATAATGCTGCCCTGAACATTTGTGTACAGGTTTTTGTTTCAATGCCCTTTNTGTGTGTGTGTGTGTGTGTGTGTGTGTGTCCCACATCTTATTTATCCATTGGTCCAGTTCTTCCATTGACAGACATTTGCTTCCATCTCCTGGGCTTGTGAGTAACGTCTCCACGAACATGAGAGTGGGTGATGGCATTGCTGATAGAAGGAGAAAGGTATTCACTGTTAAGGACACCCTGGGGACCCAGTAGGGAGTTTGGGGATGAAAGTAACATGGTAGTGTACCTGCTTTGTCATTAAAGGTCACTGCAGTAGAGGGTAGAAGTTGGGATGAAGGCTGACTGACTGAAGGCAAGAAAACCACCAAGCAGAAGCCCATCAGCAAGGCCCCAAAACAAGCAAGAGCGAATTGTCAAAGGTGCTGCAGAGGAAGTGGGCAAACATGGATGGATTCAAAGACCATTGTGGTCAAGAATATTTGGATGGCATCTAAGATGCTGCCACTTGCCAGCTGTGGGATTCCAGGACAATCATTTCAACTCTCTGCTCAGTACTAACTGTTGGATCCACTCCCAAGGTGAGGTCAGGATTAAATGAGGGAGTGGACACCTACATGCTTTCTTCTAACTGTGGTAAAATTCATGTAATGTAAAGTCCACCATGTTAAAGTGTGCAATTCAGTGGCTTCGAGTACATTTGCAATGCTGTGCAACCATTGGCACTAATTTCAGAACATTCTCATCACCCCAAGATGGAACCATGCACTCATTATCAGTCAGTTTCCAGCGTTTGGCATCCACTAATGTACTTTCTGTATCTATGGATTTGCCTATTCTGTATATTTTATTTAAATGTAATCACCTGATACGTGGGCTTTCATGTCTGGCTTCTGTCACTTATCATGATGTTTTCAAGATTCAGCCACATTGCAGCATGTATCAAGACTTCATTCCTTTTTATGTTTTAATAACAGATTTAATGGTATATATATTCCACATGCTGCTCATCTCTTCATGAGTTGATGGACATTTTGCATTGTTTCCACTTTAGGGCTATTAGGAATAATGCTGCCCTGAACATTTGTGTACAGGTTTTTGTTTCAATGCCCTTTTTTAAACTAAAATACATTCATTCACTTCATTTGATTATTTACTCAGCATCAGGGATGTGCTAGGTTCTGGGGTTCTAACAGGTAAGGTGTCTGACAGTTAGGTATATACATTTTATCGGGGGAGAGAAGCAGTAAATGAGGAGGCAAATAAATAAACAAGGTATCAGGCTGGCCAAAAAATTTATTTGGGTTTTCTCATCAGACTAAATGAAATTTTTGGCCAACCCAATAATGCAAATGGTGATGTCTTATAAAATGGATACAGAGCAATGAGTGAGCACAGTAATTGATGAAGGAAGAAGTGAGGATGTAGGCAAGATGATCCATGCATTGGTCAGCATTCCAGAGAAAGAGTAACATTAGAATGCACATATACAAGGAGAGATTTATTTTAAGAAATTGGTTCATGTGATTGTCATGTTTGGCAAGTCCAAAATCTGCAAGGTGGGCCAGCAGATTGAAGACCCAGGGAACAACACATGTGGCAGCTCAAGTCCAAAGGTTATTCACTGACAAAATACCCTCTTGCTTGGGGAGGGCAATCTTTATTCTAGAACAAGACCTTCTACTGATTAGATGAGGCCCAGCCACATCACAGAGGCAATCTGCTTTACTCAAAGTTCACTCATTTACAAGATACTCTCATTCACAGAAACACTATCACAGAAACATCCAGGATAATATGTACTACATCAGTCTCAGGTATGATGGCCTCACCTAGTTGACAAGAAATTAACTGTCAAAATCAAGAAAGGTGTCCTTGAGGAGTAATAATTCTGGCTGTGATGTGAGGGGCAGGAGCTGTCTATGCAAAAAGCTAGAGGGAAAGCATGCCAAGCAGAAGGAACAATACACGCAAAGGCCTCAGGGAGGNAAATTAACTGTCAAAATCAAGAAAGGTGTCCTTGAGGAGTAATAATTCTGGCTGTGATGTGAGGGGCAGGAGCCGTCTATGCAAAAAGCTAGAGGGAAAGCATGCCAAGCAGAAGGAACAATACACGCAAAGGCCTCAGGGAGGCAAACTGTACGAATTAGCTCGGGATTGAGGCAGCTCAGAGCCATGATATCAGGCGGGGAGCAGAGCAGACGCAAAGGGAAGGACATTCTTTTCAGAGAAGGAGACGGGCTCATGGTCGCTCCTCCATACTCCACTGCATCAGACAACCAACCCCCAAAGCCACATTCTGCTGTGGGAGGTGGGCTGGAAACAGCATTTCCAGGCAGCCACACAAAAAGAAGTCACCAATGCCTTTGAAAGAAAACACCAGGAAAGGTAACATCGAACATAAATATGATTTCTCATGGCTGTTTCCCACGCTTCCAGAAACAGACAAATTTACTTCTAAATGGTCCTGCTGAGTCTGCCTCTATCACCAGCCTTAGGAAGGCTGCATCTGGGCCAGCTGGGATGCAGGTCACCTTCTGTGACGTTCGCACTTCACGGCTTAGACAGCACCTCGGCCCACAGAAGGTGATTTCCCCCAAGATCCCTGAAGCGGCCCATCACCTTGATTGCTTCTGATCAAGGCAAACTGAGAAAAATGAAGAAGAGACATCTGTTCTCTTTCTGTCACTTGAGCCAGCAAACACCTGCAGTCAGTGCGGCCACTCAAAACCAATGTGAAAGTCAGTCCCCAACACAAGGAGCCCTGATTCAACACAAGGAATTAAAACTTGGCTCTGTCCGCCATTCAGAAGGAAAAATCACAGGCTGCCTTTTGCCAGAAACCGCTGCCTGTGTGTTTCGGTCACACAAGTCTGCCAGGGGAAGTGCTGGCTTGTCCTACCTCTTGACCTCGTCTTTGCCACTTGTCATCTGTCCCCAGCTGTGCCAAATGCATCTGTTAGGAAGCACTCTGCACCATTGCCTCTCACCTGACTGGCCGTGCAGCCTCCTCCTGGGCTCCGTGGGTGTTCCCCGGCCCCTCCTTGAGTTCCCCATGCTGCTGGCCGGCCATGGTCCCCTCCTGCCTCCTCCTTCTCTCTGCAGACCTCACTTCAAACCTCCAGTCAAGCCCCAAGGCTTTCACTTTTTCCAGCAAGTCATGCTGCCTTTCATCTCTGCTCCTTTNCTCGTAGAGTGTACACCCCACCATGGAGAAAACAGATTAGAAACAACGTGTGAGTAAATGACCACAGCAATTTCAGCCTGGGATTGTCTACCCAATAAACGGCTATGGTGGCAACGATAAAGGTTGTCCTCTGTAATCGCTAGTTTTACTAGCTCAGTTATTTAATCTGTGTGACCATCAGTGTCTTCATCTGTAAATTGTGGCTAACAATCTCTATCTGCCAAATCAGCACTGGTATTAAGTCAGTGGCTCAGATGGTAAAGAAGCCACCTGCAACGCAGGAGACCTGGATTGGGAAGACCCTGTGGAGAAAGGGGATGGCAACCCACTTCAGTATTCTTGCCTGGAAAATCCCACAGACAGAAGAGCCTGGGGGGCTACAGTCTATAGCAGGTTGCAAAGAGTCAGACACGTCTAAGCGACTAACACACACACACAGTCAGTTAATGAAAATATAAACCACATAGTACATGGCATTGAGAAGGCCTTTAATGTCACTGCTATTACTATCCAATTTAATTGTCCAGTTGCACTTCCAATTTAAGCCCTACCACCATGCTGGACTATTAGGAGATGCTTGGTTTATGTGGGTTGAGCTCTGAGACTGGGCTTTTTGACAGAGCATGCAGGCAGCATGGCTGTTTAGATACAGATGCGTGTTTTCATAAAGAAAACCATCATATTTCTTATTTTATGAGCCTGGGGAAGTTATTAAATTAAATAGTTCCCTTCCTGATTGTCAACCTTACTATCACTACCCCCTAGCCAGTCATGCTAAAATTAGTAACAACCTTACTGATTCAGAAACCCAAACGGGTATACAGATAAATCAACAAAATAACATGTCTACATGATATTATGGTCCAAAAAGGAAAAACAAAACATGTGTCAGTAGACCTGGTTTCCAGTAAGAATAATGTGCCATTGGCTCATCTATGATATTGAGAAAATCACTTTCCCTCTTTAGGTCAAAGCATACTCCCTTTAAATTTAAATTAGGTAAATTAGAAGTCAGGCTCAGATAGTTTCCCTTCTTTTTTTTTAACAGATAGTGTACAGAATTTTCAGAAAGAGAGCTGATAAGGTAAGAATCTCTAGGGTCTCTTGGCTCTTTGCTTGTAGACGTATTGTAGGCTTGTTATCCCCACTCCTGATAAAGTTAGATACATTCATGTGACTTGTTCTACCTATGGATGTGAGTAGAAGTGACTGTGTCACCACTAGTCATAAGGTTCAAGGTCTCACATGCTTCATCCCAGTCTTTTTTTCCCTCTGACATGGGTGATTTGCAACGTTTGAGATGGTGTTATTCCATCAGCCTGGTCTCTGAATGCCCTCCATGCTGACCAATGAGATCATGGATGTGTTGTTACTGCATCACGACCCATCCTATCTTGATAGAGGGAAGGGATAGGATGAGGGAGGGAAGGATAATCCAAGTCCAAAGAGAAGGAGTCTGGCCAGAGGAGGAACTAACAAAATCAAGAGCTGAAACTGTCCTTGAATGGCATGCAGGGCCAGCTATCAAAGCAGGTCACCTGAGAATTTTCTCTAGAACACACACAAAGACCCTCTTTCCCCAGGGACTTTCAGCCCTGGAATCATTGGTGGTGTGGCTGGGATCTGGGAAGAGCTGGTAGGTTATCAAGGTCAGCGGCTGTGGAGTGCTTAAATCACGTGTGTCTCTAGTCTACGGGGTGGCTGCCATTCTCCTGGCCATACAAGGCAAAGGACAGACAGAGCTGAGTGGTGACATCCTGCTGCCTTAGAGAGAGAGAAGGACCATCTGAACTGGAGGTCTTGGTACACTTTTCTAATTCTGGCAGCTCATGAATCCGAGATTCAGTTGTGCTTGGAAAATACAATGCAACCAAAGCTGCCTGTCCGGAGAACCCTCTAAATTATTGGTTCCCAACAGTTTTGGCATCAGGGATCAGTTTTATGGAAGACAATTCTTCCATGGAAGCAGGGGGCAGGTTGGTGGTGGTTTCGGGATGATTCAAATGCATTACATTTATGTGCACTTCATTTCTATTAGCATTATGTCAGCTCCACCTCAGATTATCAGGCAGCAGCTCTTGGAGGCTGGGGACCTCTGCTCTAAATAACAAACAATGCCAGTTAGAGAGGTGACTTTGCAACAAAGGAGGGAGTAACTATGGGTGAGTTATTCATCTTCTCGTGAATAAGGCCGGTGCTGTGAGCCTGAAGGGGGTGGGCTTAATAAATGGCAGTGGGAGAAATGTAGGTTAACCCCAGAAGGAGGGCACGTCGGCAAGGGTTATGAAACACCAGGAGGAGTGACGGATGAGGTTGTGTCATCTGCTCTCCCTGAAGGTCCCCAGCAAGGAGACGGAAAATTCTCCCCAAAGTCAGATGTTGAAGGACAAGTCCAGGCCTCGTCTAGTGGGAGGTGGGGTTGGGGTCTTGAGTAGGGGTTAGGTTGCATTGTGGGGAAGTGGTGATAATAAATTCCATTCCTCTTTCCTACTCAGGCTCTCAACAGACTGAGAAATCAGATGAATAGCAAGGCAGAGGGAGGTCAGCCTATAACCTGGGAATGAGGGCCACAGAGGTCTGTGCAATGCCCTGCGTGAGCAGACCAACCAGCAGCAGCCCAGCAGCCCTCCAGCGACACAGAGGGACAGAGCCCTGGAAGGGCCCCTTCCAGGGGTGTCTCTGCATGCACCCTGCTCTCAAAAGCAGAGTAAGGGCCAGGCCGAGCTGAGCATGCCCCATGCACCTTGTCCACTCTCCACTCCTGTGCCTAGATAGAGGAAGAGGACAAACAAAGGGATCATGTCCAGTGGGATCCCTACTAGGAAAGGGGCTCCCAGGGGAGCAGGAATACCTCCTCCTCAATTCCAGTCACTTCCTGCCTCTCTCCACTGCATGATGTCCAAGTGTTGTCCAGAACCTTCAAGTTTATTATTGCATTTAATCTCTTGACAACCCTGGGAGAAAGGTATCAACACCACACACAGCTCACAGACGAGCAGACTGAAGTGTGAGAGGCTATCAACCAGTGGAGACAGGCCAGGCTTCTGATCCCACTTTATCTGTCCCTTGTATTTTTTGTAATGCCTAAGAATGAAAGTGAAGTCACTCAGGCATGTCCAACTCTTTGCAACCCGATGGACTGTAGTCTACCAGGCTCCTCCATCTATAGGATTTTCCAGGCAAGGGCACTGGAGTGGGTTGCCATTTCCTTCTCCGGGGAAGTCCTGGCAAAGAGCAATCCTTTACTTTGGGAAAATCTTACCAATAACGTAGGCACAAGTTAGATATGCATACTGATATTAAATTACTCTCCATCCCTAAAAGCCACTCTACCCATAAGACCAAAATGGTTTTATGGTTTTACAGGGAATATTACCCAAAAGTGTCTGAGAGACACAAGAGGAGAAGAGAGGAAAGAATCTCCGATGCCCAGAGTTCAGATCCCATCAGTTGAAAGACCAAAGACCTGCTGGGGAGAAATAGGAGGTGGGTCAGGGAAATCCAGCTGCTGAGTCTCAGAGCTGGGAGCTAAACCCCATAGCTGTGAATCCCAGCCTTTATTCCTCACTGGCTTCCTCCACCAGGACACGGGCACCTGTGGACCCATACACACTCAAACGCACAAGGACATGGTCTGAGCCACAGCTTTATGGACCCATCATTGTGTAACTTTAGGCAGGTCACCTAGACACTTGATTCTCAGTCCTTAGACCCAAGCAAGAAACCATCCTAATATCAGATCCACCTGCTCACAAATTCTCTTGTGAGAGAACAATCAGGAGGAGTTATACAATAACTAAGAGATGGAAAATAAAAATGTAAAGTTGGGGCTGCTTCTGCAGAGGGCAGCACTTCCAAGGAAGGGAATGGTATTGATTCTGCATAGTTATATCATCTCCTTTGCTCTGGACCAGGGCTGAAGGGACTTCCCCTCGACTCCCTGTGGCTTTGTCCAGGTTTAAGGCTTGAAAATTTCATCTTAGTTCCTTATACTTACAATCTTTTCTATTTTGTGACCAAGACAACTCAAGCTTTAAATTTAGGCTGAGAGCTCTGGAAAGCACCTCCTCCCGCTGCCGTGGGAACAGCCCCAAAGCCTAGGATAACCCTAGAGATAGGATAAGGACTGGTTACGACTGACCTACACTCTGCATCCACATGTTTCGAAACCTCATTTAAATCCATTTTAAGTTAAATCCCCTCAAGGAAAGAAAGGTAGTGAAGCAAAGCATCCAAACAGCTCACAACTGAAACATTTTGTTCCAGAAATTTTTTCCCCCAAAATGTGGTGATAATGCATCAGGAGGAAAGAAATATTTTTAAAGGTTATGTCACTTCTGTGAGCAGAAGTCGGGGTCATCCATCAGTGCTTGAAAATATATAGATTCCCCCACAAGCCAATGAATGTCCACCTACTGTGGGTGGAAACGGACATTGGGAGGCATGGGAATGGATAAACAGAAGGGAGGTTAGCGCTGCTTCCTGGTTGACAGCCTGGGTATTGAACAGAAGAAATCAACCAACTGTATGTATTTATATAAAGACCCGTGAAAGGAAATGATCCCATCCAAGAGCTCACACATGACCCAGAGAACAAGCCCCACCTCATGGAGCACATCCTTGGGGAATGAGATGGATCTCCACCAAGTGAGCAAATAATTTCAGTGAGTAACCAGTGTGAGGGCTCCCTGGCTACTCAGTGATAAAAAAAAATCCACCTGCCAGTGCAGGAGATGCAGGAGCCAGGAGTTCAATCCCTGGGTGGGGAAGACTCCCCTGGAAAAGGGAATGGCAACCCACTCCAGTATTCTTGCCTGGGAAATTCCACGGACAGAAGAGCCTGGAGGGCTACAGTCCACGGGGTTGCAAAGAGTTGGACATGACTTAGCCGCTAAACAACAACAATAACAACCAGTGCTGTGGGAAAAATAAATCAAGTGAGTCTTTGAGGGTACCTGGGCTGAGAAGCTAGTGATACATAAAGTTAGCTTATTGTCAGCATCCCTGGGCCTCAGTTTCCCCATTGTCAAATGACATATTGGACCAGTTTCTGAGGGTACTTTTAGTTCTGAGATTGCCAACCTAAAGAAGGGTCGAGGCAGCCCGCTTATTTTATAGGGTGTGTGTAATGGCGCCTACAACTGGAAATGCATTAAACTGAGAAGACTCACATTCTCTTCTTGGCAATGGTTTAGTCACCAAGTCATGTCTGACTCTTGTGACCCCCATGGACTATATAGCCCGCCAATCTCCCTTTCTCAGGGATCGAACCAGGGTCTCCTGCACTGCAGGCAGATCCTTTACCACTGAGCCACCAGGAAAGCCAAGTTTATATAGGGCTTTGCTATCGGGATGTTCACACACATTTTCCTACTGATTATTCATGCCTCACCCTCAGGGCAGCAAGGCTCCTCTCATTATCCTCATGTATGAACAAGGAAAACTGAGGATCAAGGAAGTCAATCAACTCACCTAACAGCTTATGCGAAAGGGAGCCAGGACCCAACCCAGACAGTCTGACAAAATCGCTCCTCTTCCCGCTGCACAAGGCCCCCTCCACTTTGACTGGACCCCCAGGTCCACACCCTCAAAGTTAGAAATTGTTTCTCAGCCTTAGGCCAGATCACTTCTCTTAATAAAGCCAACCAGGTTTCTTTGGTTTGTACAAATCGGATTAATCTCTCATCTCACAACACTGTTCTAAAGAGATTTCAAAGGGCTCAGGGAATTAAAAACAAACAAGCAAAAAAAAAAAAAATCAAACTTGTAGAAAAGTGGTTGGTTGCCAGGAGCTGAGGGTTGGGAAAACAAGGAGAGGTTGGTAAAAGGGTGCACCTTCCGGCTGTAAGATGAATCAAGTCTGAGGCTCTAACATATAATGTGGGGGTTAGGGTTGCTATACAACACTGTATTGTCTAGCTGAGAGCTGCTAGGGGAGTAGAACTTAAATGTTCTCACTAAAAACAATAATAATAACAACAGAACACAGATTCACAGACACAGAGAACACTCTTATGGTTGCCATGGGAAAGGATGGGGGAAGGGACAGGTAAGGAGTTTGGGATGGACACACGGCTCTATCCGAAATGGATAACCAACAAGGACTCACTGTATAGCACAGGGAACTCTACTCGATGTTACACACCTGCTTGGATGGGAAGGGAGTTTGGGAAAGACTGGATACATGTATGTATATGGCTAAGGCACTTTGCTGTGCGCCTGAAACTATCACAACATTGTTAATTGGCTCTACTTTAATATAAATTAAAAGTTTAAATAATAAATAAATCAATATGTGATGTGAAAATTAACTAGATGAAAGGAACCCTTTCCTAATGTATATGAATACCAAATCATCATGATGAACACTTTAAATATCCTCCAATTTTGTCAATTATGTACCTCAATAAAACTGAAAAAAAAAAAGCCAAGCAAACCTTGGGGAATAGTAGCTGGGGGAAAAAGTGAAGTCAACCGCTGGGAACCCATATTTTCCCTCTGTGTCAGCATCTCAACAGTCCTTAACACATCTGCAGGGCAGAGCTCATTAACCGAGCTCGGAGATGAGCACTCCGGCATGGAGTGTAATTTATTTCACTTTGGTTTCTTGTCTCCTGCAGACTGAGGCCTTCTTTACATATTATATTTTGCTCTTAAAAACAAATGCACAGGACGATGATATCTTTGGTGGAGACTTTTTCTTTTTTTCCATCAGGCTGATATTGAGAAAACCAATCTGACTCCCTGCCCCTCTCCTCCTCGGCTGTGAAATCACAAATCAGGCATAATAATAGTGTTCTCCTTAAGGATGCACCCGAGCGTTGCCGCCAGCTTGGTGTACCAATAATGAAATTTGCATTGTGCTTACAGGACTGTTTTATTGATATAAATGGACTTTTGTATCCAAATGACCGAGCAGCTGGTTCCTCTGCCGTGGTGTTTATGGTGCCTCTTGTTCTCTTCCTGGGTCCCTGGAAAAGGCCAGCTGTGCGTGACCACAATAGCAAGAGTGGACGGAGGCCGCTGGTGATGCTGTCCGTTCCAGGGAGAGAGTCATCCGGCTCCGGCCACGTCCCTCTTCTGTGCCTCTCCTCAGAGTCCACATGCCTTGAGAACTGCACTTATTCATGCTTCCCTGAGGCCTGCAATGGGTGAGCAAGTGCAGAGATGGACCCCCAGGCCCGTGGCCAGCCCGGGGGATGGATGGGGATACAGTGTAGCCACAGAGTGTGTGCAAGCTAAGTTGCTCAGTCATTGATGCAACCCTTCGGACTACAGCTATAATCTGTCCATGGGATTCTCCAGGCAAGAAGAGTGGGTTGCCGTGCCCTCCTCCAGGGGATCCTCCCAATCCAGGGACCAGATCCATGTTTCTTATGTCTCTGCATTGGCAGGCAGGTTCCTTACCACTAGTGCCACCTGGGGAGCCCAGCATAAGTGAAAGTGTTAGTCATTCGGTTGTGTCCTACTCTTTGCGACCCCATGGACTATAGCCCACCAGGCTCCTCTGTCCATGGGATTCTCCAGGCAAGAATACTGGAGTGGGTTGCCATTCCCTTCCCCAGGGGGTCTTTCCAACCCAGGGATTGCATCTGGGTCCTCCTGAATTGCAGGCAGATTCTTTACTATCTGAGCCACCAGGGAGGCCCAAGCATATGTCATCAAATATTCAGATGCTTCAGTCAACAGGAAGCTCACAACTGTAAAGTCTAAAATTTCATGTGTGGCTGCCTTGACATCTTTGAGTCCCATGGAACTCCAAAGATACAACCAGCTGTGCCTCCACCTGGCAGAACAACTTCCCACTCAGCTTGTTCCCTTATTGGCCAGACTAGCTGCCCCCTACCCCGTCTTCCACCTAATAGCTTTCCCTCCTTGCCAGCTTATGAAATCATTCCACCACGCCAGCCACATACTTCCGCAGGAACCAGTGGTCAACCCCACTCTTGTCACTAGAAAGTATGTCTCCCTCCACCCCTCCTGGCTCACTTTGTTCCCAAGGACAACCTCTGCGTGGCCCTGCCTGGCTCGAGGTATCCTCCCCTGGGCTCTGAGTACATGAGTCATAGATTGCTGCTAGTCTTCTCTATCTGGCATCCTGTGTTTGACCATCGTGTATTGCTTAGGGCAGGAAATCCCTTCCTCTCCAGTGGCGTGAATAGGAGACAGTAAAACTTTCTGAGGACTTTCCTGGTGCCTCAGAGGCAAATTTGCCTGCCAATGCAGGAGACACAGGTTTGATCCTCGATCCAGGAAGATCCCACATGCTGTGAAGCAACTGAGCCCTGCGCCACAACTGTTGAGCCTCTGCTCCAGAGCCCAGGCCACAACTACTGAGACCACATGCCTTAGAGCCTGTGCTCTGCAACGAGAGAGGCCACTGTGATGGGAAGCCCACACACCACATCAAAGAGTACCCCCTGCTCTCTGCAACTAGCAAGGCAAAAATAAACAAAATTATTTTAAAAAACATCTTTTTCCAAACGAAAAACAAATCCACAATTCCATTTTAGTTGCATTAATGGATGGAGAGGAAATGGGTAATCTGCCCTGCATTCCTCTGATCAGTGGGCATCTGGAGCCCAGGTCAGCCCTAGGAAGCACATTTTTAGGCAAAAGAAAGAAAAGTGAAGTCACTCAGTCGTGTCCGACTCTGTGACCCCATGGACTGTAGCCTACCAGCGTCCTCTGTCCCTGGGATTTTCCAGGCAAGAGTACTGGAATGAGTTGCCATATCCTTCTTCAAGGGATCTTCCTGACCCAGGGATCGAACACTGGTCTTCCGCATTGCAGNTGTCCGACTCTGTGACCCCATGGACTGTAGCCTACCAGCGTCCTCTGTCCCTGGGATTTTCCAGGCAAGAGTACTGGAATGAGTTGCCATATCCTTCTTCAAGGGATCTTCCTGACCCAGGGATCGAACACTGGTCTTCCACATTGCAGGCAGACACTTTACCTTCTGAGCCACCAGGGAAGCCATTAGCAAACTGGAGCGTCCTCAGAGAACCCTGCTCAGCTGGACCACAGGGGACCAGGGCCCAGACCCAGACGGGACTCCTTCACTCATCAGTGAGATGAGACGGATGAGGCAAGACTGCAGATGAGCAAACTAAGGCCCGTTCCACACAGCACCGGGGGCAGAGGGTGCCAGTGCTCTGCCTGGTCCCTCCTGCCTCTGACACTCCTGCCCCAGCCCCCAGCTTCCATGTGCTTCTTTCTAAACATCTCACTGTGAAACCTCATTGAAAAGATGACCCTTGTGGTCCTGCAGCTACTTTCTTTAGGCACACTGGGAACCAAAGCTTATGATCTCAGAGCCATCCATCACCAGTGACTGGCTGGTGCGAGGTTGCGGAGGAACCCATGCCTCGAGGAGATGAACCATGCACAGTGTAACTTAGACTCCAGAGCACCTCCCCCCAGGCCCAGCCCCACTCAGGGACTCACGGAAGCTGTACTACTGTTTGGCTTCTTCCTCCTCTGTCCCATTACCCGGCTTCTATGCAGACGCCCCAAAGCACTTCCCTCATAAATCACCCTTGCACAAATCTTCATCTCACAGAGCCTGGGGGACCTGAATGAAGTCAGTATCCAAGGGTCAGACCTCAATCAGGTAAATAAATGATGCATCGGAGACTGCAGGTGGGTGTGGGTGGACAGAGAGGCAGAAATCAGGCAAAGTATGCCAGACAGGGAGAACGGACATGAGACAGTTCAAACGGGTTCATCACCAAGGATGTGTGACCCCAGGGGCTGATGCATCATCATCACAGAGAATTGGTGTATTGCAGAGCCACCAGGACCCCGGGGTAGGAAACAGGCAATGGCCAACAATGAACCATCAAAATTAGGTCATTGACTTGACTTGGTCAAATGTATTTCCTGGGAATCCAAGCTGAATATCTTAGAAAAGAAGCATGATAACCAACTTCAGATACTTGACTAACACCCATGAAGAAGAAATCTGTATTGTTTTCTGGGATTCCATAGCGGTAATTTGGATCCATATATGGAATGAAGTAGAGATAGATTTGGGCTCAGTTTTAGGAAGATCATTCTAGGAGCCTAAAGGAAATCCTAAAAGAAATCAACCCTGAATATACACTGGAAGGACTGATGCTGAAGCTCCAATACTTTGGCCACCTGATGTGAAGAGCCAACTCACTGAAAAAGACCCTGATGCTGGGAAAGACTGAGGGCAAGAGGAGAAAGGAGCGATAGAGGGTGAGACGGTTGGCTGGCATCCCCGACTCAATAAACCTGAGTTTGAGCAAACTCTGAGAGACAGTTAAGCCTGGTGTGAGGCAGTTCGCTGGGTCGCAAAGAATCGGACACAACTCAGCAAATGAACAACAACAACAAATTCTAAAAGCCATAACTGTTCAAAGGTGGCACGGTCCTCCCAGGAGTTGGTGAGTATTTGGTCCCTGGAAATGGACCACACTTTCTACACATACAACTGAGCATGTGAGAGCATCTCTGAGAGAGGCTATGGAATTAGAGAACTTGTAAGGTCCAGCCAGAGCCCAATAAATTGCAGTTTCTGTCTCTACTCTTAGCCCCCAACAAGCTGGAACAAACAGATCAGGGCTTCCAGCCCCATTCATTTCCCTCCGCGTTTCTTCAGCACTTAGCAAAATTTCAGCAAGTAAAAAAGAAAAATCTCCAAAATGAAGAATACCCTAAAACAACCGATACAACTACTATATATTTCAGATTTCTAACAAAAAATAATAGAACGACCAAAGTACAGCAACTCATTATTTTGCTAATACTTAGCATTAAAAATAAAACCTAACATCTATTTTTGAAAAAGTATTGCTTTTCCCCAAATAGGTAAGCTGGCAATATTACACTGGCCTATAAGTGGTGAACAGGTGAAAATGTCATTACATACTAATCTTGGTCCACAGGCCAGTATTTGGAACCTTTGCCCTGAAAATACATGTCCGTTCGAGTCTCACCATATCGCTGTTTCTGGTTTTCATGATTCAGAGGATATATTTAGGTAATAAAAGGTCTCTTTCAAGCTTCCATAACTGAATTCAACATTACGGCAATAAGAGTCAAGACTGTTAGGATTCTTTGCTGTTTCAGGGGACACCTCACAAATCACGAGAGCCTTGAGTTTGTAAAACATTTTCACATCATGATTTCATGGGGCGAGCAGCCCCATGCTGCTGGGTAGCCCCATGCTGGTGTCATTCCTGCTGGGAAACATACGCCTGGGGTCCAGGGTGGCTGTGAGCTGGGCACAGACATGGGGCGGTGAGGAGGTGAGCACTTCTGCTCCTATTCAGCTCCCTGAGCTGGGGCGTGGGGTGCACGCACCCTCGAGAAGTGCCTGGGAGTCGGGGAGGGGAGAGGATGCTGGGGGTGGTGAGGAGGGGCGCACTCCTGCTGTTCTAGGCAGAGGAAGGAGGGTTAAACCAGGTTAGCAACTGAGAAACCCCATCCTGACAGCTCAGTTGGTAAAGAATCTGCCCACAAAGCAGGAGACCTGGGATCGATCCCTGGGTCGGGAGGATCCCCTGGAGAAGGGAAAGGCTACCCTCTCCAGTATTCTGGCCTGGAGAATTCCATATCTGTATAGTCCATGGGGTCACAGAGTCAGACACGACTGAACATCTCTTACTTTCGCCCTCCCATTGGTCACTCTCGCAACCGCACCACCTCTCATCCTTCACTTCTCTCTGCTGGAATGTGACCACGCTCTGTCCTTCCTCCAGCTCTGGCACAAGCTTGGTTTGTTTGTTTGTGTATGTCCAGGGCTAAGCACAAGCACTGGTACACCATAGGAGTATAATTAAATGATTTTAATTAATCATAAAAATAAATAGAAAAATTAAGAAATGGATGATCAAGAAAGACAGGGACACTAAAGAATTTGAAGGGTTCATGACTGAGGAGGAAGTGATGTAGGGTTTCAAGGGGGATCGGTCAGCTTCGCAGTTGAGAGTAGCAGGACCGGGGGTACACTGGCTTGGCATGGAGAGGGGAGTCGGGGCTGTCAAGCTGCTACAGTGAACCAGGCATTCACGACAGGACAGTGGGTAGCCATTCCCTTCTCCAGGGGATCTCCCTGACCCAAGGATGGAGGCTGCGTTAGCAGGCAGATTCTTCAGCCTTGGGCCACCAGGGAGGCCAATCCAAGTATAAAGTAAATAGACTTATTATGAAGAATTGTCTCACATGATTATGGAGGCTAACAAGTTCCACACTCTCCCATCTGCAAGCTGGAGGCCCAAGAAAGCCAGTGATATCGGTGAATCCTAGTCCACAGTCCGGAGAACCAGGGGGGATAAGTCTCTCTGTTCCAGGGCAGGAGAAAGCCACCATCAGGCTCCCACAGTCAGGCAGAAGGGGTAAATCTCCCTTCCTTCTGCCTTTTGCTCTCTGCAGACCCTCAGCGGAGGGTCCCCCACCCACACGGGGGAGGGCCATCTGCTTTACGAGTCACTTCTCTCAGAAACACTCTCACAGACACACCCATAAATGATGCTTAACCAGATACCCAGGAAGTCCATAGCCTAAATCAATATGACACGTGAAATCAACCATCCCATGCCATAACACTCTCCTGGTTTCTGGCGGCTCCTGGCAATCCTTGGCATTTCAGGCCCTGCAGACACACATCTCTAGTCGCTGCCTCCATTCTCCTCCTGGCCTCTCCCTGTTGTGTCTCTGCATCCCAAACGTCCCTCTAACTTTCTCGTGTTACACACCACATCATTGGACTTGGCACGCGTGCTCATTCACTAGTGTCCAACTCGTGGCGACTCTGCACTGTAGCCCGCCAGGCTCCTCTGTCCACCGGGTTTCCCAGGCAAGAATACTGGAGTGGGTTTCCATGCCCTATTCCAGGGGATCTTCCCAAACCAGGGATCAAACCCGAGTCTCTTGCATCTCCTGCTTTGGCACATAGATGCTCTACCTCTAGCGCCTCCTGGGATCCAGTCACTGGACTTTGGGTCACCCTAATATCTAGAAAGCTCTTATCTCCAGATTCCTAACTTAATGACATTTGCAAAGACCTTTTTTTCAAATAAGATCACAGTCACAGTTAATGGGAGGCTAGGGCTTAGCATTGACTCATTGGAAAAGAGCCTGACACTGGGAAAGATTAAAGGCAGGAGGAGAAGGGGACGACAGAGGATGAGATGGTTGGATGGCATCACCGACTCAATGAACATGAGTTTGAGCAATGGTGAAGGACAGGGAAGCCTGGTGTGCTGCAGTCCATGGGGTTGCAAAGATTCAGACACGACTAAGCAACTGAACAACAAGGTCTTAGGTGGATCTTTCGGGGTGGGGGAGCACTGTTTAACTCACTACACAGGAAATATGGAAATGTGGGCTCTCATAGTCTGTTCTGCCTCTTAAAGATGCGAGAGGAAGAGCAAATGAATGGAGACACATGGTTAGAATGACACCTCAGACATCCTTAGCGACAGACGGGATTCAGCAAAACTATCTCGGTGCCGTTTAAAACACACGGATCTGCACTGGGCCTATCTCTTTCCCCTTTTCATTTCCCTCAACCACTTGATTTAAATACACAGCTTTGGCATTAACTCACCAGAATAATTGACGTCTCAATGTCTTCCTTTCTTTGTCACCCGTTACTAAATATACATTCTCTTCAGCAAAGTTTTCAGATTGACTGCTCCTGACAGACAACACAGATTTCAACATTTACACAGAAGTTGTCTGTCAAAAAAAAAAAAAAAAAAAGGAAAAGGAAAAAAATGCCCTATTTTAGGATGTCTCTTTGCTTAAAATGCAGGAGAGAGGGGAGGGAGAAATCTCTCCTGGTGCAGAACAGCAATTTATGGCGGGATGCTCAGTCTGGCTGGAGAGGTTGCTAGGCAACTGCCTGGCAGCATGTCAAGGGGCAGAGGGAGATGGAAGGTAGAAAGGTACCCAGGCCTGGGCACTGCAGGACATCGCCCAGGACACCCCCCTCGCCCCCTCTCCCAATGGCTTGGGTGATTGGAGCGGTGAGTTTGAAGCTCTCTCTGTGGCCTTGAAGCCAATAAGATAGATTCCTCTCTCAAAGACCAGCTTGGAACACAGCCACTGCTGCTGGCATGGTGTCTGCCATCTTTTGTTCAGTGGAACAAGCTTGGGAGTCCAGCAAAGCTTGGTTTCTCCATCTGTGAGGTGGTGATTATAACTGCTACATCACAGTTTAGTGCTGAGAATTTACTGCACTTTCCAGGCACCCAGACTTACCTTCCTGGTGAGTTACTGTCCACTGAGTTATGCTGAAAGCCTCTGTTCCTGTCTGTCTGTTACCTGTGGGACTGCAGGGACCACGTTTTCTTCATCCATCATTGCCTGGTGACAAGGACGCTGCCTGGAACACAACAGGGTGTCATTAAATAATTTTATTTTCTCTGATCTGAATCAGGGCCTCCTAGAGCATCTTGTAAGACCATTCATGCTCCAGCTTCACTGACATCTCTGCCTGCATCACCGGCTATCCTTTCATCTTCAACCCATCCTCCCAACACCAGCTCAACCTTCTTCATTTTATAAGCACACATACTTCTTGAATGAGCCAGGACTTCTGAACCATAGTTCCCTCTCCCCTATTACCTTCTAGTCAACTCCTACTCGGGCTTCCCTTGTGACTCAACTGGTAAAGAATCCGTCTGCAAGGTGGAAGACCCGGGTTGGGAAGAGCCCTTGGAGAAGGGAAAGGCTATCTACTCCAGTATTCTGGACTGGAGAATTCCATGGACTATAGAGTCCTTGGAGTTGCAAAGAGTCGGACAGGACTGAACCACTTTCACTTTCACTTTCAACTCCTCCTCATCCTCTGAAACCCAACTCAAGCATGGCCTCCTCCATGAAGGCCACGTGAATTGACTTAAGCATCTAGGCTGCAGGTGGAGAGTACAATATGGATAGAAGGGACTATGGCATACCAGAAACCCATTCTGAGCTATTTATATGCAGATAGAGGAGAGAAGGGCTTCCCAGGTGGTGCAGTGGTAAAGAATCTGCCTGCCAATGTGAGAGACTCAGGTTCGATCCCTGGGTCAGGAAGATCCCCTAGAGGAGGAAACAGCAACCCAATCTAGTATTCTTGCCTGAAGAATCCCATGGACAGAGAAGCCAGGCCAGCCACAGTCCATAGGGTCACAAAGAGTTGGACACAACTGAGCACGTAAGCACATACACATACACAGAGAGAGAGAGACAGACAGACAGACAGACAGAAAGAGAGCTGTCCCTTTATGACCTCTGCTTTTCCAAGTCTTGGGGTTGTTATCAATATTTGACTTCCGAAGATCATAGAGTAACTGGTGGTCAGATCTAAGACAAAACCCAGTTCTATCTGGTCCCAAATATCCTGCACATCCCTTTAAATAATAAACTGCCTGTTAGATGTAATGTAAGCTATTCCTTCGCTAATTCCAACATGTAATCATCATTTACTAAACACATACTTTGCACTAGTTGTGCAGGCTGCCAAACTACTGTCCATTTATTCATTCAATTCAATCATTCATGCTTTCATTCAGTACAAGGCACCACACTAGTCTCTAGACATTCAAAAATTAATTCCTCTGCTCCGAAGCTGCTCAGGCAAATGTGCATGTGTGCTCAAACACTAAGTCATATCTAACTCTTTGTGACCCTATGGACTGTATTCCCCCAGACTCCTCTGTCCATGAGATTTCCCAACCAAGAATACTGAAGTGGTTTGCCTTTTCCTTCTCCAGGGCATCTTCTTGACCCCGGGATTGAGCCCAAGTCTCCGGCATCTCCCGTAGCGGCAGGAGGATTCTATACCACTGAGCCACCTAGGAAGCACTCAGGTAAACACTGTAACACCATTCCAGGCCAGTTTGTTTCATGTATGTGATGGCTCTTACCTCCACACCTGGACAGTCAGCACCTTAATGGGCTCCCAGGTCCATTATCCTGCCTTTGGGCAGCTGCTGACTTGGGGCTTAGGACAACAGGGGATGGTTAATATCTTCTTGTTGGTAACAGTGGAGCTGCTGGTAGGTTTCCTTAATCTAATTTGTGAGATTTGATTCCACAAAGGCAGGGGTAAGGGCGTAGCAACTATGAAGAACTCAACATATACTTCTTCCTATGAGTCCCCTGCATTTAATCCCTCAACAGCTCTTTGAAGCGGGGATCAGGATTCCTGTCTTCATCCACAAGAAAGCTGAGCTGGGGAGGAGGGGCATAAACAACATGCCCACAGCTGGTCACTGGCAGAGCCAATGCTGAAGCTAGGATTCGTCTTGAAAGTCTCTATTCCCTCAGTGACAACAATGCTGCCTCCCACAGGCCTCAGAAGATGGGTCAGATTTCCAGACACAGGCTTCCTAGGAGATGTCAGTGGAAGAACCAAGGGCAGAAGTATGAAGGTTCATCACATTAGGGAAATGTGGAGTTCAGGAAGTGCCCAAAGGTGGACACAGAGAAAGTGGCTGAGACACAAGATGGAACAAGAAATGCCCCGAGAATCCGTGGTATCTCACAGTTCATCCCCCCATGAGTATTCACTGATCACAATTCCATCTTTTCCCTGCGAAGGCCACAGGTGGACCTAGGAAAGCACACTTATTCTGCTGTGTTCATGAATATTACCCTTTTCTGGCCCACAGCAGAAGCTGCTTGGTTCTTACAGCCATGATCTCGCCGCACCCTGATCGCTTTTCAATGCATCTGCCCCGACTGGATGTGAGCTCCTGGAATGGAGATTTTATTTTGGATGTGTCTCTGTGAAGCCACTTCCTGGCAAGATGCTCGCCCCATGACACAGGCTAACCTTGTGCTCTATTTTTTTATGAGACAAACTATGCTTTATTTCCTTTTTACTGTGATGAAATAGACATTAAAAATTTTGATATAGCATAAAATGTATCACTGTAAACATTTTTANAGTATATCATAAAACTAGCCTGGGAGAATTTGGGGGGAACCAATGGGTGGGAGGGGTTTCTGCGGTGGTAAAGAATCCACCTGCAAAGCAGGAGACCTGGGTTAACCCCTGGAGGAGGAAATGGCAACCCACTCCCATATTCTCCCCTGGGAAATCCCATGGACAGAGTAGTCTGGAGGGCTACAATCCATGGGATTGCAAAGAGTCAGACAGGACTTAGCAACCAAACAACAACAGAAGGGAGATGTTGGCAGCCCACATGTCCCACCCATATCCCAGGAACCCTTGCGCTGGAAACCATTTTAACCAAGAGATGCACAGGCCGCAAGTGAAAGTATTAGTCCCTCAGTCATGTCCAGGCTCTTTGCAACCCCATGAGCTATAGCCTACCAGGCTCCTCTGTCCTTGGAATTCTCCTCCCAAGAATCCTGGGGTGTGTTGTTGTTGTCCAGTCACTAAGTCGTGTCTGACTCTGCAACACCATGGACTGCAGCATGCCAGGCTTCCCTGTCCTCCACCATTTCCCCTAAGTTTTCTCAAACTCGTGTGCATTGAGTTGATGATGCCATCCGACCATCTCATCCTTTGTCTCCTCCAGCCCTCAATCTTTCCCAGCATCAGGATCTTTTCCAATGAGTCGGCTCTTTGCAGCAGGTGGCCAAAGTATTAGAGCTTCAGCTTCAGCATCAGTCCTTCTAATGAATATTCAGAGTTTATTTCCTTGTGGGTAGCCATTCCCTTCTCCAAGGGATCTTCCCAACCCAGGGCTCCACCCGGGTCACTTTCATTGCCCAAGAGAGGGTGTTGAATTGGACAAAATATGGGCACAGACAAGATGATTGGCCAGAGACAAACTGGAAAGCTAACCTCGTTACCATAAAACCTAAGACTTCAAGCAGCTTAGCTGAGCAGTTCTTCTGGGTTCCCCCACCCTGCTGCTCTCTGCACTGGCACCCTTCCCCAATAAGGTCTTTTGCTTTGTCCATATGTGTATCTCCTCTGACAATTCTCAGGCTCTGGGAGGGGCTCCCCTTCCCGCTAATAGATGGAGCATCATTAGAAGAATGTATTCAAAGAGAAAAGCAAAACCCATGTCCCCAGACTGTGGAACAATGGTGGGCCACTAATGAATTTAATTATTCAAAGCAACTCACAACCTGATGGAAGAGCTGCATTTTTAGAAAACTCATCTTCTGATTATATCTCAATCTCCAGATGCTTGAAATAGAGCATCTCTTATTGCAGACCCATCAGTCAAACCTCAATTAGATATAGAGCTATCCACACTAGCTAACTGGTTTAATTTGTCAGTGTCTTACAAAATAATAATCCTATTAGATAATCCATTTGCAAATCACATATGGAATTTATTTGCAGAAGCCAAAGGCAGCAAGATGCAACTGAGACCATAAAAATGGGCTCTGCAAGATATCTATTTCCAGGAGCAATTCTTTCATTGTATGCACATTCAGAAGTACATGCCAGTATCTGTCTACAAAACATAACATTGCCACATGGCTATTTTTTTAGAGGAGACAAGGTAGTAACCAGGAGTATTTGGACAATATAAATTTGCATCTGCAAAATGTCTGCCTAGAAAGTATTGATTTTTGCCTTCCCGAATAGCCTATTAAAGGGAAACATTTTTCTAATGCTATCCAGGGGCCCTGCAGGAAATCATTACTGGTGGTGACTGTTGTCTTATGATCCTTTGGAATGGGAGCTTTAAATATGAACATAAAATGTGAAAAGGAAGGAAGTGATATGCAGAAGCCTGCCTGGGTGCTGCCTTTTATTCATTGTCATCCCCTAGTCTATTTCTCCAGGCAATTAGCCGAAGGTATCATTCTGGGAACCGAGCATTGAATGGCTCCTCCTTCTGCAGGAAATTTTTTCAGAGCCCAAGGCTGGATTCCTAATCTGGGCTCCCTAACCCCGCCACATCCCCATCCTTTCTACCTCTTCCTGGAAACCCACTTTTTCCCATCACCAGCTTCTCAGTAGGGTTCCCGCTCTCGTGTGCGTAGGCTAAAGCATGACACACACTGAGCTCGGGCTGCAGCACAAGACCAGGAAAAGCTAGGAAAACCTCCGTGCAGATATCTCTGCACCAGGGTAGGTAGAGGGTGAGGGGCGGCAAAGCATGCTATCTAAAGGTGTGGCATCGTCAGAGACTGTTGAGGTGGGCACAACACAATCTTACTTAACAAAAGATCACCCTCCGGGGATCTTTGTAAACCTTCAGATCTGAAAGCTCCATCCTAGTGATGAAGATGTGAATGATGAAGATGAGGGAGATAAAAGCAGCTCGGTTCTATTGAGTACCTACTGTGAGCACTTGCTCCCTCATGTACTCCCTACAACAACTCTGGGAAGTAGGCACTATCATCCCCAAGTTACCAATGAGGGGTACATTTGCCTTTGGTCACTTACAATTACTGAAGTGGAATTCAGATTCAAGAGCAGTGGATTCCAAAGCCCTCACTCTAAGCCACTGACCCCATCAGTGGGATCAGACTAGATCTGCTCATTAGGTCTTCCAGGCTGCTGGCGGGCTTTCTCTATAATAGTTACAACAAGCAAGTGCTGTTCTCACGCGGTGGCTTCTCTTGTGGCGAAGAACAGCCTCCAGGGTGCATGGGCTCAGTAGTTGCGGCGCAAGGGCTTAGGTGCCCCAGAGGTGTGGGGGTCCTCCCAGACCAGGGACCAAACCCTGTCCCTTGTATTGGCAGGCAGATTCTTAACCACTGGACCACCCGGGAAGCCCAAGACCTGCTCTGTTCTTGCTCACAATCAGGTTCATCTAAGCCTTGAGAACAGGTGACTGTGAGCTCTCTCCATAAACTTGAGGCACAGCGAGTGGGAATATATTTCACTGAATATTTAATCACAAAACATCTATTCTGTCTCAGGAATGTGCAATGGAAATAAAGAGTAAGGATGCTAGGGCAGAGAGGAAATGGTCTGTAAACCAATTAACGCAAAAATAAACACAGAACACAATTCAGGATAAAGCTATGGAGGACCCGTGTTGAATGCCATGGACACCGTAATAGAAACCTAATTGATGTGAAGGGGTCAGAGAGGTCTAAGAACAGAGGGATGAGCGGGAGTTAGGAGTTAACCATGAAGGGAAGGAGGAGGAAAGAGCAGGTTCGAAGACCCTGCAAAGGAGGCAGGGGATTAAGGCATTTGAAGAATTGAAAAAAGGTCCTTGTGGCTGCCAGTGAGAAGCAGGGAGAAAGGCGTCCATACAACTGGAGAGAGGGCAGAGGGAGAAGCCCTTGGAGTCTTAGGAAGTGCTGGTGTCCTCCTGGGTGAAATAAAGAAGACTTTAAATGTCCTGGCATGGGAAAGACATTGTTACCGTGTGTATTATTAAAAGCTCACTGGGGCTGCTAGTGTCAACGGGGCTATACTTTCTCCAAAGACTCTAGAGGAGGCCTTCTCCTTGTCTTAGCTTCCAAGGGCTCCCAGCAGTCCTTGTCATGTCTTGGTCTGTGAATGCATCACTCCATTTCCTGTGTCTATTTTCACATGGCTTTCTTCCCTATGTGTCTCTTCTATGCCTCTGTATCCGAAACTCCCTCTCTTTTCCCTTATTTTATAGTTTTTTTATTATGTATTTATTGGCTGCACTGGCTCTTGTGACATGCAGGACCTTTGACCTTTGACCTTCATTGCAGCACATGGAATCTTTTAGTTTCAGCATCTGTGCTCCTAATTGCAGCATGGGGAACCTAATTTCCCAACCAGTGGTTGGGAGCACAGGATTCCCTGCATTGGGAGCACAGAGTCTTAACCACTGGCCCACCAGGGAAGTCCCTCTTTTCCTCTGCAAAGACATTAGTTATTGGATTGATGGTCACCCTCACCTATAAGGACCTCATCTGACCTTGGCTATAACAGTAAAGAAGTTATTTCCTTAAAAAAGTCACTTCACAGGTCCTGGGGATTAGGACTTGAGCATCTTTGGGGGGAGACAGTTCAACACAATATAGGTTGTAAAGATGTCACGTAGAGCTTCCAAATTCCTTTTAGGTGCAACTTAATCAGTTGTTCAATTGTGTCTGACTCTGCAATCCCATGGACTGTAGCCCGCCAGGCTTCTCTGTCCATGGCATTCTCCAGGCAAGACTACTAGAATAGGGTGCCATTTCCTCCTCCAGGGGAGCTTCCCAACCCAGGGCTGGAACTCATGTCTCTTGTATCTCCTGCATTGCCAAGCAGATTTTTTTACCACTAGTGCCACCTGGGAAACCCAGCTTGGTCAATGTGTGTGCTGTGCACTCAGATGCTCAGTCGTGTCAATGGAGATATTTAATTTACTAAATTGGGACGAATGAAGGAAAAGCAATTTGGGGTCCAGTCCAGGGCATGTTATGTATGGAATACCAATGAATGCAGATGTTAGACTGGTAGTTAATATGAAGATATTAAGCAAAAGAGAAGAGGCTGGAGATAAATATTAAAATCCAAAGGACTCACTTAAGAAGTGAATATAATAATGCAGTATTATAAACAAATTTTTTTTCAACAAATTTTAATGCCATCAAAAAACTTGCTTAAAACTGCTTTCTAAGTTACTTAGGTTGTTTTTTGTCTTCACCATCCCTTTCAATGGGTGATGTAATTCATTTATAATATAGCTAGTTTCCTTTGTTTAAAAAGAAAGAAAGAAAGCATGCTTAATGACTGGAAAGAAGAAATGTATAAAATTGTATATACTGTATGTGATTAATTATGTTTTATGTGAAACATATATGGATATAAATATACAAACAAATAATACATACATTTATTTTTATATGGAAGAAGAAAGGAAATTGACAAATATTGATAGTGACCATCCTGATGGCTACTTTTGTTTCCTTATGCCTTGCAGAGGTTTTCAAATTTACTACAACTGATTATGTGTTTCTTTTTTTTTTTTTATGTGTTTCTTTAATGAGATTTTTTTTTCAAAGACAAGCTGTATTCAGAAATGTAATGTGACTGAAATATGGGTGTGAAAAAAGACTGAAAAAAAAAAGGCAACTCTAACTGGCCTAATTTGCTAAACAAAGCAATTTCTTTTTCATCCTATATGCAACAAGGAATACTAAAAGCCTTGAAAAATGGAAGCAGGATGATTATTACCTCATGGAATTTAGTTAGCTATTTTCCTGACTGTGGAAGTGATACATTCTCATTATAGAGAATAAAAAATAGAGCTACAGGAAATTACACATCCACTGTTAACATTTTTTCAGTATTTCCTTATAATATTCGATTTTGCACAGATTAAATCAAATTTTAAACAGCTTCCTTTTTAAAATCCACCATAATATGATACATCTTTCACAGTGAATTTGAAAATCCTGAAAGTATAATTTAACTATCTGGCCATACCGTGGAGATGACATTATTTATTTACCTATCCTTCTACATTTGAATATGTTTTGTCATTCCCAATTTTAAATAAATTTTAAATAGAATTTTAAATAAATTCTAAATACTGTTTCAATAAGCATCTTTATCCATAGATTTTCACCAGAACATTTATCAATCACCAAGTATGCATGGGCACCGCAGATGTTAAGAAAGCCAAGCTGAATGCCATCTCCTGCTCTCCACCTGGTCCTAGAGCTGCGCCTTTCTCCTGACATGCAATAATGCCATCTGCCCAGTAGAGGGAACTCTCCGCATGTTTAAGTCGGTCTCCTTGGCGCTGAGCTAAAATAGCAAACTGGCCAAGTCAGCCATGAAAAATGTTTTCTTAGCTGGACGGTGCAGTTCAATCCCATTCCCTCTCATTCCAGGCTTCCAGTGCCCCTGCAACTGACGCTATTCTGCTAACCTAGTAAGTGGCTCTTTTGACACTAACCAGTCCAGTCGACTTTGATGCTGCACCTGAGATGTTCTGGGAGCCAGTCCCAAGCCCTCAAGTGCCCTTTGAAGCATTCCGTCCATAAGACATTTGAGCTTTCTGAAACCACAAGTTTCCATTCATCTATTCCGCCACCATTTCCTTTTCAGTGTCCAGCTTGGTGCCTGATACTTCATGTTGTTGTTTAGTCGCTAAGCCATGTCCAACTCTTTGCAACCCCACAGACTGTAGCCCGCCAGTCTCCTCTGTCCCTGGGATTTCTCAGGCGAGAATGCTGGAGTGGGTTGCCATTTCCTACTCCAGGGGATCTTCCTGACCCAAGGATCAAACTCACATCTCCTGCATAGCAGGCAGATTCTTTCCACTTCGCCACCTGGGAAGCCCTTCTGGTACTTATTGGACATGCAATGAGTATTATTATGTGAAGGACTGAACCAATCTTTTGGTGACCAGAGTGGCTTGACAAGAACCATAGCTTCTCTTGAGTTCCTGGAGGTTAGTCCTTGAGGTCGAGTCAGTTGACTCTTCCCGCAAGATTGACTCTGCTGCTTGTTCCGCCCCAAGCAAAGGACAGCTTTCCCCTCTGCAGCCTTGTTTCCATATTTCCTCTGATGGACAACTCTACCTGCTTTGAACACAAGGGCCTGTGAACAAATGCAGTCAGCTTGTTGATTAGTCACTGGGTACATCACACTCCTATAACCTGAGAAGTATTTTTATAATGCAAAAGCCACACAGTGAAAGCCATCTAAAGATATTTTTTAATACAAATGTTTATCATTGTCTTCTCCTGCTAGTGTAGGAGACACGAGATTGATCCCTCTCCAGGAAGATCCCACATGCCGTGGAGTAACTAAGCCTGTGTGCCACAACTATTGAGCCTCTGCTCTAGAGCCCATGAGCCACAACTACTGAAGCTCACTCGCCCTGCAGCCTGGACTCAGCAACACAATTAGCCACTGCAACTGGAGAGTAGCCTCCCACTCACCACAACTAAAGAAAGCCTGCGCAGCAACCAAGACACAGCACAGCCAAATATAAATTAATAAGTACAATTTTTAAAAAAATAAAAATCATGCAGGTGATTCTGGTGGGTGAGTACATGCACACCTACACACACACATTGGCACACAGTCCATGCCACTCCCATCCCCAGCATTCTGAGAGCCACTACTATGGACTAGCTGTTCTATACCTTGGATGCACATCAAAATCACCCAGAGACATTTTTAAATAAATTATGTTGACGCCCAACCCAAACCTCAAACAAATTCAATCAAATCTCTCAGAAAGAGGCTTGGGCCTCAGGGATTTACTTGTGCAGCCTTGACTGAGATTCGCGATGCTGCAGACACTTGGAGAAGCTAGTTAAGAGTCACCCTAGCAGGAAATGGCAATCCACTCCAGTGTTCTTGCCTGGAGAATCCCAGGGATCGGGGAGCCTAGTGGGCTGCCGTCTATGGGGTCGCACAGAGTCGGACACGACTGAAGTGACTTAGCAGCAGCAGCAGCAGCAGCCCCATCCTGCATACAGAACCTTCCAATTAATGTGAACAACGAGATTACCCCACAACGACCACACCCAGAGTGGCCCAGAGTGCAACCTAGGGAGAAAATCACTGGCCCCAGTGGGCTTAGATTTATCACTTGATATGTTACTTATGGTCTTGGAGACTTAGTTTTTTCATCTACGAAATAAGATTACATATAACACAGAGATGGTAAAAGGACCAAATAAAACAACGAGGTGAATTATTTGTAAATTGTAAACAGCTATGAGTTTGGAAAGGAGTATTATGGAAAAATATCACATAAATATTTTTAGATAATTTTTAAAGTAGTTTTTAAAATTAGTTCTTAGGACTTCCCTGACAGTCCAGTAGTTAAGAGTCCCTGTATCCACTGCAGAGTGCCCTGGTTCAATCCCTGGTCAGGGGAACTATAATCCCATATACTGTGCAGCATGGTCAAAATAAATCAATAAGTTTTCAAAAGAAAAACCTAAATTTTATAAAAAATCTGTTCAGTGTTGAAATTGACTTAGTATTTATCATGGCATCTGTCAGAAGATTCCTATTTCTTTAGTGTTGCAAGCCTGTTGCCCAGCTTCCACGGCCTCCTCTTCTCTTTTTCTTCCTCGGCCAGTTGCACCAACTGCCACAGTACTCACTGACATCATATCACCAAAAAGTCAGAGTATCTCTCACCACTGTTTTCATTCAGTTATTTTACATCATCACAAATTTCCGTTATTTTCCTTTATGATATTTTCTATCAATAGGATGTTAACGGTAATTGAAGTCCTTTATTCCAGTAGCAGTCTTTAAAGTCCCAAAGTAGAGTCTTTTCTGGTGCAATTTCAAGCATCACCAACAAGCCAGTCAGAAAGCTGTTTCTGAGCAATGATCTGCCTTTGACTTCACAAACAGTGTCCTTTGGGGATATCAAACCACAAGCAGAGTTGTTAAGAAACTCTGAATAGCTTCCCCACCAAACTCACAGGCTGTATTTGTCTTAAATAAATCAACTAGACTTAATTTTGAGATGTGCCATTAACCTAGACACTAATGAAACCAACATTGGAAATGCTTACATATGTCACACAGACTTTTTTTTCCCTAAATTGTGACTGTAGGTAAGATTTTTGGCCCTGATTTTCCTTAGTGGCAATTCAATAAAATTATACAAACTATGGAGGTGTGAAGAAAAAACCAAAGACAGCTGGTTGTGAGTCTGAAACTGGGCAGTAAAGAGAAAGCTCCGTATGAATGAAAGACGTTGATGACAGGAAGAAGAACTCACTGTATGTATTTGACACAATCCTACAATGAAGCAAGTAACCCCTCATTTCAACCCCAAAACCCCAACTCATGCTCTATGTACAAAGAAAAAAGCAAATGAATGGTTAAAGAATTATCTAATTAGAATGGGACGAGCAGATAAGGTTTTTGTTATCAATTATATTTAAGGTTTTGGTCTCCTCATAGTTTGAAGATAGTGGTGTTTCTGTTTGTTTGTATGAATATATTCAGCCAGAGCCATCCAACTTCCCAATGTTGTGATTAAATCAAAGAAAGTAAATCCATTTGGAAAACAGAAAAAGTCTTTGAAATCTAATTGAGTCTACTGTTCAGACTGAGACAGAATATAGTCATATAAGTAAGTCAGTTCAAATTTAAGAAATAATCATCAATAAAATAAAAAGTTTCAACCCTACTGAATAAACCAGAAGATTAAAATGCAAGTAGTCCTATTTTACATTAAAGACATTTTACTTAATTTGTGGTGTTGATGGTCTAGGTCAAGGGAATTTTCTTCCTGCAGTGAGAATGGATCTGCTGGAGGTCAAGATATACCACACATTTTTATACTCTTTACAACTCCTGGTACAATTGTAGTTCATATAAGCTTCACATTAGAATTTCCTAGTGATTTTTTTAATAAAGTAAAAAGATGTGTATAAGAGACAGGCCTCCCACTCACCACAACTAAAGAAAGCCTGCGCAGCAACCAAGACACAGCACAGCCAAATATAAATTAATAAGTACAATTTTTAAAAAAATAAAAATCATGCAGGTGATTCTGGTGGGTGAGTACATGCACACCTACACACACACATTGGCACACAGTCCATGCCACTCCCATCCCCAGCATTCTGAGAGCCACTACTGTGGACTAGCTGTTCTATACCTTGGATGCACATCAAAATCACCCAGAGNGGGGTTGTTATCAATATTTGACTTCCGAAGATCATAGAGTAACTGGTGGTCAGATCTAAGACAAAACCCAGTTCTATCTGGTCCCAAATATCCTGCACATCCCTTTAAATAATAAACTGCCTGTTAGATGTAATGTAAGCTATTCCTTCGCTAATTCCAACATGTAATCATCATTTACTAAACACATACTTTGCACTAGTTGTGCAGGCTGCCAAACTACTGTCCATTTATTCATTCAATTCAATCATTCATGCTTTCATTCAGTACAAGGCACCACACTAGTCTCTAGACATTCAAAAATTAATTCCTCTGCTCCGAAGCTGCTCAGGCAAATGTGCATGTGTGCTCAAACACTAAGTCATATCTAACTCTTTGTGACCCTATGGACTGTATTCCCCCAGACTCCTCTGTCCATGAGATTTCCCAACCAAGAATACTGAAGTGGTTTGCCTTTTCCTTCTCCAGGGCATCTTCTTGACCCCGGGATTGAGCCCAAGTCTCCGGCATCTCCCGTAGCGGCAGGAGGATTCTATACCACTGAGCCACCTAGGAAGCACTCAGGTAAACACTGTAACACCATTCCAGGCCAGTTTGTTTCATGTATGTGATGGCTCTTACCTCCACACCTGGACAGTCAACACCTTAATGGGCTCCCAGGTCCATTATCCTGCCTTTGGGCAGCTGCTGACTTGGGGCTTAGGACAACAGGGGATGGTTAATATCTTCTTGTTGGTAACAGTGGAGCTGCTGGTAGGTTTCCTTAATCTAATTTGTGAGATTTGATTCCACAAAGGCAGGGGTAAGGGCGTAGCAACTATGAAGAACTCAACATATACTTCTTCCTATGAGTCCCCTGCATTTAATCCCTCAACAGCTCTTTGAAGCGGGGATCAGGATTCCTGTCTTCATCCACAAGAAAGCTGAGCTGGGGAGGAGGGGCATAAACAACATGCCCACAGCTGGTCACTGGCAGAGCCAATGCTGAAGCTAGGATTCGTCTTGAAAGTCTCTATTCCCTCAGTGACAACAATGCTGCCTCCCACAGGCCTCAGAAGATGGGTCAGATTTCCAGACACAGGCTTCCTAGGAGATGTCAGTGGAAGAACCAAGGGCAGAAGTATGAAGGTTCATCACATTAGGGAAATGTGGAGTTCAGGAAGTGCCCAAAGGTGGACACAGAGAAAGTGGCTGAGACACAAGATGGAACAAGAAATGCCCCGAGAATCCGTGGTATCTCACAGTTCATCCCCCCATGAGTATTCACTGATCACAATTCCATCTTTTCCCTGCGAAGGCCACAGGTGGACCTAGGAAAGCACACTTATTCTGCTGTGTTCATGAATATTACCCTTTTCTGGCCCACAGCAGAAGCTGCTTGGTTCTTACAGCCATGATCTCGCCGCACCCTGATCGCTTTTCAATGCATCTGCCCCGACTGGATGTGAGCTCCTGGAATGGAGATTTTATTTTGGATGTGTCTCTGTGAAGCCACTTCCTGGCAAGATGCTCGCCCCATGACACAGGCTAACCTTGTGCTCTATTTTTTTATGAGACAAACTATGCTTTATTTCCTTTTTACTGTGATGAAATAGACATTAAAAATTTTGATATAGCATAAAATGTATCACTGTAAACATTTTTAAGTGTCATTGCCAGACCCTGCGCTCTTTTTTTTTTTTTTTCCGTCAGTTTTACATTTATTAAAAGGAATTTGTGCTCAACGACATTTTCTTTTACTGTTTCCCATTCCCATACCTCAGAGCTTCTCAGGTGACTCAGTGGTAAAGAATCCACCTGCCATGTAGGAGAAGCGGGTTCAATCCCTGGGTCGGTAAGATCCCCTGGAGAAGGAAATGACAACCCACTCCAGTAGTCTTGCCTGGGAAATCCTATGGACAGAGGGCTACAGTCCATGGGGTCGCAAAAGAGTCAGACACAACTGAACAACTCTAACAACAGATACCTCAGAAAGAGCTTAGGTTTTATTTATCAAAGTTAGAACCATAAGTTATCCTTTTTTTTTTTTTTTTTTTTTTGCCATCTGAGAATCTTATAGCATATCCAGTATTATAAGTCACCAAGAAGGAGAGAGTCAGGCTGTGTTCCAAATGACAGAACCATCCTTTTACATGCCTCGGACACAGTTTGTCTCTCTCGGTGATCAAGGAATACGAGATCACAATGTGACTGATTGAATATTTCAATATGTCTGTCAACATTCGATTTGTATAATGAAAACAGGATGATTGAGTTGATGAGACCTTCGAGCTGGAGGGACCGTGAAGTTTTATCTGTGGACACCATCTCTGGACCTGTGGGAGGGATCACAGAGATCCTTGCCAATGCAGTCACGTAATGATTTGAGACTCTGTACACTTCGGTTGTTGTTTAGTCACTAAGTCGTGTCCGACTCCTTGCAGCCCCCACGGACTGTAGCTCCAGGCTCCTCTGTCCATGGGACTTCCCAGGCAAGAATACTGGAGTGGGTAGCCATTTACTAATAAGCAAGACCCACAATCAGTGAGCAAGCATAACAAACCATTTTTTAATTTGTGTGTAAATACAAGCAACTCAGGGCTTCCCAGGTGGTGCTAGTGGCAGGAGGCTTGAGAAATGTGGTTGGATCCCTGGGTCAGGGAGAGCCCCTGAGGAGGGCACGGCAACCCCCTCCAGCATTCTTGCCTGGAGAATCCCTTGGGCAGAGGAGCCTGGTGGGTTATAGTCCACAGGGTTGCAAAGAGTTGGACACGACTGAAGTGGGTTAGTGCGGACACACCAGCAACTCAGAATCTTGTGAGAAGGCTATCTTACACTTGAGGAAGTACTTAGTACATGGAACCTCCTTAGAAACTGATGAACCCCCTTTGCAAATACATGACAGGGGACGTGGCAATAAAGTCCCACTGAGCCTGCAGTGCAGTCTGATCCGGCTGCCCTGCCGTGATGTCCACTCCAGACCTCAAGGCAGAGGGGTACCCTTGCAGGGCCTGGGGAGGGACAGACTCTGAGATCTGACTGTTAATCGGGCTGGTCTTAATTATAGCCATTCTTCATGCTACAGAGTGGGAAGGGGAGGTAGGGAAATCGAGGGTTTTATTTTTAACAACTGCACTTTTTGTGAGAAGCGTGGCCCCCATTTACAGCAGCGTGTGGAAGCCACGCCAAGGAGATGGGGCTGAATTATTAAGTGCAAATAATTAGGCCCTTAGTTATTGGACTTGGGAAGAGAAACAGCAAAGGGGTAGGGAGAGGACCATCCATTCTGAGTCTCTCATCATTTAGGATGATAATTAGTGAGAGATAATGTGCCTCCGTAGCCAATTTCGCCTCTGATTATTTACTTGAATATGGTAATTGTGTGGTTTTGTTTTGTACTCTCTCCGACAGGCTTCCTAAAGTCCTTGTGATGTTTTTGGGGCTGTGGGACTCATTATGATCTCTGAGAGTAACCATGGAAATATATAATTAGACATTATTCAGGGTAGAACGACCCAGGTAGCGGGAAGTCTCTGCGGAACTGTGGATTTAACCGTGCGAGGACATGCCTGAGAGCAGCTGCGGTTTCATTTCCCACCGACTCAACAGTCCCAATGTGGAAGGCTGTAGAAGGAGCCCACATCCAGGCCACAGGAGGCTTGCTTTCCGGTCCCAGCTCTGCCCCTTTCGGCAAATGGTTTTAACCTCTCTGGGAATTGGGGTGAAGGGGCCCCTGAGTGATTTCAAATTCAACACCAAGTACCTGCACATGTGCTGTTTTGTACTCCATTTACTTCTTTCTAGCGGCAGCCCTTGTCAAATTTCTTCTTTCCATTAGAACGGCTGAGTCCATCAAAAATAGGGGGAGGGGCAATTCTGTTTATATTAAAAGATAAATATTTACTCTGTGCATCATGGATACAGAAGGAGATAAAGAAGCACTTTAAAATGTGTTCTTGGGACTTCCCCAGGGGCTGAGACTCAAGTTCCCAATGCAGGGCGTCCAGGTTCGATCCCTCGTCAGGGAACCATATCCACATGCCCCAACTAAATGATCCCACATGACACAACTGAGACCCAACATGGCCAAATAAAGAAACATTTTTTTGCTGTTCAGTCACTCAGTCATATTGAACTCTTTGTGACCCCATGGTCTACAGCACACTAGGCTTTCCTGTCCTTCACTATCTCCTGGAGTTTGCTCAAACTCATGTCCATTGAATCAATGATATATCATCCAAACATCTCATCCGCTATCATCTCCTTCTCCTCCTGCCCTCAATCTTTCCCAGCATCAGGGTCTTTTCCAATGAGTCAGTTCTTCACATCAGGTAGCCAAAGTATTGGAACTTCAGCTTCAGCATCAGTCCTTCCAATGAATATTCAGGACTGATTTCCTCTAGGATTGATTGGTTTGATCTCCTTGCAGTCCAAGGGATTCTCAAGAGTCTTTTCCAACACCACAGTTAAAAAGCATCAATTGTTCAGCACTTAGCCTTCTTCATGGTATAGCTCTCACATCCATATATGACTACTGGAAAAATCATAGCTTTGACTATATGGAACTTTGTCAGCAAAATGATGCCTTTGCTTTTTAATATGCTATCTAGGTTCATCATAGTTTTTCTTCCAAGGAGCAAGTCTTTTAATTTCATGGCTGCAGTCACATCCACGGTGATTTTTGGACGCCAAGAAAATAAAGTCTTTCACTGTTCCCATTGTTTTTTCCATCTATTTGCCATGAAGTGTTGGGACTGGATGCCATGATCTTAGTTTTCTGAATGCTGAGTTTTAAGCCAGCTTTTTCACTCTCCTCTTTCACCTTCATCAAGAGGCTCTTTGGTTCCTCTTTGCTTTCAGTCATTAGAGTGGTATCATCTGCATATCTGAGGTTACTGATATTTCTCCTAGCAATCTTGATTGCAGCTTGTGCTTCATCTAGCCCAACATTTCTCATGATATACTCTTCATGTAAGTTAAATAAGCAGGGTGGCAATAAACAGCCTTGACATACTCTATTCCCAATTTGGAACTGGCCTGTTGTTCCATACCTGGTTCTAACTGTTGCTTCTTGACCTGCATACAGATTTCTCAGGAGGCAGGTCAGGTATTTCCATCTCTTTCAGAATTTTCCACAGTTTCATGCCAAAAGGAAAAATAAAAATGTTTTTTTGAATGTGGATGAAGTGAGTTCAGAGACTCAGGTTTTAACAAAACTGCCTAGGTGTCTTTACTTCCCAGAATACTCCAAATACTAAGTGGTGTGGTGGTTCCCAAGATGGGAACACAGTAAGGAAAATGCCTCAGCCTGTCCTCTCTGGCCCCACCAGCCCAGCCATGTGTGCGCCCAGGTGTCTGTATCACCTGTCAGAGGGCCTCCTGCTGCAGAGTGTACTCTGGGGATATGCAAGTTCCAGTGGGAACAAGAAGCCTGAGAACAGGCACGGCTGACGCTTTGCCAAACCAAAGGCTTATACAATTTGAGAAACTACTTTAAGAAAGGTACAGAAAAGTCCTGTGTGTGTTTTACAAAAATATATGATTATGTGAATATATAAATAAAGACCCGCTTTGAAATCAGGCCCAGGCGGATTGACCACTTCTGTGTTCTCTGGAAAGACATTCCCACAAAAGTGCTCCCAGTTTACTCAAGTTCAAGAGCTTCTGGAGGTAAGAACTATGCTTTTTTCAGCTTTCTGTAGCCACTGCTCTCTTCAGTAACCACTGTTTGTATCCGAGAAACATGCCAATATATACAAGGCACTCAATTAATGGTTGATTGATGAAACACTGAAAGGAATGGAAATCCCAAGGACAGAGGAGCCTGGTGGGCTACAGTCCATGGGGTAATAAAGAGCTGGATGTGACTTATCAGCTAAACAACAATGAGGTTGTAAAGACAGATGGATGGAAGAAAGGAACGGAGTGAGGGAGGAAGGGAGGGAGGGGAGAACCTGACTTGGTTTATTCTCTAAGCAGCAGAATCTTTAGAGTTTCTCATCACAGGAAGTTCACTTAACGGCAGCACAGATTTATGAAGAATTTCTCTTTTTACATTAACCAGAGCACAGCATAAAGGTCAGGAGTAAGTTACGTTCTTCAAAACACTCTGATGTGCAACAGAGAATCCAGCTTCTCTTCTTGGATCTGTCAAATCCACTCTTTTCTGTCCGACCTTCAGGAACACATAACCTCCCAAGTTCCTGCCCTGTCATAGGAAGCTGGGGAGACTCCACACTGGGGACTCACATCAGAGCCTGAAACAACACTACCTTGAATGTGAGTTACATCTGTGGATAATTCAACCCACAGGAGCCTAACAGGGGAAACCTGGGACAGAGAGTCAGTAGCTGCATGCAGTTGAGTCACCTAGGACGCTCATTAAAGACACATCCTCAAGTCCCACTCCAGGCCAATGAAGTCATATTACCTGGCAGAGAGGCCCCAACGCACGTGGGTTTTAAAAGCTCCTCATGAGAGTACAATGTGCATCCACGTTGGAAAATTGCTGGGCTACAGAAGTGAACACTGCTTCCAAGCTGCTGTTGTGGTTTAGTCAATCGTATCTGACTCTTTGTGACTCCACATAGCCCACCAATCTTCTCTGTGTATGGGATTTCCCAGGAAAGGATACCAGAGTGGGTTGCCATTTCCTTCTCCAGGGGATCTTCCCAACCCAGGAACAGACCCTGTGTCTCCTGCCTTGGCAGGTGGACTCTGTACCACTGAGCCCCCAGGGAAGCCCTTTCAAGAGCTGCCCTTAATTCCTTATGTGAGCACAAGTAGGTTCATGACATTGTCTGGACCTGAGTTTTCTCATCTGTGAAATATGTGGGATGAACAACATCATTCCTAATGCCCTATTTAGAGAGAAAACGGTTAAATCTCCATACTTGGTGTATAACAGATGCTTGTAGCTACCACAAAGGCAAGACTCTGGGGACTGCAAAGGCACAGGTGTGGCCTCTGCCCTCAGGCAGTTTAGAAACAGTTCCAAATCCATTAGTTACCTAAGAGTAATAGGCAGAATGGCACTTGTTGGCTTGATGGATGGGTGGATAGATAGATAAAAGAAAGAGAAGAGGAAAGAAGAGGGGAAGAAAGAGGAGGAGGAAGATGAAGGAAGGAAAGAAGAGATGTTTTCCTTCTGAAATACCCCACATATTATTTTGATTCCTTACCTGCCCTTTTAAATTGTAGCACTATCCTGATGTGAATCAGGAGAAAATAAAACACTGTCACGGAGCTTACAGGGAGATGTAAATCAAAATTTTAGTCTTGTGTTGTTTACTTTATGGACCTAAAGCACACAAAAGTCATAATTCTTGGCTCAAGAAACATGATCATCTATGGCCCAGTGAAGTGAAGTCGCTCAGTCACATCCGACTCTTTGCAACCCCACGGACTGTAGCCCACCAGGCTCCTCCACCCATGGAATTTTCCAGGCAAGAGTACTGGGGTGGGTTGCCATTTTCTTCTTCAGAGGATCTTCCTGACCCAGGGATCGGATCCAGGTCTCTCTCATTCTAGACAGATGCTTTACCGTCTGAGTAACCAGGGAAGCCCCTTACCTATGGCCCATGCTTTCTATTATTGCATAGGATTTAGATAAAATCCTACCTACCTAACAGGTAAAGAGCATCCGTCACCTAACCCATGAGTAAGAACATGACTATTTACTTGACCTATAACTGTTCTCATCCCATTCCCTTGCCTTCCCAAGTCCACTCACCCAGGTCCAGAAATGAAAATGACTTTAAGCTTTGTGTCTTTCAAACTTTCATTTTAGAAAAAAGTTTCATCATAACACTGATGATTACCAGGAAGAAGTCTAGAAAGGGTCCATTGGAAATCCCAAGGAAGCCAGTGTCAGAGCCCTCGGGAAATGCCATGTCAGTGGAGCAGTGAGGGCCACAGTCTGAACATCCCAGGTTGTACAGGCCGCATTAGGTGAGGACTAGAAAAGAATGGCTGATGGAGACAGACACGCGAAAGAGGGGTAAGTAGAAGAAGCATGGGCTTATATAAATCATCTGTTTTAGAGATGCAGAGGGACTTCCCTGGTGGTCCAGTGGCTAAGACTCTGTGCTCCCAACACAGGGGGCCTGGGTTCAATCCCTGGTCAAGGAACTAGATTCCACCTCCCGCATGTGACAATCAAGATTGAAGATTCCCCAGAGGAACCAAGGAAATAAATAAACATTAGAAATACTAAAGATGCAGAAACTTAAACATATTAAGAGGCTGAGGAGAAGACATCAGTGGAAAGAACATTTGAAAATATAAGAACTGCCTTTCCTTGACAGAATAAAACCCTTCTGAGCAGGGAGAATTTACACCCTCTCCCCATAAGCTGGAAGTTGAGTAATCTTTGCTTGGAGCTCATTTGAAGTATCCTCGAGCCCCCAGCCTATTCAAAGGAGTCATTCCAAACAATCAAGTATGACTTCTGAGTTTTTCAGATCCAACATTTTTAAGTTTTATTAATACAGTAACACCCGTCATTTCATAGAGTCTGAGAAAACCGTCATCCTAGAACTTTATTCCACTTAGTCAAGGTGATAATAAAAACTATAGTAAATTAGTGATGGAAATAAACATGATTCCCAGGCTTGTAAATTCCAGTTTAAAAACAGTCCATTCAGGGAGTTCACCAGTGGCCCTAACCACCTAACTCATGGTTAGGATTCCAGGCTCTCACTGCCATGGCCCAGGTTCAAATCCTGTTTGGGGAACTGAGATCCCACAAGCCACATGGTAAGGTCAATAAATAAGTAAAAATAAAAATAGTTCATTCACGCACTCAACATATACTGACCACACAAAACTCACACAAAATCCAAGTCCTTGTGGCTAATACAGGATGATTTCCACTAAACCAACCTGTCGTTACATGTTGATTTCAATGTCTCTTCGAAAAATAAAACAACAAATTCCATGGACATTTTTAATAATGACTAAAGTCAATTCTTACCTCATTATGGCAGTGAAGTCTTTTAGACTCCTTCGGCTTAAGCAGTCTTAGCTTCCCAGCTGATGCTGGTGGTAAATAATCTGCCTGCCAATGCAGGAGACATAAGAAACTCGGGTTTGAGCCCTGGGTTGGGAAAATCTCCTGAATGAGGAAATGGCAACCCACTCCAATATTCTTGCCTGGAGAATCCCATGGACAGAGAAGCCTATAGGGCTACAGTCCATGGGTTGCAAAGAGTTGGAAACGACTTAGCGAGGAAGCCACACATGAAGTAATCTAGGTTTTATCCTGCCAACAATGGAAAGTTATCAAAGTTTTTCAAGAAGTGACATGATGAATCAGGGTTGGCACCAAATATGTGTAATAATTGGCAGGGACCAGGATTGGGGAAAGAGTTCATGCCCTCCAGATGAGAGTCTCCCTTTATCTGGTAAGCTCTATTTCTGAATTTAATAAACCTTGAAAATGTTAACTTTCAATAGACATGTTAAAATGATCAGAGTCCACCAAAAAGGCCAAAAGATGTACAAATTCAGTTTTCACAGTCCTGCCCCAGCTTCAGCGGGATCCTGAGTCCTTGAAAGCACTTGGTATGCATTGAGTTGATCAAAAAACATCAGGGAAAACATATTTCATCTGTGGACATCATTTTTCTTTGGTACAGAGTGACTTTCACTCCTAACCAAAAAAAAAGGAAAAAAATGAAAAGCAAAGTCTTCATATCAAAGCCTTATTGATTCTTTTCATTTACAAAAAACTCAGTCATGCCTGTCTATTAAAAATAGAATGTCTAAGGGCCTGAACTTAATGTCATGCCAAGAACCCAACTTTTTGCTGACTTCAAGGAGATTTTTTGGGTTGGAACAAAGCAGAAGAGGCAAAAAGAGGATTCAAAAGTCAAATCCCAGATCCAGGTCTTCAAAACCTTATTTTCTTATTCTCTCCCTACACTCCGCAAAAGTGTGGAGCTGAAATATCACACAGGAGGTATCAAAGGGCTTCATAAGAGATGCTGTGTTGTGAGTGACAGCAAGACAGTCAACAGATATTTGAGGACCTGTACTGTGCTGCATAACCCATGACTTTCAAACTACCTTTCCAGATTCATTGCCCATCACTCCCCCTACCTACACTGTATGCCATCCAAAGTGTAACCTGCAGTCCAAACGCAAACATGGCACTGACCGTAATATCATCAAACCTTTGCCCACTTACCACCTTGTCCTACCATGTCCAGCTTAAACCATCTGAGATCAGTCTGTGCACACAGAATTACATATACATGTTAGCTTTACCATCTGAGCCACCAGGGAAGCCCTTCTTCCATAACAATGGAAACTAACTCCACAAAGACACCAGGCCTTATTCACTTTGTACTTCCAATACTCATCAATTTCCTTGAAAAAAAAAATATAATAGGTGTTTCATAAAGAATGCAAATAAAGAAAGGATGAGGTAGGGACTTCCCTGGTGGTCCAATGGCTAAGACTCTGTGCTTTCAATGCAGGCAGGCTGGGTTTGATGCCTGGCCAGGGAACTAGATCTCACATGCTGCAATGAAGATTGAAGATTCCTCAAGCAGCAACTAACACCCTGTATGGCCAAACAAATACATTTAAAAAAAAAGAAAAAGAAAGGATGAGTTAAACACAGATTCTGCTATCAATAAAGTCTCAAAGGAGAAGTAGTAACAGAATAATATATACAGGAATCTTAAACAAAGTGATAAGCGTGATGAGAGATGCTTAGAGAAAGTCTTTAGAAGCAGGGACTAAAAAGTAGCTACTGAGGGAGAAGAAGAGAGCTGTGGTCACGGTAAGCTTCATGGAGGAAGTGGCATGTGAGCCAAACCTTGGAGGATGTCTGGAGACTGAACCAAGCAAACCAAGCAAGGCACCTATAAGAGCTAAAGGCAGCACAAGCAAAACACCAGGTCCTTCAGTTCAGTTCAGTTCAGTCGCTCAGTTGTGTCGACTCTTCACAACCCCATGAATCGCAGCACACCAGGCCTCCCTGTCCATCACCAATACCCAGAGTTCACTCAGACTCAGNCTGACAAACGATGATCTATTAGTAACTGAGAGACAGTTGTCTACCAAAAGGATAAAACTGTAGCTAAAAAACAAGGGTTTACTGTATAGCACAGGTAACTACATTAAATATTTTGTAATAACCTATAATGGATATACATGTGTATGTATAACTAAGTCACTTTTGCTGTATACCAGAAGCCAATACAATACTGTATATCAACTATACATCATTTGAAAAAAATAAGAGGAAATCTGCAAACTCAATGGGCAATTCACAAGAGATTTATATGAATATTGTAGAGTTAAAAGTAGCCATTGTTAAAATTGGGCTTCCCTGGTAGCTCAGCTGATAAAGAATCCACCTGCAATGCGGGAGACCTGGGTTTGATCCCTGGGTTGGGAAGATCCCTTGGAGAGGGGAAAGGCTTCCCACTCCAGTATTCTGGCCTGGAGAATTCCATGGACTATATAGTCTGTGGGATCGCAAAGAGTCGGACACAACTGAGCAAGTTTCAGTTTCACTTTCGTTGTTAAAACTGATGAATCCCTTAGAAAGCTGGACACTTTAAATTCATAAAGATAAGCTAAGTATTGTAACAAACAACCTCAAGATTCTCCGGAGCTTTACATGAATCCAAGTATGTTTCTCACTCAAGAGGTGGTCTAAGGTGAGAGGCCTGGGGTGGGATGGGATGGGAAGGAAGTCTTCCTCCAATCTGATTGTTTTCATACATGTCTCTTAAGACTAGAGGTTGGCAAACTTTTCCTGTAAAAACTATACAGTAAATTTTTCAGCTTGCAGGTCACCTGGTCTCTGTCACAACTATTTAACTCTGCCATTGTAGCATAAAAATGGCCATGCTGCTGCTAAGCCGCTTCAGTCGTGTCTGACTCTATGTGACCCCATAGACGGCAGCCCACCAGGCTCCCCCGTCCCTGGGATTCTCCAGGCAAGAACACTGGAGTGGGTTGCCATTTCCTTCTCCAATGTATGAAAGTGAAAAGTGAAAGTGAAGTCGCTCAGTCGTGTCCGACCCTTAGCGACCCCATGGACTGCAGCCCACCAGGCTCCTCCATCCATGGGATTTTCCAGGCAAGAGTGCTGGAATGGGGTGCCATTGCCTTCTCCGAAAAAATGGCCATAGACGATGCATAAATGAATGGATTTGACTGACTGTATTCCAGCAAAATGAAATTTACAAAAACAAGCAGTGGGGGACTTCTGTGGTCGTCCAGTGGCTAAGATTCCACATTCCCAATGCAGGGGGCCTGGATTTGATTCATGGTTGAGAAACTAGATCTCACATGCCAGAACTAAGACCCAATTCAGCCAAATAAATAAACAAATAAGTAAATGAACATGTTTATAAAAAGCAGTGAGTCAGTTATGGACAACTGGCTATGGTTTCCCAACTTCTGTTGTAGATCTTCTCTTTATTCAAAAGGTAGAAAGGCAAGACAAGACACACCTCATAAGGTTACTAGCACTTATACAGTCCAAGCTAGAACATTAGCTCTAAAGATTTCTCCTGTTTGCATCACTGATCTAAAATACACTGGAATACAGAGGAATCCATGCAGGTAATCAATAAATATCTATTCAATGAAATTACTGAATATATTTATTATAATAAGATTTTGAAAAGCAAAATGAAGATTTGATCATTTTTCTCATTCTAAAAATTTAAAACAGTAGCTAATGTTTATTGGCTATTTAACATATACCAGGTACTGTTCTAAATCAATTATGTGTAATGTGCCATTAAGTTTCACACAACCCTGAGAAGGAAGTTTCATTATTTTAATCTTTTTTTTTTTTTTTTTCAGATGAGAGAACTAAGTCACAGGAAGGGTGGTCATAATTTCAATTATAATATAACTGAATCATTATAAGTAAAATGTACTTACTTTAAAATTTTTGAATTTTATGTTGCTATATTAAAATATCATTGAAAGCCTTTTTCTACCCAACTTACATTTTCTTCTAAAAGTAAATTCTCCTTGGGTGTCTTTTTTTTGGTGCCAATTATTCTCCCTTTCTGAATGCCTTCTACAATGGTTTATAAGTGTGTCTGTTATCAATTGCTTGCCTCTTGAGTGCAAATTAATTCTACAGTACCAATTCTGAAAAAAAAAGGAGGGGGGGCGGTGCGCGGAGCTGAGCTCTTTAACTATTTTTTTCCCATTGAGAACTTGCCAACAGAGGGCGCTGAAGAGCCCTTGCAGGAGGAAGGAACTCCCAAGCCAGCTCCAGCTGCAAGGTGGCTTCCAGGTGTCTCCCAGGTTTGTTCAAGGATGACTTAAAAGAAAAATGGAATTTAAAATACCTGACATACAGTTCATGCACAAGCAACCTTGTATCCCTTTCTTAATAAGTAATTATACCTGATTTCAATACTGTGGAGGATTAGCAACAGAATATGGGGATGAAAAGGGCAGAGAAAGACTTTTTTTTTCTCTCCCCTCTGTTATTTTAGAAGGAAAATTACCACTGTCCCACAAAACAAATATTTATCTCCTTTACTAAGATCATAAATTGACAGGTCAATGAACAAACATTCCCTATGTAGTCCTTTTGTCTCCAGAGAAAAATAGAATCAGAATCACGTATTTGAAATATTTTGTCCTGTAACCTTACTTTGCCAGACTTCCATTCATCTGGGAAAGAAAATTTGGAGGTTGAATGTTTCTGTCTCATTTTTATCAGGAGACTGCTTTTATGGAATAAGAAAAACTAACGAGGTATTCAAAATGTGTGGCAATTATTTATCAAGCTTGCAAAGCAAATCATTTCTGATCATCAAAGTAACATGAAAAGTTAAGAAGTATAATTCACACACTACAATGAGGAAATGTAGCTCAAAGAGTTTATGAAATTTACCCTACAGCACAAAGATTAACAGTGACACATCCAGGATTTGAACCCCAGATGCAACTGGCCCAGAACACACATTTTGCTCTGACACTGTCATACTTCTCTCACAAACTGTCAGTGACAATAACACTTGATGAAGCCGGATTATAAACCCGGGTCTGCCTGAGTCCATAGCAAACATCTTCTCCATTATAAGGGGCAGAGGATGGGAGGTGGGGTGGGCAGGGAGTCAGAACCAAGCACAGATATTCATCATGCACTAAGTCAAGAAGTTTGGTCACAAGTGACAGGATTCTAAGACCAATGAGCTCAGCAAGTTGCTATGAAGAGAATTTATTGACTCATGGCGCTGGCAAGTCCTGGGACAAAGCTGCCTTGAGGCACAGCCCTGGATAAGGGTTCAGGAATGACCGTAGTTCTCTCTCTTTCTGTCCACTCATGTCCGTTTCTGGTCCCCTTTGGTGACTGGCTTTATTTTCTAATTAGAGTCAAGTTTTCTCCATGCAATAGTCAAAACAGCCACCACCAGCCCCATGCCTACATGTTTACTGCCCTTGATTCAAAATAGAAAACTTCTCATCTATTGCCAATATGGAAAATTCCAGGAAGGTCCTCAACCGTTGAAAATCACTGGACTCTTCTAATCACTTGGGAGTGGAAGGAGGAGGGGTACCCTAAACCATGAAATGTTGACCAGAAGTTCTCACTCCATCCCTAATACCCCCTGCACCTGAGCCAGAATTACACCATGATTCCAATGTCCCCCAGATTGAATATTCTAAGTGATAAAACATGGAACATTTTAATAGAGCCAACAGACAAAATCAGCTAAATGATAATCACATTGTTTTGTTGTAGAAGTGACATCATAAATGTTTCATCCAATGAGAAATCAAACAAAATATGAAGTATTAACTGTGTCTCATTGAGAGTTCTACCATCTCTTTATTAGGTTGAGCCTTGCCCATCGTGACTCCTTGGTTTGTTGTACGAGCTTCAATATTATAAAATGTGTGCAATATTGTGTGATGCTATTTTTGCCGTACTATGATAATTTTGATCTTTTTTTTTTTTTTACTGCCTCTGATGCATCATGACATATTCCACTGTGACTAAGCAAACACAGAGTCCCTCTCTAGAGTTCCTCTTGGAAAAGACTCTTGAGAGTCCCTTGGACTGCAAGGAGATCAAACCAGTCAATCTAAAGGAAATCAGTCCTGGATATTCATTGGAAGGACTGATGCCGAATCTGAAACTCCAATACTTCGGCCACTTGATGGAAAGAACTGACTCATTGGAAAAAAACCCTGATACTAAGAAAGATTGAAGACAGGAGGAGAAGGGGACAACAGAGGATAAGATGGTTCGATGGTATCACTGACTCGATGGACAAGTTTGAGCAAGCTCTAGGAGTTGGTGATGGACAGGGAAGCCTGGCGTGCTTCAGTCCATGGGGTCGCAAAAAGTCAGACACAACTGAGTGACTGAACTGAACTGACTGAAGCAAACACGTGTGGACCATCAGTTCGGTTCAGTTCAGTTGCTCAGTAATGGATATGGACCATAATAGACATATCAAGTTCAAATGGCCAAATTGCTATATTTAAGAATTACCTGAGCACAAGGACTTTCCAGGTGTCACAGTGGTAAAGAGTCTGCCTGCCAATGCAGGAGACACAGGAAATGGGAGTTTGATCGCTGAGTTGGGAAGATCCCCTGGAGGAGGAAATGGCAACCCATTCCAGTATCCTCACCTGGAAAAGAGAGCTGTAGTCCATGAGGTCACAAAGAGTTGGACACAATTGAGCAACTAACACCCAGTGCATTTGGCTAATTCATCCAGGGAAGTAGTTAACGATACATGTCCTTTGAGGTCTGGTGTTCCTTTCCTCTGCATTTCTAATCCTCTGATTCTGTTACTATTAGATAATGCAGTAGAGCATGGGGCTCAGGCTTCTCTGTGGCTCTGATGGTAAAGAATCCTCCTGCAATGAGGGAGTCCTGGGTTCGATCCCTGAGTTGGGAAGATCCCCTGGAGGAGGGCATCGCAACCCATCCAATATTCTTGCCTCGAGAGTCCCCATGGACAGAAGGGCCTGACAGCCTCAGTCCACGGGGCCACAGAGAGTCAGACGTGCCTGAGCACTCACGCACAGAAGACTTTGTTCCCATCCTGGGAAGCCAGCATGCCTCTAATGCTGGATGATTCTCACGTCACACGAACTGACATCTAAAAGGATATCCTAAGCTTGGATACATGCTCGTTTACATTAAACCAATACTTCTGAAAGCATGTTCAGATTCTGTGGGGGTATATGCCCTCAAGATGATAAATCTAAAAAAAGGTTCAGTGACTAAAAAGCATACCATAACCTTCTCTGAGATAATGATAATGTGAAGTAGTAGATAAAAACTCTCTGAGAACTGTAATTAAGAGGAACTATTCAGCTTTTCTGAAACCATGTGTCTTCATTTGGATGTCCCCACAGGCAAAGTCTGAGACATAGATTTGCACAAAGAGTTAGAAAGGTGACCACGGGAATCGGGGTGGACAGAAAAGTAAGATTCGGATGGAGGCAAAGGTGATAAATGTTACATTGTGGAAGTGGTTCCCACTACAGTTACTTGGGGGTTGGTCTCCGGAGGGCCCCTTCCATCCAAATTCAGGAAGCCAGCATTTAACCACCACCTCCGATCCGATCGTCTCTTGTTGAGGGTTCGCCCTAAGCACTAGCCCTCTTACACACCTGGTGACCTTCACACAGGACAAGGGGCCTGGTGCAGCGTAGGGGAAACCGTGGCACCAAATCACAGAGAAGCCCAATGCGCTACTGTAGGGGCCGAGGGTCGGACCCCAGCAGGCACGGAACTGTGCCCCAAGGGTGTGTTGAAACCAAAGGTGGAGAAGAGAACAAAACACAGATGTTTTTTAAAAATCTTACGTATTATATTTCCCCAAACTTTTTGAGAGTCCAGTCCTTGCTGTATGAAGCATCTTTTAACATCACACACAATTTGGAAGATGTTCAGATCTACCATTATGTAGAAAAGAACCAATAAGGGTAGACTTCCAGAAGAGCAGAGAAAGAACCTCTGAAGATGTCCTCTTCCACAAAGTCAACAAGAGCACTGGCAAAAAAAAAAACAAAATGAAGGTCAAACCATATGTTTCAATATTCTTAAAATTAACAAATTTCTTATAATAATCCAAGGAGCATTTAATCAAGAAAAAAAAAACAGCTGAATCTTGGGAAGAATTGGGAGTTTTGTGAGATTTTAACTTGCTCTATTTCCGTCCTTTCTTCTCAGCTTCATAAGGACCTTGAAAACCAGCTGAGTTGCAGTCTTGACAGCTGGGCAGACAAGCAGCCTCGCAGACACTGATGGATCGGGGGCTCTTCGGCAGTCCTACCCCCATCACATTGCACTATTTCTCTTGTCCAGCAACTCCTTGGAAAAGCCCCATTATTTGACCTGAATCAGAGTTCATATAATGAGAAAAGTTCTATCCCCAGGGTATTTGTCAAAAACAATCAGTGGTCAAGAGGATGAGAAAACAAGCCAGACTCAGAGAAAATATTTGCCAAAAACATATATGAAAAAGGACTGTTATTCAAAATATACGAAGAATATGTAAAACACAACAATAAAAAATGAGCAACTGAATTAAAAATGGGCAAAATATTTGAACCATCAAATATCAAAGAAGATGTACAGGTGGAACATGGAATTCTGCTCAATGTTACGTGGTAACCTGGATGGGAGGGGAGTTTGGGGGAGAATGGATACATGTGTATGTATGGCTGAGTTCCTGTGCTCTTTTTTTTTTTTTTTTTATCCGCGCACCGCGGGCCAAGGCCTTTAACTAGTTCCTGTGCTCTTTACCTGAAACTATCACAGTGTTCATCGGCTCTACTCCAACATGAAATAAAAAGTTTAAAATAAAACTAAATGGACAGCTTTTAACAAAAATTATTTCACCTCCAAAGAAAAGTGTCCCATACCCAGGAAAGAAAACAATCAATAGAAACTGTCCACGAGGCAGCATGGAATATGCTTACTAGATCTTCCCATCAGCTGTTTAAATCAGTTATGACAGTGTATTCAATGTGCAGTGACGAGAAGCAGCTCTGTGATTACTGGTGGATGGGGAGGTGACAAAGAAGGACTCCACGGGGCAGGAAGATGCTTCGGAGGTGGCTAATGTCTTCACATTGCTGATTGAGGTGGCAGACTCATGGACATATATGTGCAATAGATTTTTGCATGCTAGGTCACTTCAGTCATGTCCAATTCTATGCGATTCCAAGGACTGTGACCCACCAGGCTTCTCTGTCCGTGACATTCTCCAGGCAAGAATATTGGAGTGGTCACCATGCCCTCTTCCAGGGGATCTTCCCGACCCAGGGATCGAACCCAGGTCTTTTATGTCTCCTAAACTGAGAGTTCAAGAAAAACATCTATTTCTTCTTTACTGACTATGCCAGAGCCTTTGACTGTATGGATCACAACAAACTGCAGAAAATTCTTCAAGAGATGGGAATACCAGACCACCTGACCTGCCTCCTGAGAAATCTGTATTCAGGTCAAGAAACAACAGTTAGAACTGGACATAGAGCAACTGACTGGTTCCAAATTGGGAAAGGAATACGTCAAGGCTTTATGTTTTCACCCTGCTTATTTAACTTATATGCAGAGTATATTATAAGAAATGCCAGGCTGGATGAAGCACAAGCTGGAATCAAGACTGCCAGGAAAAATATCAATAACCTCTGATATGCAGATGACACCACCCTTATGGCAGAAAGTGAAGAAGAACTAAAAAGCCTCTTGATGAAAGTGAAAGAGGAGAGTGAAAAAGTTGGCTTACAACTCAAATTTCAGAAAACTAAGATCATGGCATCTGGTCCCATCACTTCATGGCAAATAGGTAGGGAAACAGTGGAAACAGTGACAGGCTTTATTTTGGGGGGTCTCCAAAATCATTGCAGATGGTGATTGCAGCCATGAAATTAAGACACTTGCTCCTTGGAAGAAAAGTTATGACCAACCTAGACAGCATACTAAAAAGCAGAGACATTACTTTGCCAACAAAGGTCCATCTAGTCAAAGCTATGGTTTTTCCAGTAGTCATGTATGGATGTGAGAATTGGACTATAAAGAAAGCTGAGCACCAAAGAATTGATGCTTTTGAACTGTGGTGTTGAAGAAGACTCTTGAGAGTCCCTTCAACTGCAAGGAAATCCAACCAGTCAATCTTAAACGAAATCAGTCCCGAATATTCATTGGAAGGACTGATGCTGAAGCTGCAACTCTAATAATTTGGCCACCTGATGCGAACAGCTGACTCATTGGAAAAGACCCTGATGCTGGGAAAGATTGAAGGCAGGAGGAGAAGGGGATGACAGAGGATGAGATGGTTAGATGGCATCACCAACTCAATGGACATGAGTTTGAGTTAGCTCTGGGAGGTGGTGATGGACAGGAGGCCTGGTATGCTGCAGTCCATGGTGTTGCAAAGAGTCAGACACTGAGTGACTGAACTGAACTGATATGGGGGCTGGTTTGGGTGGATACTACAGGATTTTTTTTTTAATTATGAAAGTATGATAACACATTTACAGAAGTCCTGGAAAATACTGAATAAGGTTACATATAGTTTCACTATATGTTACAATTATTTTTAAGTATTAATAAATAAATTAAGATTTTTAGCTGGAGTTTCAATATCAAACTCTTCTATATTAATAGAATGAATCTACAGAGAAGTAGAAGGATATAGTAGATCTGAAAGGCACTATGAATCAAATCAACAAAACTAAGATTTATACAATTGTTCACACAACAGTAGGTTAGAAAGTCTATTCAAGTTCCCATAGACATATAAACCAGGAGACTCTGGAACATATCCAGGGACATAAAACAAGGCGCAAAAATGTTTTGATCTAAGGGACTAAGTCAAGATTCCAAGCCCCAAAATGGATGAATCCAGGTAAGGCAGTCTCCTGCAGAGCCCTGAGACACTGCCCTGTTTTTCCCTTTGTTGCCCTGCACACGTGAACATTCACTGGAAGGACTGATGCTGAAGGTGAAGCTCCAATACTTTGGCCTGTGATGCGAAGAACTGACTCATTGGAAAAGACCCTGAGGCTGGGAAAGATTGAAGGCAGGAGGTGAAGGGGACAACAGAGTTGTTCGGCATCACCATGGTTGGACGGCATCACCTACTCTATGGACATGAGTTTGAGCTGGGATACGGAGAAGGACAGGGAAGCCTGATGTGTAGCAGTCCATGGGGTCCCGAAGAGTCAGACATGACCTGGGGACTGAACAACAACACAGCTGGTAGCTGGACTGTTCAGATGAGTCTGAGGTTCTGATACACTGCTCCCTCCTCCTGCCAATGGAGAGCCAGCTGCTCTTGCAACTCCAGGAGCTCCTGGGATGCAGGGTCACGCCACCTCCTGCCCACCCCACTGCCCTCCCCCCCGATTCCCTGCAGCCAAGAATCCACTCTGCTGCCTCAGAAGCTTGGAACTAAACATACACCACAGCCTGGCTCTGGACTGTGAAACCCTGTCCCCAGGAGCTTCTATTACTTTCCTTGCTTTCTCTTGAAAAATAGGATTTGCCATTTTTCAGTTCTGCAGAGGCAGAAACGAGAAGACACTGGTGGAAGCTGTCACCCGGAGGATCTGAATAAGATGTAAGGTTTTGTTTCCCCGAGAGTAGCTAGATTCAGCACCTGTGTTCCCTGCTCCTGTGGTGAGCCAGGCTCTGGGAGGGCCAGAGAGGTGAGCAGGGAGCCTTCCAGCCCCCAGGGTATGTGTAAAGTCATCTTTGGAAAAATGGGTTGTTAGAAACGAAGGACAGAGGGTATGAAGTATGTATACTGATGGCTCATTCACTGTTGTTGCACAGCAGAAACTAACACAACATTGTAAAGCAATTATATTCCAATTAAAAACACAACGAGGGCAAAAGTAGTGCTGTGATGACCCAGAACAAGTCTGGAATACTCGGGCCTTGCAGTCAGAAGCAGCCACTTCCTGAAACCCTGCAAGAATGACAGGGAATTTTTTCTGACTCAGTTTTTAGTTGGAGTATGGTTGCTTTACAATGCTGTGTTGGTTTCTGCCTACAACAACGTGCATCAGCCATAAGGATACATATATCCCCTCCCTCCTGAGCCTGCCTCCCACCCACTAGGTCAGCACAGAGCCCTGGACAGAGTTCCCTGTGCTCCACGACTCCTTCCCACCAGCTGTCTATTTTACACATGATGGTGTATACATGTCAACGCTGCCCTCTGAGTTCATCCCACCCACTCCTTCCCCTGTTGTGCCCACAAGTCCGTCCTTACGTCTACATCTCGATTCCTGCCCTGCAAATAGATCCGTCAGTACCACCTTTCTAGATTCCATATACGTGCATTAACGTATGTTACTTCTGACTTCAGTCTGTAACGGGCTCTAGGTTCATCCACCTCAGTTCAATGTATTCAGTGAAAAACCTATGAAGACAAGGAGGTGAGAGGAGAGGACAGCAACAAGGGGGCGGACTAAATTTTAGACAATGGAAAGTCTTTTTACTAACCCGCCCAGAGGGGCACCAGCAGGAAACATGCTGTGCTAACTGGGCATCCAAATTCTAGCCCCTTCTTTGCTTGATAAAGAAGCCAGCTTCATTTAGAGCAGCAAAACGCAAGCCAAGGAATAATACTGAAGTGAGTTGTCCTTTCCTCCTCCAGGGGATCTTCTCAACCCAGGGATCAAACCCACGTCTCTTGCATCCTCTACATTGGCAGGCAAATTCTTTGTACTGAACCACCCAGAAAGCCCTAAACATGTGACATGTGATTCCAATACTGTTTTCAAAATTTTGCATTTTCTAACATATATACACATGCATAAATTTATACAAAGGTATGTATGTAATTATAGAAAGAAAATCTCACAAAGTTCTATAGAATTAAACACCCAACTGTTAACAATGGATATCTTTCAGCAGTTGGTCTTACAAGAAAAATTTTAGGTCATTATTTGTGTTTTCAAATATATCCTAAATTTCACTTTTATACTACTATAATCATAATGAATCTTGTTATATAATCAAAAATAATATCTAAAAGTGGAAACAAACAATACATTTAAAACACTTACTACAGTGTTTAGGTTATAATGGGTATTCCTTGAAGGTCCGATCCTCTTATAGACATTTGAAGCAAGAACAGAGAACAAAATTAAGTGATTCATCTTCAGATCAAAGTTATGAACTTAATCCTATTCTCTCCATTCTCTGATTGACTTAACTTGAAGCTACTAAAGAAAATACGTATTTTATTGATCTTTGAATCTCATGTAGCCCAGTATCTGGCCCATAGTCAGTACTGCATAAACACAGCAAAGAAAATAAATAATAAAGAAATATCCTCATATAGAAAGTAGTCCTCAGAGGAATCTGGAAAGCAAGGAAGGAAGGGCACCACTGTGCCCAGTGCTATTTCAAGGTGCTTCATTCACATGTCTCATTTATCTCACATTTGCTGGCATTACGTCTCTCTTACAGATGAGGAAATGGGGATCCAAGGTTAAGCTGCTTGCAGAAGTTCACACAGATAGCCAGGGGTGGAGAAGAAGGGACAGCAGCTCTGTCTGACTTTCACATCTGTTCTTTCCTCCACCCCCAAAACCTGGTCTACAAATGCATGCAACTGCTGCTACTGCTGCTGCTGCTGTTTAGTCGCTAAGTCGTGTCTGACTCTTATGTGACCCCACAGACTGTAGCCCACCAGGCTCCTCTATCCATGGGATTTCCCAGGCAAGAATACTGGAGTGAGTAGTCATTTCCTCCTCTAGGGAATGTTTCTGGCCTAGAGATCGAATCCGCATCTCCTGCATTAGCAGGCAGATTTTTTTACTACTGAGCCACCAGGGAAGACAACACATGCACTCACGGGGGTTAAAAGCCAGCCTGCTCAGTCAGTCCCTGCTGTGGTCATAATATCAAGCAGTACAGATATGGGTCCTGATGGTTCAGAGGCTCCCTGATCATGAAGGAGCTTGCAGAGACACAATCCCCCTCCAGGAAATGGGGTGGAGAGGCAGCTCTGCTCCGCTGAAGAAATTCAGTGAATTTCCATCCAATCCCTTAAATTATCCTTATCTCCTCTCAGAAAACTTGGCAATCAAAGAGACAATGCCAAGAGAAGCGATGGGCTTGGGAAGGTCAGTGGTGCTAAAAAGCCCAGAACCTTCCTCCATTAATGCCCTAATTGTTTTTATCACCTAGTTTTCACTCAAACATCAAACTTAATCTCTGCCTTTCTCCTCTCCCAGATCACAGATGTTTAATATTCCTAACCAAGGCATAATGAAGCTTTTTATGTCACTGTAATATTTAGTCTCTTTAAAACATGATTAGCTCCATCCATTGTGCAATGCAGGGATGACCAGAAATTCTGGAGATGGGATTCTATTAGGCGGATATTATTACCAAGTCGAGCTGAAAGGGAAATTAAGCCAGGTGGCAAAGATCAGTGGTGATAAACTGCCCTGCCAGCTTGAGGTTGACTGTCTGTGAAACTTGGGGGGAAAAAAAAAGTAGAGGACTGGGGTATTAAGAACTTTGGAAAGTTATGATTTTACAATTTTTTGAAAGTCTGCTTCCAAAATGAATAAATACATATATATTCTTTAATGTTCTAGCGTAGTAAGACTTTTTAAAGAGTAACTTCCATCTGTGTTCTTCTGAACTGTAGTGTCCATTTTGAGTGATTCATTTGGTAAAAATAAGTTCACAAATCAATGGATAGGCAATTGCTCATGAAACATCACTGAAAAATGTAAAGTGCATTCTTGTTTTTGTGCAACAAAAAGCATGAGGCTGCACCTACCAGTTCTTTTTCTTATTTCTCAAAATAACATGTAGCCCATGCCCCTGATAAAACACAGAATATCTTTAAAGCATATCAACAGACCATGCAAGGAAGAACTGATAAAACTGAGCTGAACACACTCCAGGGTTCTCTGTGGCAATTACTCCAATTCTAAACATTTCATCTCAGACTTGTCACTTCAGTCTTTACCTAGGAATTCACTTCTTTATTTTTGTTTCTCAGTTGTCCATTCCATCAATGACTTTAAGCTTGAAATAACCCCATGAAGAAGAATTAGGACTATATCTGATGTTTCTTGTGAATTACAAGTCAAAGGAAATGCTACAGAAATGGGAGGAGGGGGCATACAGGGTCCATGAAGGGTTTTTATAATTATCAAGGTAAAAACACTGGCTTCTGATTTTTGTCAACTTGCTAAAATAATAATTAAAATTCTAATAATTATATGAGTGTTGCTCAGCATCTATGATGATTATTTTAAGTTGTTTTCCTTAGATACGTCAATATGATGAATTAAACATATTGCCTTATAGCACACCACTCTTGATTACTGGAATAAATGCCATATAGTCATGCTGTGACTTTTTTTTTAATGTTCTGCTGAATGGTTGGTTAAAATTTTATTGAGGATTTTCTATTATCATGCATAGGACTTCCCAGGTGGTGCAGTGGTAGTAAAGAATCTGCCTGCTAATGCAGGAGACTCAGGTTCAATCCCAGAGTCGGGAAGTTCCCCTAGAGGAGGAAATGACAACCCACTCCAGTATTCTTGCCTAGGAAAATCCCATGGACGGAGGAGCCTGGCAGGCTACAGTCCATGGGGTCACAATGAGTCAGACATGACCGGGCAACTAAGCATGCACACATTATCATGTATGGCATAATTCATTGCTGGAGGATATAGGCACAGCTTGTGTGACACCATCAGGAAAGGATTTTGGACCCTTGCTCCTGGTTCCCTCTGAATTTTCCCTGAGTATCTTTTTCCTTTGCTGATTTTTGCCTTGTGTCATTTTGCTGTGATCAATTACCCCAAGTGCTTTAGAGGTCTGGCTAAAGAGAGGTTAGTTGGGGATGTACTTAGTGGGGATTTATTGAGATATATTTATTTGATTTGTTGTTGCTGCCATTTATAGTTGAGTTATTGCTAACCATCCTTGTTGAGGAATAGCTCTCAGAAGTCTTCACTGTGCCAATTACCTCACACAGCTGAAGATGCAGTGTGTGACCCGGAAGGAATTCATCCTCTAGTCCCTGGAACTGGATCTATGTGGCTGGTGGGAAAGAAACAAGGTTTGAAAAGTACACAGCCAAAAACCAGAAGGTTCCAAGGGCTGAAGATATTTCCAGTCTTCAACTGTGTGCAATTATAAGTTTGTTTCTCCTTCTCAAGTCAAAACAGAAGCTCTTTCCATCAGCAATATGCCCAAAATCACAGTAGTTATAATTATAAAGGTATTCTACCTCTTTTTCTTTTGTGATGGGAATTGTACAAAATAGAATTTATCAAAATTCTTGTGTGTGTAGAGTAGAAATCAGTATCAGAACCAGAAACAGAATAACAACCAGAACAAATTTGTCTGTGTGAGAAGTTGTGTGTTTTATGCATCCTAACATATTGGATTGTGTCTACCACACCCAATACATCTCGTCCTGAGGAAGTCTGCTGGTTCTAGATGAAAGAGAAGACAAAACTGTCAGTGACACAGCAGAACAGCCTGAGGAAACAAGTGACAATTCCCTACACATTCATCAGTAAGTCTGTTATTGGATGTTGGAGAAAGAATAATTGGATTACACTATTAAGTAGCTCAATACAAAGTAAGAGGCAATTTTTAAAAGCATTTGAATTGCTCTTGTGTATGCTTTAATTTCAGATTAATTTTATACATTTTAAGAAGCATTGATCAAAGTAAAATGAAAATGTGATGGAAAATATCTTGGTAGAAGTAAAAAAAAAAAAATTTAAACAAGCCAAGACTGGCAGAATCTTTATGTCAAAAACTCTATCATTATATCACAACAGAAATTAAAAATTCTGATGGACAGAGTCAGAAAGATGAAGAAAATAATCCTAGTAAGCAAAGGATACAAATAAAATGACAACTGAAAAAAAAAAACAAAAATGTGAAAATCAGGACACTTCCAAAGAGAAAATCAGAAGACAGAAGAAAATAAAAGTGAAATAAGACACAAGTTGTACAAGAGACAAAACTGCCATGAAGGTCACACAATGTCCTGTAAGTGTGTCCTTGGTCTTCTTGTTCACACATCGTGGTCCATTAAGAGAGGGAGTCAGTGTTGGGCTTTCTTGTTTGATTTTTCACTTTTATATTCCACATATGAGTGGGAAAAAAATAAATGAACAAATCAAACCAAAGATAAACCCCTAGATACAAAGAACATAGTGGTTACCAGAAGGGGAGGGGTTGGGGGAAGGCCATATGGGTAAAGGGCAGGTCAACCAAATGGTGAGAGGTTGAAACTAAATTTTTGGTGGTGAAAACATGCTAGGATATACAAAAGTAGAAATATAATGCTGTACAGATGAAATTTATATAATGTAATAAATCAATGCAACAGCAATTATGATTAATTAATAACATCCAGGTGGAGAAAAGAGAGAGAAATCAAATAAACCATCCCCTAAATACTACTTCATTATTTGTAGGTTCCACTTGGGATGTGGGTTTCCCAGACGGCACCAGTGGTAAAGAACCCGTCTGCCAGTGAAGGAGTCGTAAGAAACATAGGTTCAATCCCTGGATCGGGAAGATCCCCTGGAGGAGGGCATGGCAACCCACTCCAGTGTTCTCACCTGGAGACTCCCATGGACAGAGGAGCCTGACAGGCTACAGAGCCAGACACGACTGAAGCAACTGAACACACACGCGCTTGGGATGCAACCAACACCGAGATGGGACTAGTACTATGTGTTGGTCTTCTAATAAAAACCCGATGAGAAAATTTTAAATTTTTTGCCAACAACCTATGACTTCATTCAACCAAGTGAAACAAGTCTGAGGCCACTGCAGCCAGCCCTTGAGTCTTATTCACGGTCAGCCACATGGAAACATGGCTACTGAGGGGAACAAAGGACTCCACGTGCGCTTTTAAAACATTTAAAAATAGCACAGTGCATGCACTGAGCATCTCGCTGCCTTAAACCTTTTGAAGAGAAAGCTGCCTCAATGGTGCTGAGGTTGTTGATAGCTTTGGTATTCTGCCACATTAAATGTTTTCTTTTCAGGTTTGAATTGTAGATGTGTTATTTTATCCACACAAACCAACTTGGATTTTTCTTTAAAGATTTTAAGGGTGATAAAATGGCCTGGCTGTTATAAAGCTATTCTAGTCTTGCACATGGACATAAAGACATTAAAAGGACTCCGACATACATTTTTCAACTCAGAAGACAAACCTGAGCACAAAGAAAATGTAAAAGAAAGTATTCAAAAGTTGATAAAGCTTCAATACACCATTTCCAATGCAATTTGAAAAGGCATTTTGGAATGTTTCAATAAAACATAAGAAATATAGGCACCTGAAATGATGTTTAGGAAGATTACCTTCTTTTATCATCTTTATTTGTTAAGGAAATGAGAGGAAATTCAATTAAAAATTAATGAAAACAAAATGAAGGAAAGAATGTGATAGAAATCAAGCTGACATTAAGGAGTGAATTATAACAAATACAACATTTAGATCACATTAAATGTGGTTATTCACTAGATTGTTTGATATTTTGATCAATCTAAAGGATTTGATCATCTGAATAAGTTGGGAAGGCAGTCAAATGTCTGGCTGCTCTGAAATAAAACACTCACGTTAATCAAGGTTCTACAAAACTCAAAACAAACCATGACAGGAGGAAATCATTGACAAGCTATCTAATGAATCAGTCATTCAAAGATGATTTAGTATTTAGTTGTCACACAAGGAAACTCACAATGCTTTTATATGTTACACCCTATCTAAGGAAGACCCTATCTAAGGATACAGTTCTTCCTAAAATTGATAGCAGCCCTAAGAACTTACACAACAGGACTAGCAATCGATGTTCAAAAAGCGGTAATAATTCTTAACGTGATTTTTAGCAAACTATTCTCCTATGTATCTCTCTCTTTCAACTATATCTTAAATGTCTTGGAAGGTCTGAGTCATCCATAGTTACTTATCCTTCTTTTCTCAGTGCCGAGCACTGAGTTCTTGGTTCCTGATAATTAATAAATACTTGTACAGTAAGGTCAAGTAAGCACTGGGAACACACAGAAAGTGGGTTTTTGCTGCACTATTTCCTCCCAACACAAATGCTTATCTGGAAATATGAAGGCTCTGTGTCTGGCCACTAGCTTTGCAGAGAGCAAGCCTGAACACAAGGTTTCTTCCAGCAGGACCAGCCTTCAGCTGGCCTCTCAGCAAATAAGGATATTCAGTTACTATGATTTAGTTCCATCTGGTACAGAGTCCAGGGAGGTGCATCTTCATGGAGGTGAGAGAGAAGACCCTGTGAGCCCCACACACAGCACACCCTGAGGAAGCAGCCAGTGGACAGGCCAGGACCGGCCAAACACCCAAGAGGGCGGCTCAGGAGGCACAAAGAATAAGCGACACTAACCGTGGCGGCCGGCTAAGCCCCAGCGTGACACCGGTGTTCTCTATGTTGGTTCTCATCTCCTAGTTTCCACACTGCTCCCTGCGTGCTTCTCACTTACTTTGTTCACAGTCCATGGTGCTTTCCCATGACCTTGTTTCACAGGGCAGCCCTGAATGTTCTAAGCCGTGACCCCCGGTGACCCTGACAGGACGGGGCAGCGCAGGTGAGCCTCAGCCTCCAGCTGCTGCAAACGCTGCAGCCGGAAAGTGGCGGGCGCACTGGACCCCCAGGAGGACAGCCGCGGGCACGCTCCCAGAGCTCTTCAGCCGCGTTGAAATCAGGTATAACGGTTTCTGAACCTCACCTCTGCCACTCTCCCAGCTGTGTGACTCGGACTGCTTAACCTCCAACTCTATCTCCTCATCTGAAAAATAGAGACAATAGCACCTACATCGTTGAATTAAAGCATTAAAACTATGGCTTATGAGTACTTCTCATTTGCCCTGCATTGTTCCAAATATTTCTAACACTTTAACCATTTAATTTTTATAACATCAACTATTAGTAGTCCCTTTTTATAGATGAAGAAAGCAAGGCAGAGAGAGGATTCAGACCCCATGCATGAGAACACACAGCTAACAGTGAGTTAACCCCAGACAGGTGGTGCCAGAGCTAAGGGTATGCAAAAAGCCTCGCAGGCATATAGCACATAGTATGTACCCTAACAATAATGGTTATCATCCAATTCCCAAAGTTTTGTGCTCACTTGTTCAGTTGTGTCCAACTTTGACCCCATGGACTATAGCCTGCCAGGCTCCCCTGTCTACAGAATTTTCCAGGCAAGAATACTGGAGTGGGTTGCCATTCCCTTCTTCAGGCGATCTTCCCTACCCAGGGATCAAACCCAGGTCTCCTGCATGGCAGGTAGATACTTTACCATCTTAGCCACTAGGGCTGCTGCTAAGTCGCTTCAGTCGTGTCCGACTCTGTGCGACCCCAGAGACGGCAGCCCACCAGGCTCCCCTGTCCCAGGGATTCTCCAGGCAAGAACACTGGAGTGGGTTGCCATTTCCTTCTCCAATGCATGAAAGTGAAGTCGCTCAGTCATGTCTGACTCCTAGCTACCCCATGGACTGCAGCCTTCCAGGCTCCTCCATCCATGGGATTTTCCAGGCAAGAGTACTGGAGCGGGGTGCCATTGCCTTCTCCGTAGCCACTAGGGAAACCTCCTCAATTCCTAAGGCACATGGTAAAAGAAAATTTACCTGGATTCAATTTGGGTAAATCTCCACTTTACGAATGAGTGAAAGGAAACAGAAGATTTAATGATCTCTACTTTCAGACATCCTGGAATGTGAAGTCAAGTGGGCCTTAGAAAGCATCACTACNAGCTGAAATCTTTGTACACCACCACCCTTTTATAGTTGGACTTATATAACCATTTCAGAAGAGTTTCTACTAGCAAGCTACAATCTTACTTTTTAAGAAATGTTAACAAACAAGAGGCTTTGTTGTTCTTAATCCAAACTCAGTATCAGCACAGGCATATACTCACTGAAATCTGAGTCAGGATACAATGTTTCTCAATAATGTCTCTGCCTGAAGGTTTCCACACACAGAAAGTCTATCTTCCCACACCACTAAGATAAAAGTTGCCATTTTATGTTGTAATTTATATATTTTTGTTTCCATCTCTACCACTGGACTGTGAACTTTCTGAATATCAAAGGTCATATATTATTCATATTTATATACTCAGCGACAAGCCCAGATTGGTCACCTACTGGACACTCAATAAATTTTGTTTAATGACCAAACATAATACACCTTTCAAAACCAAGTTCTTTGAAAATTCTTTCAGGTCTAAGAACCTGTTTGTAATTTAGGCTTCTACAATTTGGCAAAGGATGTACACTTCAGTAAAAGGTATTTCAAAGAAGTATTCTCAGGCAGTCAAAATTACAGGGTATTGGTGACATCCTTGCACAAATCTGACCTGGACTACCATCTTCTGATTATCCTGTGGGGAAAATAATTATGATGCTGCCTGGCCACCCGGAGTTACAATTACACCTGTAGGAAACTCAAGGCCAAATGGCAGGCGAAAAGAAAGAAGGGCTCCTCTCTCACTGGAGGTTTAACATAGAAATATCTGCAGGAGGGGGTTTCTATACTTCTACAAGGAGGATGTTTGGGCAAAGCAACTTCTAGGTAGATCATTCTAGCTGGACTGAGAAGCCTGCTGACTCTACACTCTACCCTTCCATTCAGTAAAATCTCCAACTTGTGGTGCCAGGAAAATTTCACACTTTGGTGTCAGACACACTTGATTGTCAATTGTGGCTCTACCATTTAATAACTGCATGAAAATGGGTGAACTGCCAAAACTCCATGAACTTCTGTTTCCTCTTGGTAAAATGAAGGATTATTGAGGGCATGAGTTAAAGTATCTTAGTGCCAAGCCCAGTCTCCAGCTTACATTGGGTAATCAAGTGCAGAAAGCAAATAGGAAATAAGTGAACTGGAACTTACTTTATGAGATGGAAAACCCTGGACCAGACTCCAGACCCACAGAGTGATAAGGTCAGCAACAACATTGTGATCCTGGGCTAGTCACATAATCATTCAAGGATATAGCTTCCTCAACTATATCTTCAGAAAATTGGCCTTGACTATAAGGAGATCGAGCCAGTCCATTCTGAAGGAGATCAGCCCTGGGATTTCTTTGGAAGGAATGATGCTAAAGCTGAAGCTCCAGTAATTTGGCCACCTCATGTGAAAAGTTGACTCATTGGAAAAGACTCTGATGCTGGGAGGGATTGGGGGCAGGAGGAGAAGGGGACGACCAAGGATGAGATGGCTGGATGGCATCATTGACTCAATGGATGTGAATCTGAGTGAACTCTGGGAGTTGGTGATGGACAGGGAGGCCTGGCGTGCTGCAACTTATGGGGTCGCAAAGGGTCGGACAGGACTGAGCAACTGAACTGAACTGACCTTCTAGAGCTCTGGTTCTCAGTGAGGGGTGTTTTTCTACAGTAAGGGCATCTGGCAATGCCTAGGGACATTTTGGTTGTCCCAGCTGGGGTGGGGATCCTCCTGGCATCTAACCTGTGTGGACCAGGTATCCTGCTAAACAATATACAGTGCACAGGACAGTCTCTCACAATCTGCCATTAAAAAAAGAATTATCTGTCCCCAAATGCCACTCATACCAAAGCTGAGGAGCTCCATCCTCAAGCACTGAGTCTGGACCGTGTTCACTGGTGTGGGGTAACTGCCCGGTACCCAGTCTCACACAGAGTATGAATGAATAGATACATATTCTTCAGCTCTAAAATGCTGTCCACTGAACAACGTAATATCAACAGATATGGTTCATGGTGAAAGGAAATAGCACCACACAGAGTGCATACAAAGAGCACCACAAGATACATGCCAAATCAAAAATGTTCAAGTGAATTGGAGGCGGGGGAGGTGTGCATCTTAGAATCAAGGAAACAGAGAATGTTCCTTATGTTTAAAAATAAATGAAATCAAAGAAGAAACAATCTTCCCAATATGGAAAGAACCACCAAAATGTAACCCAAGATATCTGCAGAGCCTTGCTTAGCCCCCCAAACCGGCAACACATAGAAACTAGGATGGCAAGCAGAAGTTATCTTGGGCCTCAAGTTATTGGTAGAGGGCTAGATTGGGAATAATGATAAGACAGTGTCTAAATTCAACAGGATAGGCACCATGATTGATTAGTGATATCTGTGCAGACACGGAGGGGAAGCAATGTTACATATGACACCAACCTGCTGTCAAAAGAATCTACTCTAGTCAAACCTACAAGTGGATTTTGAATCACACTGTCTAGATTTGAACCTCAGCTCAGCCACAGAAGAGCTATTCCCTTAAGGAGATTGGTCTGCTTCTTCGACAATCTATCTATTCTTCTATCAAATGTGTAGAATACATCTTAGTTACGTGACATGGTTGTTTGAATGAGAGCCATTGAAAATGCTAAGTATTACCATGAGATTAAAATGAGATCGTCTATTCTGGTGCTCTCTAACCTGAAGTTCCCAGGTACCCTCTAGGAGATATTCCATATTCTGCATGGATTAGATTATTTGAAGGTGGAACTTTAGGCCATTCTTTAGGTTCCTTTATGCCCTTTTTAAATCTAGATATCAGAAGTGGGCATGCTTTATGTCATAGGAAATTGATTGCAAAATAAATGACTAATAAATAGGCAAAATAAATGTCTAATAAATGCTCTTTCTAATAAATTGCAAAATAAATGTCTAATAAATGCCCTTTCCTGATTCATATTAGAGCCTTCCAGGGACAAAAGATAACCTGTCCACAGCTAAGGTGGATACAGAAAGGAGCTATCATAACTAGTCTCCTTATGAGCCATGTCTCCCAGGCTTCACACTCTTGTATAACCTTTGCCCCTTGAACCTAGGCTGGTCCTTGTGCTTTATCGACTAGAACATGGAGGCAGTGATACTACATGACTTCTCAGGCTGCATTCAGAAGAACACTTGCAACTTCCTCCTTGACCTCCACCACATTCATTTTCAAGGAAACCAGATTCCACTGAGCAGCATCATTACCTTAACGCTGACATGATGTGAGGAAGCCCAAGCTAGCCAAGAGCAGCTAAATGAAGGGAGAGACCCAGCCAGCTCCCAGGAATTCTATCCACCCAACCAAGGCACCAGACGCTGGTGAAGACATCACCTTGGTTGTCTAGCCCAGACAGGTCTTCAAATGACCCCATCCCCAGCTGCCATCGAGTTCAACTACATGGAAGACCAAGCAAGAACCATCCAGCGAAGACCTGAAAACCCACAGGACCTAGAGAGATTATAGGAAATGATCATCTTAAGTCACTAAGTTTTGGGGTCGCTTGTTACTCAATGTTAGCAGTCTGAACCAAGAGCTATCTTGGATGTGCAGACGTGAGAAAGACCACCACGATGAACTGCTTACCTTCGGCCCTGGAGTAAGGCCACATTCTGAGTTGAGGCTTAGAACATCAATAGTTACTTCTTTTTTAGGACACAATTCAACACATAAAGTAGATATTCAGATTTTTTTTTTGTGGTTGGAGTATAATATCCACTAATTGCTTAATAGGCAATGAAGCTAGAAAGATAAGTATGTGTCTGATCCTGAGTCTGACTCTGAGTCCATGCTAAGGACTTCAGACTTTACCATCAAAGAAACACAAAATGGGTTTAAGCAGAAAGGTCAGAGGATCAGACCTGACTTCTGAATAGATGACTGTGACTATATAAAAAAGTAAGTGAATTCATAATAGGAAGCTGGGGTGAGTACCAAGCAAGATGCCATTTCAAAAGCCAAGGTGAGCCTTGCAAAGTACATACAAATTAATTTGACATGGTTCATAAACCTAAATGTGATACTGTGAAGCTTCTAGAAGAAAACATAAGAGAGGGTCTTCATGACCTTTGGGTAAAGATTTCTCAAATATGTCACCCAAAAAGCACTAGCCATAAAAAAAAAAGATTGATAAATTGGACTTCATTAAAACGGAGAACTTCTATTCATCAAAAGGTACTGTTAAGAGAGTGATAAAACAAGCCGTGGACTGAGAAAAGATACTTGTCACATATACATATGAAAATAGACCCATATCCAAAATATATAAATAATTCCTACAACACAAAGGCTGATAACTCAATTTTTTAATGCAACAAACACACACATGTACACTCAAGTGTACACACACACAAGTCTAAACGCAATAACCGAGTGTTGATGAAGATCTGGAATAGCTTTAACCCTCCTACATGGCTGGTGGGAATGTAAGCTGGTTCAACCACATTAGACAACTATTTGGCAAAATCAACTAAAGCTAAACATACATATTGTATAACCTGGAAACTTTATCTGGGCTTTATCTCTAAGAGAAAATAAAACTTCTTTCCACCAAAAAATAGGTACAAGGATGTTTACAGAATCATTCATAATTTTAAAAGAATCTGGAAATTATCAATACTAAATGCCCATTAAAAGTAGAAAGGATAAATCATGCAGTATAAATAAATTTTCTTCCTTAGAAGATGTTACAGACTGAATGCTTATGTCCCTCCAAAATGCATATGTTGGAAAATATAGCCCAATGTGATCATATTAGGAGGTGGGGGTCGTGGAAGGGGTGATTAGGCAATGAGAGTGAAACCTTCATGAATGGTATCAGTACTATTTATAAAAGAGACACCTTGCCCCTTCCATCACGTGAGGTCACAGCAAAAACACAAAAAGATGGCTATGCACCAAGAAACTGCACTTCATGAGACATTGAACTGCTGCAACCTTGACCTTGGACTTCCCAGTCCCCAGAATTGTGAGAAACACATTCCTGTTGTTTACAAGCCACACAGGACTACAGTATGTCATATCATTAAAGCAACTCAAAAGAACAAAGACAGTGGAACCCTTCCTCTTCACGAAAAAAAAAATCTACTTTCTAACACAATGAATAGGATTTATCTCATGGCCATAATGATGAGAAGAAAACAGAAAAGCTAGATACTATATATATATATATATATATATTCTTTATGATTCCATTTATAAGTTCAAGAACAGATGAAAGTAACCTTGATAGAAGTGATTAGGATAATTTAGCCTTTGTTTACCAACAAGAGGGCTCAAGGGAGCTGCTGGCCTGCTGGCAATCTATATCTCAATCTAAGGTTCCACAGGTGTAGACATATGGGAAAAGTCACTGGAGGTACAGCTTGGGCTTGTGCACTTCGCTCATGCAGGTAGCAGGTAACAGCTCAGTAATGGCTAAAGGAAGCTGAGGCTTCCTCAGTGGCTCAGGGGTAAAGAATCCACCTGCCAATGCAGGAGACTCTGGTTCAATCCCTGGGTCCATAAGATCCCCTGAAGAAGGAAATGGGAACCCACTCCAATATTCTTGCGTGGGAAATCCCATAGAAAAGAGGGGCCTGGCGGGCTACAGTCCATAAAGTCACAAAAGAGATACAGCTTAGCGATTGAACAACAGCAACAAAGGAAGCCCAGGCGAGCCGGGATGAGAGGCAAGCGGGGAGGGCAGCGCTGAGGATAGAGAGAGAGGAAAGGCGCCTGACACCTAGGGGGGGCGATGGTGATGCCTGGAGAACCATTAGTCAAATCCATCTCCCCTACCTTTCCGAATCAAAATCGTCTACAAAAGACTTGAGCGCCCGCCAAGCCACACGTAGCCTAAACAAGAAGATGCTCACCTGGGTTGCTGTTTTCCAGAAACTTGGATCAGCTCCATCCAGTTGGAGCCAAGCTCCTTAAGACTGGATGGAAATCACCCACCCTCCAACTGGGCCTGCGCGGGTGTCCGTTGAGTGACCTTTGACGTCAGAGGGCCAAGAACTCCACCCTCCGCTCCTACCCTGTTTTGACCTTGTGGATGCCCATAGCTTGGATAAGCCTCCACGGAACAAGGATCGCCATCACCGCATCTTTTTCCAATCGCCGCCCTCCACCCACCAAACTTCCCCACGCTGGGACCACCCTGCTACTTTAGTGTTCATCCCATAAATACCCCNGGCTACAGATGGAGAATTTGTGAACGGAAAGGTGATTCTGAAGAAAAACCCTCCAAATGAGGCATAAAGAGACCAAGCTGAAAAATGTAAAAGAAAGATTAAAAAAAAAAACAAGGAGACTCATGTGAAAAGGGGTAAGATCTTATGATCAGATTTCCAGAATGTGAAAATGAGGAAGAGGAAATTTTGAAGAGAAAAATCTGATTTTTAGAAATGATGAAAGACAGGTCAGGGTTCAGGAAGCTCCACCTACCCTAAGTAGACACCCAGATTGAAAGTGAAGAACACTGAGAACAAAGAAGATGCTAAAGCTTCCAGAGACAGAAGCCCGATTTCCTCCAATGGAACCACTGCAAACTGGGAGCTGACTTCTCTAGCAACAGTGAAATCCAAAGGACAGAAAATAATATCAGTAAAGTCCTGAGAGAAAACATTTGTCAACCTAAAACTGTATATTCAGAAGAAAAAAAAACCAACTTTAAAAATGGAGCATGCAATCAAGGCATTTTTCAGACAAGTACAAACCAAGAGCATTTATGACCAGCAGCCCCTTTACTGAAGGACATTCTGAAGGAAGCCTTTCAGGCAAAGAAAAAAGACCCCCTGAAGGTGGAACGTCCCTCAGAAGAAACAGTGAGCAAATAACTGAGTAAGCGAATCTAAGCAAATTTTGTACGAAACAGCAATCCTTCGACAGCATTCACTTTTTCATTCATTCATTTATCCCACGTGGATTTTCCAGGCACTTTCTGGTCTTCACCCCTGCCTGGGATGTATCATAAGGAAGATGAGCTTCTGTAGAAGAAAGTATATCAATGACCTAAGAAACCAAGAGAAAATGTTCATTGAATTATTGTTTTTCATAGAAAGTGGAAACTACTGAAAAATAGAAAGGTGACCAAGAAAATGATGCCTTCAGTATATTGAGCTTCCCCATGGGCTGGGGAGCAATGCAAAGGCATGGACCCCAAGCCTGATGCTTACTCTTTTCTGCCACAGGACAAGGGGGCAGGGCCATGGGCATTCAGAGGCCAGGCAGTAGCGAGGGGTTTTCTAGGGAAGTTATACCTGTTCAGCCTGCAAGAGACAGGGGAGGTGAGCAATAAACCAAGGCTAGGAATTTTCTCCATTTTCCCCAGCATTTGCCCAGTGCTCAAATCAGAAATCTTACCCTGTTTCTTGATGTGGTTTTTTCCTCCCCTTTTGTGCACTTATAAATTTTAAAAAGGAAGAGCACATATGTGTGGGTAGAATTGGGACGCTTAAATTGACATAGACACACTGTGCTCTGTGCTTAGTGGCTCAGCTGTGTCTGACTCTTTGCAACCCCACGGACTTTAGGCCACCAGACTCTTCTGTCCACAGGATTCTCCAGGCAAGAATACTGGAGCGGGTTGTCTTTTCTTACTCCAGGGGACCTTCCCAACCCAGAGATCAAACCTGCGACTCTTCCTCTCCAGGACTGGCAGGTGGATTCTTTACCACCAGTGCTGCCTGGGAAGCCCCATATATACACCGCTGCTGCTGCTAAGTCGCTTCAGTCGTGCCCGACTCTGTGTGACCCCATAGACGGCAGCCTACCAGGCTCCACCGTCCCTGGGATTCTCCAGGCAAGAACACTGGAGTGGGTTGCCATTTCCTTCTCCAATGCATGCAAGTGAAAAGTGAAAGTGAAGTCCCTCAGTCGTGTCCGACTCTTTGCGACCCCATGGACTGTAGCCTACCAGGCTCCTCCGTCCATGGGATTTTCCAGGCAAGAGTACTGGAGCGGGGTGCCGTTGCCTTCTCCGCATGTTTTATACTACTATGTATAGAACAGATAACTAAAGAGAACGTCCTGGATAGTACAGGGGCCTCTACTCCGTGTTTTATAGTGACTTGATGGGAAGGAGATCCAGAAAAGAGGGGATATACCTGTGCGTGTGTGGCTGATTCACTTCACTGTAAGCAGAAACTAACACAGCAGTGTAAAGCAGCTACACTCCAATGAATTTTAAATCAATAAACATTAATTTTAGAAAAGAGTCACAAGCCAATAAAAAAGAAAGAAACAGGCTGATTGAGCATTGACTTTCTCTCCTCTCAGTTGCCACATACAGGATGTCCGGAACTAACACTGGGATTGAGATGGCAAAGCGAGCTTGGAAATTCAAAACAAGGCTAAGCAAAAAAGCTCCTCCGTGTGCCCCGGCTCTTTTTGCTGATGCACCTCTTTCCTGACACTTACTGACAACCAGCATTTGATGGGTTTCTCCCTCCCCTCTCCCTCCCCCCTGAGAGTCACCAAGTCTAGTGATGATGTATTGAAAACATTGCTGACTAAGCAAGTGGGACTCCAAGGCAGCCCCTCCAGCTCCAAAGAAGAGGGACTGAAGCTCTCAGAGGACAGCTTTGCAGCCTTGGCCTTCAGCCTGGGTGGGAAGCCAGCGCATTCTTTGACAATCAAAACGTGTGCAGCGAACAGAACAGAATGGAATGGGAGAGAATAGTGTGGAAAACGGCTGGTGGGGCTGGGGGCGCGGAGTCCCAATGAATCCGCTGTGGGATTTCTCGGGGACGGCCTTGCCTCTTCCAGCTGGGTGCTGTTAAACCTCTGTGAGCTCTGAGTGCACAGGCTTCTAACATCCTCCAAGACAGAGTTCTGAACAGAAGATGCTGAGTTCATCTGGGGCACCATCACATGAGTTGATCTGTCTTAGACATTAAGTTCCTATGAGGCTGGACCAGATCTGAGGGCAGACGTCACAGCACAAACATAGGAGGAGATAAAGGGAACACAGGTCAGGCCTCTACTACTGGTCTTTCTAGTACTTCAGAGATTCAGGTTGGCTTTTCTATCTTCTTTTTTTTCATTCCTACCTGGGCAACTAAAATGTCCAGCATGCCTCTGAGATGTGATGATTTTGAGCAACATTTAGCAAAGAAACTGTCTCTCGAATTCTGACCCAAACTCCAATTCCCAGAGTTGTTCTCCCTAGGCCCCCAAGAAAGCTCTGCCTGAGATTATGGAAGCCAAGGCTACATCTATATTTTTTTAATAAACACATTAGGATTTATTCATACAATTGAATATCCAGAAGAGAGAATGATAGTATAATAGCTGAACACAACACAGAAGAATCACAAATGAACATCTGAGTGAAAGTCACAGAAGAATATGTCCAGGATTATTACATTTATGTAAATGAAAAAGTTTGAGGATATAAAAACAAGTTATAAAAACTATATGGCGAGGAGAGAATACACACACACACACACACTCATACAGACACACACACACTCATACAGACACACACACACTCATACAGACACACACACTCTCATACAGACACACACACAATAATGGTGATCTCTGGGTAGAAGGGATGGGCCCATCGACCTGGGTCATACAGGCAGGAGTTGTAGCCACGAGTCTTCTAAGACCTGGGCTTCAGCCACCACTTGGCTTGGGCTGCCTCAGGTTGAATCTTGCCTCTTGCAAGTATGCAACAAATAGGAATTTTGCTTGATCCCCTGTGCTTACATCCATAAACTATGAAGATATGAACTACTTAAGAGACTTGCTAAATCATGTATAGTGCTCATGTAAAATATTACTTGAGAGGTTTAATAAATGACATCCATTCTCATTATTATTAGAGCTGCCAGGCAGTCCTGGGCCCGCTGCTGACTTGCCTCTTCAGAGCTCTGTTGTCACAATGCTCATCCATTCATTCGTCCATCCGTCCACTCACTCACTCATCCATCCATTCATGGCACAGGTGTTGCTGGAGACGTCATATACACTGGACCCTATGGTGTGTCAGCAATCCAGCTTCTAAAAGTGCACTGCGTTTATAGCATTTGCCAACTTACATGGGGTAAACATTCCTACCAGTGCCAATTTCAAGCTGCTAAGTCGCTTCAGTCGTGTTCGACTCTGTGCAACCCCACAGATGGCAGCCCACCAGGCTCTCCCGTCCCTGGGATCCTCCAGGCAAGAACACTGGAGTGGGTTGCCATTTCCTTCTCCAATAATTTCAAGCTACCAAACCATTAAAAAAATCTCATAGGCAAAACTGACCTGTGAAATCTTCATTATTATTACCCCATTTTAAAAATCAACATGCGGAAAAGACAACTTCAGTCCCCAATTTGTGGCTCTAAAGCAGCTGCAGAAAGCAGGAAATGGGTGTGGCTGTGTGCCCACTGCACTTTATTTACAACAACAGATTGTCCACTGGATTTGGTGGACAGGCCACTGTTTGTCCACCTCTGTTCTCAAAAGTGTTAATTGTCTGGGGGCTTTGGACATTTTGTCTGTGGGCTCGATTTGCAAACAATGAATGAAGACTGTTTCCCTGAAGGATGGTTTGCTCTGTAAGGAAGCTCCATGACTGTGATATTGATTTCTTTGCAATGACTAGCTTAGAATTCCACTATGGCCTTTTATGGGTAGAGGGCCGATCAAGTACCGCTTGACAGATAGAGCCATTGACCGTCAGAGATAGAAGGGACTTGTGTATGGTAGAGCCCCATGTGGTTTCCCGACAAAGAAACAGGTACCCGTAAAGGGGATGGGACACCGCCAAGGGCCGAGGACGAACGTGGCACGCACATGACTGTGTTAACGAGGTTTGTGTTGGGGGAATGCCCACCTTCTGCCGGGGGCTGTCCTTCAAACACATTTCCAATCCTCATCCACTGCTCTTCTTCTCCTGCAAATGATTCTCAGAGACAGGACCTCAAAGGAAGGCCCCATTCCAAGACTCTCTTGATGGGTGGAAATGGGAATTTCATGTGAGGGTTTGTGTGGAGAAGGGCAGCCAGCTTAAAGGCGGACTGAAGTGGCTGGCATCCCAGTTCTGTCTTTTCCTGGCTGTGTGACCCCCTGTAGGTCACTTAACCTCTCTGAGCCCGTCTTCATCTCTTCATCTGCTAACGGAGGATGATGGTATCTGCCACGCATGGCTGCTTTTGTAGTTGAAGAAGGCATGGACACAGGCATCTTGCTGGAGCCACACCCCAGGAAGGGTCATAGGCTCGCTGGGCCTCCAGTCTGCAGCATCTCCCACTCTGGAGGGACTAACAGCTGGAGCTTGATTTGAACGGTTCCATGTGAGTCTGAGTCTTCAAGAGCTGAAAAGTCATCTCAGCCAAGTGACTTAGGAAGTTCCTAGGGACCCAAAGTCTTAAAGCACAAGTATCCACTAAATGTCAGCCAGGCCCACCCTCGGGCGGGAGCAGGGTTGGTGAATTTCCCAGGACTTAACAACGCTCCAGCAAGACTACAGCTGCCAAGGATGCTTGGTGAGCCCCTGGGATCCACTGAAACCAGTACTCTGGGGTCGGGGAGGACATCGTGTTCCCTCTTGGGGCTGGCCAGGAACTGCCCCACAGTGCCCACAGGGGCCGGAGAACTCTGTGAAGTGGACCCAGGAGCCAGCCCAGTTCCCCTGCCGGGGGCTCAGATCCCAGCAACCTACCCTGGACAATAGTAGGCATCAACCAAGGCTCTGCTTGGTGCTCAGGAAACAAGGAGGCTTGAGACCCAGTCCTGTCTGCAGAGGGGCTCCCAGAGATGGGAGAAGCAGAAACAGAGGAGCCTGCGTTATTAGAGTGGAGTGACCAGGGTGCCCCTCCACATGGGTGCGAAAGAGCCTCTGTGAGCAGGCGGCCCCGCTTGAAACCCGGGGTGGCTGGGCAGGGCCAAGGGCTAGTGCTTAGGGCTGGCTGCCAGGCCTGAAGCCTGTCCAAACCACCTAGCGCCAGATAATCTTTGACTCGCGCTGGTCTGTGATTCTGTTGCCCCTCACCAGTATGATGAGCTGTCAACAGAGCCGGTTGCGAGAATTACTGCCTGGAAAGAGGAGGAGAGAGTTTCAGAGTCAGGACAGGCTTCCCGCTCCTGGAGGGCAGGTGCAGTTGGCCAGATAATCTCAGGGCAGGGCTGCAGGCGCAAGGCAGCTGGCACACCTGGGCATAGGCACAGGGCAGCTGGCACACCTGGGCATAGGCACAGGGCAGCTGGCACACCTGGGCACAGGTCAGAGGTGGGTCTGCAGAGAATAGAGACCCACTGGCAGGGCACACCTGCTGCTGTGTCCCAGGACCCAAGGCTTCTCTCTCACCTGGGGACCACTTTGGACCACCCCTGTGCCTGACCGTCATCTGCCAGCGGCCGGTCTAGGAGTACTCAGGAGGCCCCCACTCCCTTCTTCCCCCGCCCCCTCCCAGTCCTTTGGAGTCTGAGTTCTGCTTCCTCTCTTTGGATGGCCCTCGAGTGCCAGATGCCATGTGGGAAGTTCACAGCCAGGGAGTCACTGAGCCAGCGAGAGCAGCTGCACCCTGGAACCTGCCCCCAGCTCCGTGCCCAGCCCAGGCTCATCCTTCATCGTTACAGTCTGCTCGTCCTGCCCTCAGAGACCCTGCCCAGAAAAGAGCCAGATTCTAGGACTCCTGGATCAATCCTACAGCCCTGCCTGTTCTTTCTAATCAGAAAAACACTGCACGAAACCCAGTCCACTCTTCTTAAAAGGTGTGAGGCTTCCTGAAAGGTGTGGGGAAGGTGATGGATGGGGGCCCAGCTGTCGCATAATCAAGTCCACGTGTCTTCATAGCCCGAGACTGGAGCCGAGGCGGCGGGGAGAGTGGGGCACGAGGCACCATCCTGCCTTGAACGCACAGCCAGGCCTCAGTGAGTGACACTCAGCAGGACAGGTGGTCCCAGCCTGTCACCCGCTCCCACCCCTCAGGGCATCACATACCAGGGAGGGTGGAACCACAGGGGTCCCGAGGTCCAGAGCCTGCGTGCAGAACTGGGCTCCCCCACTCGCCAACTCTGGGTCCTCAGCTTCTTCACAGGATGATGAAAAGAGGATGGAAAGGATTGTACTTAATTCCTGGAATCCTCAGGATTAACTGGGCTGAGGCAAGGAAAGCTCCCAGCTCAGTGCCTGGCTTCCAGACAGGGCTGATCAAGTTCTACCTGAGAAAGAAAGACCAGATACAGAGTCACAGAGGCGAGGAGATCAAGGTCAGGTTTAGTGGGAAGCTTTGGTTTTATGGTGATGGCATACTCCCCGAGATCTTCCCCTCCCTCTGGTCCTGCCTGGAGATGGAGATCCCAGCGTGTACAGTTTTCTCACAGATGAGTCCCCAGCTGAGAAATCTCGGGGAGCAAATCCCTTCTGGAGGGAATTCAAGGAGGGTGATGACAGTTTCAACATGAAACAGGCCTCCCTTCCTCCAGGGAAACTGCCTTGTTTGGCACTGAACTGCTGGCAGGGTCCTCATCCTGCTGAAACCAATCTCCTCCCAAGGATGATCTGGGTGTGGGTGCTGCCTGGATCCACAGAGAGCTAACCTCATCTCTCTCTGAAAGGTGTGAGCATGCTTCAGAACAAATGGAGAGGCGAGACTCTAGTGTTTCCAGATGAAATATAGAGCAGTTAAATCTGCATCTCAGATAATATTTTGATGGTAAAATATGCTCAAATATTGCAAAGAACTTGCTTATACTTAGACTTACTGGTTGTCTGAAACTGAACCAGGCATCCTGTATTTCTATTTGCTAAATCTGACCACCCTAGCCTAAAGGCACTGCATTTCCAAACTCTGAGATGGGCACGGTCCTGTTTTGGGAAAGGATGTGATCTGGAGAAAAATGCCAAAGTGGCTTCTCCCTGGCTTCCACCTGCCACACTCTCCTTTCTCCCTGCCCCTGGTCCCCTGGACTGGTTCAAACCCTGCCTTGCTCAGAAATCTGAGCCTTCCCTGTTGGCTCTGACCCCCACCAACCCATGTGGATGGATACCCCCAGCAGCTCCCCTTTCCCGACAACCAGACCCCAACATTGCCCCCAAATCAGCCAGACCTAGGGCTGAGCCAATCAGATTCTTCATTCTCCAGCTACAGTGATTGGTTGGGGGCTGGCAACACATGACCCACGACGGCCCAATCGGAGTGGATGGCAGAGCTTTTGCTGGGTGAGGATGGCCTGGGTCTCACCTGGAAGGACTCTGAGCATCACAGGACCTGAGTTGCAGCCAGTCCAGGACCAGATCTAAGAGACAAGCTTGCTCTACTTCAGAATTTTCTGTTTGTTGAAATCAATTCATCTTTAGCTGAAAGCCAGCTGGTTTTGGGTTTTTCTGACCCTGGAACAAAATGTCCTGGTACAAGTTTCAAAAACTGGCGTTAAGTGAGGGAATCCAGAGAGCCTGTCCCATCCCCATGTAGGCAAAGTGCTGGGCCCCACATTTCCTCATTTGTTCCTTTTTATCCTTCTGTACAGCATGCCCGCCTTGCAGGAAACCATCTTCAAATTCTGCCATGCAGAGGGAGATAAGACACAAACATCAGTGCATAGAAATGAATAAAGTCCACCAACTTCTATGCATTCAATTAACAAAGAGTAGGAGCAAGGCATTTCTCCCAAGGGGCAACAAGATGGTGTGTCTGCGCCTNGAGTTTCAAATCGAAAGACTTTAATCCAGTTGTTCCCTGCTGACCCCGCCCTCTCACATATCCTCCCCCTCGAGGAGGAGCTACCTTCAGAGTCTGTGAATGTAGGGGGTCTGGCCCGGGGCAGGGCTGAGCTGGGGAATGGTCATCTTGGGGGAAGCAGGACCTGCAGGGACCGAGGCCATGACTCCGGGGCAGTGGATAAGGCCAGAGTCCATGCTCACTTCACATCCAGCTTGTGGCCCCACTTCCTGAGCGTGTCTCACATGTGGACAGTCCTCAGGACCTGCATGCAGGCCTCTCTCTGACCTCCACGGCGGGCTTGCTAACGGGACCCCACATGGCCCCATGACCGTCTCTTCTCAACGCAGTTGCTAGTGATCCTGCTGAAATGCAGGGATCACGTCCCTCTCCTCCCCTGAACAGCTCCCGGCAGCCCTCCAGGCCTGGTCCCCGCACCTGCTCCTGGTCTGTACCCGCCAAGGCACTGCCTCCATGGGGTGCCTGCGGCCCCTGCGAGGGCCTCAGTGTAGCTCATTACTGACTCTTGTAGGTCCTGAAAGAGGCATCCTCATACTCCCCCATAGCCCAGCCAGGTCTGACCGCCTCCCGTCCCTGCTCTGTCCCTCCAGGCGCCCTCCAGTTTGCTGCTGCTGGTCTGGCTCCTCCCACTGGGATGTGAAAGGTACGAGGCCCTTGGTCGAATCTGTGCTCTCATACACAGGGCCATGCCCAGTAAGTAGGGGATTCTCCGCCAATGTGTGTGCCGGGAATTCAGTGCCCAGGCAGTGGAGAGGAGGCCATGGTTAAGGCAGCAAGAGGGGGCTCGGGAGAGGGGGACAGGAGGTGAGTTGCAAAGTTCCAGTGCCTGGGAATCCACTCGCAGCTTCGTGACTGTGTCATTGACTAGGTAGAAGAGGCTGCAGGCCAAAAGGGAGTCAAAGTGTGGGAACACACCACAATCCGGCTCAGGTCCTAATATTCCTCCTAGTTTAGAATTAATTCCGCACAGACAGGTGCTTGGAGACTCTGCTCTGATGGGCACCCGGTTCCCTGGGATGTGGGTATTATTCTTTGCCCTTCTGAGATGAAGAAATGCATACGTGACAGACACAGAAATCTGAACTTCAGGAGCAGAAAAGCACAAGGAAAAACGAACCTATCAGGAGCTGTTCTGTGCTCCCAACACACGATACTCCCAACACCATACTCCTGTAAACGGTGAATGCCTTGAGGATACGTGTCTTTGAGGTAAGACAGTGACAATTTCACAATGCACAGGATCGTTTTCAAAATTCCAAGACTAGGAAGCCTGTTGCGTGAGCTTCTAACAGAAGGAATGAAACACATCCTCCTGGGGTTGAGGGGTGGGGGTGGGGGGTTACTGTATTAAAATCACAAAGCACCAGTGAATGATGAAAAGCGAAGGAACAGACTACTACTGTCCGTGGGGATGGTGACCTTTCTGTCTCATGACAGATTACGGAGGCATGAAAGCGGGGTTTCCATCCTGGCAGCACCACCCTGCTTCCTGCAGAAGCCTTTTTATAAATAACCTTTTATGTGGCATAATGCTTTGGGCATAACATATTCGTATTTATTGGTCCATAACTGAGATGGAGAAATCATTTTCAAATCTGGAATTTGTGCTGAGTCTTGACTTCCTGCAGTGAGATGCAGCCACATATGGTTCTCAAGTGTGCAGAGTTCAGAGCTGGGCTGAAATAACAAGCCTTTGTTTTTCTAGGTTTATATTGAAGTAGAAGCGATTGAAATGGGCAGCCTTTATTAAGTAATACACAAATCATTTGTTTTCTGTTAGGGGACAAAGATTGATTTTCTTTCCCTTTTTTTTAAACAGACTTTTCAAATCAGAAAGCATACCATTTTATAAAACATTTCATGAAACACAAAACTGCAAAAAAAAAGATGATTTTCAAGTTCCCAAGTGAATTCATTTACTGACTAGGCACGTTGGTGAGTTGACTATTCTTAAGCAGTCCATAATTGGAAGGAAAGTTCCTGAAAGAGAGGAAAATGAAATATATTTGTATACATCAAGAAACAAATATTCATACTCTGGTGGCAATGCAGGATTTAGGCAGAGGAAGCAGGCGAGCTGAAATTTAATAGAAATGAGAATACTTATGGAAAACAAGGCAAAATAGAATTATAGAAATTAAGGACATAAAATCCTCGTGTTCAGTAGGCAGATGAATGATTTAAACAGTATGATGATCATCAAAATGCCATCCGTTACGACATTTACGGGTCTGCTTTCAGAAAGGCCATGCTTTTTTCCACATGGAAGTTTCAATATTAAAATGTGTCGTGACCTCCTGTGGATACACACTTGTCACCTGAAACTTGGCTTTCAGATATATTTTATTAACACCAAATAATACATTTTGATGTCTTAACTACAACAAAATTTTTGTTTCAAAACCCAAGCAGCAATCAGAAGGGAAGAGAGCCGAATCCAATCACAGTGGAGAGGCAGCCATCGCCTCACTTACTCCCCACAACTCCGGTCACAGACGTCCGCCCCAGGGACCGTCTCCGGGTTCCCTGTGACCTGGCCCGCCCACCCTCCTGTCCCCACCTATGGGTGCCACACATCACACTCCAGCACCTGTGTACTTGTCCCAGACCTGCAGCAGCCTGTCACCTCTACACGTCCTCCTCCGTCTGCTTCAAGATTTCAACTTATCTTTCAACCCTCTTTGGGTTTCTCTTCTCCTCTGTGGAGCCTTTCCCTCCTCGTCCTTCCTCGATCAGTGCATGTGACCTAGGTCCCTGCACCCCTTGGCCTTCACCTCGCCTGCCAGGACCGCACACAGCACTGGTGTCCTGTGGGATGAACCAGGCTGTTCACTTTAAAAATGGAAACAGCTAATATGCATGTGTGCAAAGTCGTGTCCCACTCTTTGCAACCCCCTGGACTGTGGCCCACCAGGCTCCTCTGTCCACGGGATTTCCCAGGCTAGAATACTGGAGTGGGTTGCCATTTCCTATTCCAGGGGATCTTCTTGACCCAGGGATCGAACCCATGTCTCCTGCATTGGCAGACGAATTCACCACTGTGCCACCAGGGAAGCCCGAGCGTTAATTAGGGTACTGTTTAATCAATGCACATTTCCTCAATGGCGGATGACTGTGCTCTCCTTATACAGGACAGACTTGCTTCTGACCCTGGAGGACACCCAGGGGGTGTGGGACCACCCACACATCAATCAGCAGATTGAATCAGGCGTTTGCCCCTCGGGTGCTGTCAGCCAGTACTCTCAGGGTAAGGAGGAAAAAGGGTTTTTGGGGGGCAGGAGGGAGAGAAGCTCTTGAGGAACCAGCAGGATCTGGATAGCCAGCAAAGAGGGTAGGAAGTGGGGAGCTGGGCAAAGGCAGGGTGGGCAGAGGGGCCAGCTGGGGGCCGGTTTCCGGAGAAGACGTGGGCCGCTCCAGAGCAGGGGCGGCCCCTTTCTCCAGGGCATCCAGGGCTGAACACAGGGTCTGGGGCGGGCTGGCCTCAGACTCCATTAGCTCATGAAAGGAGGTCCCAGAAGTGAGAGGAGACCCACAGGAGCCCAAGGGAGCGCGATCCGCACCATCTTTACCGTGGATCCTCAGCAATCGCTGCAAGACACAGCCGAGTGCCCAGAGTTGGCCTCGCTCATTCCCACGGGATCCGGCCCCACCACGTGCACGTGGGAACAACTGTGAACCCACTTTGCCGAGAGGAGTTTGCTGTGTGTAGGTGCTAACAGCTGTATGCTGTAATGGACAGAATAACACTGGGAGTTCAAATTTCCTTCAGAAAAGCATACTAAGATACACGATTACCTCTACGGGGAGCAATACAGTAATAACTATAGGAAAACGTAATGACTCAATAAATCTAGTTTAGAAATTTATTCTACAGATGTGTACGAACGTGCACAAGAACAGAGATGAAAGGCTACACTGTCTAGCACTGTCTCTAATGAGTGCAAAACACGGGAAGCAAAATGACTTGTCTGTCAACAGTTGCTTAAATTATGATGCATTCACATAAATATTATCCACCCAATAAAAAGAAAAGCATACCTTTATAATTTAGAATGAAAGAAAATGAACTCAAAGATATACTCTAAAGTGAAACAAGGGAGGCAGACAACAGCGTACTGTTCTGTATGTAAAAACAGTAATAGTCTGTGCAGAAGCAAAGCCTATGTTTTCCTCTCTCTGAAAAACACACAAGAAAACAAGACCAAGAGCTGCTTCTGGGTGTTTCAGGGCAGGGGTGGGAATTAAGACCAACTTTCCATTGTACACTTTCCCCAAAGTTTTAGATTTTGTACCAAGCACGTGTATCACCTACTAAATAAAGGGCGTAGTTTTGTATTCCAACTTCACCTTTCCTAGGGAAAAAGCCAGGGGTTACAGGAGTAAATGATCTCATTTCTACTGACAAACTAACAGCGAGGGGTGCTCAGGGTCAGTGTTTTAAAACTATGGAGCCATTTGCTCACTGACTCAGCCATCGGCTCCTCCATGAGCACTGCCACGCGAGGGAGCACGCTGGCGTCTGGACGCAGAGTCAGGTGAGACGCGGCTCCATGTGCACAGAGCCTGAAGTGGTGCTGTCAGTGAGAAAGGCAGACACACATCCAGTGAGCGGAGACCAGTCCTGCCTTCACAAGGCGTCTGCTCGCTTCTTCCAGCACCTTGATCGAGAGCCTGTTGGGCGCTAGCACTGTGTTAGGGAGTGGACACGGGCAGGTTGAGGAAGGGCACGGACCTTGCCATGGAGGTCAGGTGAGCTTTTACATACGTGTACACGTGAGTGACTACACGTAGCAACCCAGTAAACTCTCTTCCAATGGAAGAATGACTCTAACTTGACCCGACGAGGCAGATAAAGTCCTGAGGCCCAGTCCTGCACTCAGAGATACGATGCCACCTGGCTCATTTCACTCACCAGGCAAATGACAGCTGCGTGGAGACACGGTGCCTGCGCTGAGGGTGTTCACACCCAGGAAGGGGTGGGGGCTTGAGAGGAAGGGACCCCGTGCTGCAGGTTAAGAGCCCTTAGGGCCCTCCGGGGGGATTCCGCACCCAGGACACATGTGGAGACACTGGGTCAAGGAAGACTTTTGGAGTGAGGTGTGTCAGTCTCACTCCAAAGCTGCACAGACCAGTGCGGGCTGGCTGTAGCAACAGCCAGGGAGGAGGGTGCGGACAAGTGATCTGGGGCAGAGAACGGCACAGTTGCACAGCACCCTGAAGGTATGTGCCCACGAGGCTGCAGCAGAGGGAGAGCAGAGAGAGGGAGACAGGGCAGCGCCCGCGCTGGGAGCCCTGGAAGGACTCGCACTGAGACGAGGACAGTGACAGCAGGCAGTGCTGGTCACAGCAAGACAACTAGGTGTGTGGAATAACAATCCCCTCCAGAATCAGTTTCAATTAGGTAGGATGAAGGGAGGATGCAAGGCAGATTTTAAAATGTCCTACAATCTTTCTCAAAGATGGAAACAAAACAGACTCAAGCATAAGATTTTGTTATTTTAAATATAATGATGGATTTATCTTCCTTTCTATTTCTACAATGTCAATACCAATCAATACAACTAGTACATCACTATAAATAGCAGATAGGCTTCTCAGGTGGTGCTAGTGGTAAAGAACTCACCTGCCAATTCAGATTAGATGTAAGAGATGCGGGTTCCATCCCTGGGTCTGAAAGATCCCCTGGAGGAGGGCATGGCAACCCACTCCAGTACTCTTGCCTAGAGAAACCCATGGACAGAGAAGCCTGGAGGGCTACAGTCCATGGGTTTGCACAGAGTCGGACACGACTGAACTGACCTAGCATAAATAGATATAATTTGCATACAGAATAACAAACTATTATTTTTACTTATCACATATAACCTAGAGAGTGGCTTAACTTATCAGATTTTTGACTACATTGTAATTTTTTCTCCGAATCATCAGAGTCACTATCTAATTTTAAATTAGACTGCCTGAATTGTAATTCAATTTATGTGAGTGATTTTTTTCTTCCTGTTTTGGGTCTCTGCTAACTACACCCAACAATTCCTAATACTGCCTGTCAGGAGTCACACGGATCATGCTGACAATATCACTCATTTATATTCACTGACTTGCTAGATGCTTAAATTGCCAAACACTGTGCTAAGAGATGGAACAAGAGGATGAAAACACTAGGCCCCTGTTTTGTAAGGCTCTCACCATCTGGCTATCAGATCAATAACCAGTGCAAGGAGGTCTCTACAAAGTTTTTCTCGGAACAGAGATTGAAAAAGGCACCATCTCTGCCTGGGGTGTGCAGTAGGGCAGGTTCTAAGGTGAAGAGACTGCATTTCGACATGGGCTGTCATGTTTACGCTTCTTAGCAGGACCTGCAAGATCCTTCACTATGTGTCCCTTGTCTACATAGACAACATTATCTATCGGTTTCTCTAATAACGCAGTATAACTGAAGTTTCCTAGATAACTATGCTTTCCTAGATAACTGAAACCCCTGCTGGCACCCTCTGCCTCCACCACCCCACCTGGTGTCCATGTCTCTCTGCCATGCGCTATACCTGTCTCAGTCCTGCTAGCATCTTCCTTGCCCGTCTCCCCAGCAGACAGCTATGTCCATCATCATTGCGTCTCCACTGTCTGCAGCACAGCAGACGCTCAGCCAATGCGTCTGCATGAACACCGACACTGATTCAACTTGGAATATCTTGAACAAAGGAAGATTCAGAACCTAAATACAGTCAAAGAATCTCTCCAGGAAGGAATCTGGGGCAGAGGGAGGATTATCAGTCACAGGGTCTGCCAACACTCAATGTTGTGGGGCTGCTTTAGGAATACAAAATAAGATAGAAGCCAGCCCCTGTCCTCAAGGAGCCTTCAGTATAGGGGGAGTGAGTGCCAGCCCAGAGAGTGGACAGCGTAACAGCACAGCTGGGAGCAGAGACCCTGGTTATAGTGGATGCTGTGCAACTGACTGCAGCCTCCGGGCTGGGAGCCTACACAGGGATCTATCGCCTGAAGCTTAAGCATCTACCTCGGTAAAATGGAGATGGCAGTCACCTTCTTACTGTTGTGAGGATTCAATGAAAGTGATTCAGTACAGGTTGCAAGTTGGTTGGCAACTTCTAACCAATCTAAGTCACATGGTATCAATACTAAAATGAGGAAGTGTAAAAGCATGCTATTTCAGAGAGCACGGCGGACTGTGGTTGAACTGGTGAAGACATCGTGGAAGGATGGGCAGGCACGGCTTCCAGGTGCAAAGGCCCAGAGACGGGAAGTGCTGGTGGGTCAGGCCACCACCTCCATCCGTGCTGAACTGTATTATCCTTGAGTGTAAGATCCACGTCCTACAGACCGTAGGGCCCCTGGTGCCTCAGGTGTGCGTACAGGAGAACTCAGTAAATGAACCCCGAGCTGGGAGGCCCCAGGGATGACTTGGGAAGGATGCGGTGTGCATGGAGGGGACAGGGCAGGACCAGGCTGCTGTCTACAAGTCTTGGCTGTTGAGACAGGGAGGAATGAGGCTCAGTAGAGGATTTGCTGAGTAAGGGAAGCCCTCGAAAGCCAAGCAGAACCATCCAAGAGCATCCTGCTCCTGACCTTTCTGCATCACAACCCCCTTTTACAGTCCAATGGAGCTATGGTTCTTTAAGAAAATGAAAATAAACATAAAATTGAACAATTTCTGAGAACGAGCTCTGAAGACTATCTACTAATTTACCTTCCAGGAATCTGTCCATAATTTCTGATTACAGAAGCCTATACTTACTATTCAAGATACCAATTCCTAAAAACAACAACAACAAAACTTACTAAAGAAAACAGTGAAAAATTTCAATACATCATAAATTGAAAAAATGTGTTATTCACATTTCCCTTCTGTACAAGAAAAGAGGCACCAAACAAAAGACAATCCCAAACACTTATTTTGATTTATGAGAGTGAAGAGAACTATTTTCTTCCTAAGAGTAATTGGCTAATTTTGGTGATTAAGGAGAAAAAAAGTGCTCATATTTCCCATGTATATGAAACATGTGTATTTGACTTCAATAATGAAACTCTACATTATGGTATCACCTGCCAGCCTTCAAAACACTCTGAACACCGCCTTGCTTAATGCTCAGAACAACTGCCAGAGACGAGGAATGTCCCCATTGTGCTGAAGGCTGAAATGTCCCCATTGTGCTGAGGCCAGACCATGTCACCCGGCGACGGGCAGGAGCTTCTCTGGGATGTCAGGGCCCATGCAACATTCCTGACGGTTTAGGAGAAAACAAGAGCAACTGAAAAGTGAGACCAGATTAATGGTCTCAGATTAATGATATCTTTCTTTCATGATCCCTGTTGTTTGAATTTTATGAAACAACTTTATAAAATACTTTGCAATATTTATCTTTTTAAAAGCAGAATTTTGTTTTGCAAAACTCAAAGTAGAAAACGACACACACGCAAAAATTGTACTTTCACAAGCCTACAGTAATTATTGTCCAAAATTTTCAGCACATCTGTGTTGTATTATGAGTATATACAGAGAGAATATATACAGCCTTTAAAAAAAGGAGGGGGGATCATCACAATGTTGATAGGTTTGGGAAGCTGCTTTTTTTCCACTTGAAACTTTGAAAAAAATTTTTTTATGCTACTGACCAGCCTGTTACATTTTTACTGAGGAGGTAACGGAGTTACTTACACACTGTGGGGGCCCAGCCTCCTAGCTCCGCGGCCTATGCAGACCTGACTGGGTCTGACTGGTTTACACCCCGGACGTTAATTTGCCACTGCCGCCGTGTCACTAGTTGGCAGTGGAAAGCACGTGGAAGAGCATGAGTCTTCATCCTCCAAGCACATCAAAGAACTGGAACAAGGACACCCACCTGTGTCTGCTGGGCCGCCGCCGCCTCCTTTCACTTTCCAAGGTGGCTGACACTCCTAACAAAAGAAAAGGCCTTTTTACTCAAATAGAAAGAAGTCCCTCAGGAAATAAAAATTAAACATTTTACATAATCTACAGTTTTAAAAAAGCTTAGGCCAAATGATTAAAGAAAAACTTTATTAAATATTTGTCAGTTTTAAGAAGTGCCCTCAATTACTAACCAAATAATGTATTACAAACAACTAGTTATGAGGTTTTACATTTGTTTAACAGGGTATAATTGGCCCCAATTAAACTGACTAAACTAAGGCTTTTTAGATTACTAAAACAAATTAAACTTTTTAAAATGAGAATTTAGGTGATCTTAAAACCTTTCTAAAATGGATAATGAAACTTGCTAAGTTGTAACCTCCCTGGTTTTATTAGTTATATTAAGATAAATTAAGTGAGATTAAAATCTTATTTGATTTATTTACCTTTGAAAATGAAGACCGTTTAAGGGTTACACATCCTCAGCCTTGTCGAGTGCGACCTCAATTAGTCAAGTCAGAAAGTCTTTAAAAGCTTTGTGCTTATTGCTTCCAGCATGGAGCGAGGTGTTCATTAAGGTACCAAAATTCTCATAAAAAATCCAAAGTTGCACTAGTGAAAAAACGCTCAACAAGATGAAAACTGATCACATCTTTTTCAGAAAATCAGTAGTTATTTTAAAACCAGTTTTTAAACAAGATTAGGTTTTGCGTAGTTTTAACGTGCCATTCAAGCAGCTGGACACCATTTGGACTCTTTAAACAGCATTTAAGTCTACGGTGAATATATAATGGTACATTTAGTTTTATACCATGTTTTAAATAAACTGTACAATGTTTAGTGTGACCCTTTTTTGACAAGCATTGTTAAATGAATCTTCTCCCTGTTTACGACTATTTATGAAGGCCTTTTTAAATAAGAGAGACATGAAATTGTTAGCTCACACACACAAAATTTCTTTCAAAAGTTTATTTAGTATCAAGCAAGAGGAGGCTTTGCTTAACACTACAGAACATTTCAAGACTTGAGTTACAAAAGAATACCACATTATTTGCACTTGTAATTGGCTTCCCTTTTTACGCATGTTGGCAAGAGAAAAAAAAATAGCATATGGCCAAAAGATAAAAGAACTAAATTTCTATGGAAACCTTTAAAATGAAAGGTGAGGCTTATGTTAAAAGGATGGATTAACATATTTAGTAAACCTATCTTTTTTGTTTAACACTAGTTAATCAAAGTTATTTTTTTTTCTTTTGATGACCTATTTTTCATATACAGACTGGAAATAACAAAATTTTACATGTCTTTTTTTTTTTTCCTGCCCAGGTTGATGTTTCAACAAAGTAGTTTTAAATTCCATCCATTCGATTTTAAGCATTTTGATTTATTTAAAAAGGGATTGTTCATAGAAAAAAATTACTTTGAACAGTATACAGGACTGGTGGAGACTGGCTATGTCACAACAGCAGACAGCACAATCAGTATCTGCCGTATGGCTGGTCCCTGTAGACGCCCTTCGCGGTCCTCGCCGAGGGGGCCTTGTGTCTCGAGTTAGTCCACTCCTCTTGCCCTAAAGCCAGTCAGATGAATCACAGTTAGATCAACACCAGAGAGCTCATGGCTTCATTTTTCAGAATCGAACTTAGCCCTGAACCGATAGTAGATGTCATACTGAAGATATAAATCCCCAAGGTACTAAAAAATCTGAGAGAATTCACTTTTAAACAATTACAAACACAACTGAAGATGTTCATCTCACTAGCAAAACCTACCAGCCTGGGAAGGCATGATCCTTGTTCTTAAGTGACAGCCAAGTTTGCAAGAACTTCCTTTTGGTCACTCATTTAATAAAAGCTCACATACTCCAGCAGCAAATTGAGCTGCCTCTTGCTAAACGTGAAGACATCTATGCATGGTAAAAGGGTCACTTGGGATTTCTTCTTCAAAGGCAAAGAAAACACAGATAAAAATCTGTGAAGGCAAGAGGAGAAAAAACCTGGAGTGCAAAACGGCAATGGGCAGTTTGGGAAATGTGGCTTTGTTCTTCATGGGTCCTTCATATAAAGAAGGAAGGAAAGCTGTACTGGGTAGAGATTTATGTTTCCAAAATTCTTCTTGGATAGGAAATGATCTGATGACATAATGTCAAATTGCACTCATCCTCATACTAAATCCACATGGAACGATGGGTTTCCAACAGAGGACCCTGGTTCACCCCAGCTCAGGGCTGTCAGAGAGTCACTTGAAGGTCTTTGACAACAAACAGTTAACATCTATGTCGCAGCACACAGTGATTTAAAAGCCATGTGTCCACAGAGACCAATTTTAAAATAGCTGTGAAGAAAACCACTTAAAATGACCTCTTCTTTGATACAAACATGCAATCAACGTCATTCCCTCAAGCTAACTTGCATCAATTTAAGTAGACAGTATTCAACAAACCAAGGTATGTCTCTTAAGTGTTTGTTAACGAATAACGACAAAAAAAAAATCCAAGGTGCGGTCTTCAAGGCTTGGGGTAGGTGATATAACAAAATGCACTTCAAAAGGAACACTGGAAAATGGTTTTTCAGTTATGTTCAGAGAAATGTCATAACATCCATTAACGAGAATCCTGATTCACTTGCACTGGGCATGAGGCATTCATCAGAGCTTTGCAACTGATTGAAGCTTCATGTTCTCTGATCTCTGTGCCCGGCAGCAAAGGAGGTTCTAAGTATCATTAAGTTGCTGCAGCCAATTCTTTTAATTAAACCTGTCATCCTTCTGTATATTGAGACTCTGGACTTGGATTCCCCAGCACCTCGGGCAGCTCCCACTGGACTCAGTGGGGTTTCACTGTCTCCCTGTAAGCCTGAGACAGCCATCCATCTCTTCCCTGGCCCAGTGCTTCTGCAACCTTTAACCAATGACTCCCACTGTAACGTTTTTAGAGGAACTGAGATTGGGAATAAATTAAAATTTAAAGATGGGGGTGGTGGAATCACCATTACAGCAATTGAGAGCTGTAGTCTCAACTGCTTCATTTTTCTTTACTGTCAAGAAGCAAAGACACTTCAGAGAGACTCATTCTATCAAGTGTCTGCAGTTTGGCAAACTATTCAAGTAAGTGAGAAAATCAGCACATTGCAATCAACCCAAACAGAAAATCTAAGTTCAGAATCTGAATGCCTGCAATTTTCTGCAAGTCGTTAGTCCCCTTTAAACATTAAGTTTAAACCTTAGAGAGCTTCTGAAAATAGCTGGATAAGCACAGATGAACTGAGAGGCAGCTGTGGTCTAAAATTCTGTCTGTATGAATCTCCCCAGAGTTAAGTGCTTTAAGGTGTTTCTATGACCTTTCTATTTATAGTTCCACTCCAGCCATTTACTCACCATAGGAATCATAAGTTTCTTCACTGAGTCCATGTCCATAATCATAGTAATCAGCACCACTGCATGAAACAAAACACACAAGCAGAGAAGACAAAAACACAGTTAGGACAAACTGACTTGGCTGTGAGTTTAAATCATGCTTGATGAGTATCTAAAACTTAAAGATAACTACTAAAAGCAGGGCTGAAAGCTGACAGTGTTCCCACAGAGAAGAGCAATCTTATTAGGACTGTCATCGGCCCCTCCTGTGGTCCCTGACTTGAATTCACAACAAACGTGTCTGACATTGAACCGCCACGATCAGCCTGTCCACGTGGAGAGCGCTGAGAGCGCCTGAGGAGTACACAGTCTCTCCTGGGAGGAATCGTGGTGTGAGAGGGCACGCGTATGCAGTGGACCCAGGCTGGGATCATGCAAGGGATTGGGGTGGGGTTGGGGGGGAGTGTGTGCAGGAGGAAGGGCAGCCACGGCTTCTTCCCTACTGACACCGAGATCACGGAAGGCACAGCCCTAAAGACCAGACACCTTGATGCTGTGCGAGCCCCAGGCACTGGGCTTTACAATAAGGCAACACGGCTATGGGGTGACGTGTTTAACCTCCCCAGCACCACCCCATTACCATCAGGAGTGGCCGCTCAGCAGGGGCTGTGTGTGGTGGGTGGGAAAGGCCCCTGGGTCCAGTCACCCGCCCTGGCCAAGCCTGTGGGGACGGAGGCACATGCACAGCTGTCCTGTACTCTAATGTGTGAGGTTCCTGAGAGCCTGGGAGGGAGGCATGATCTGTCACCATGGCCCTTTTGTAGATGATGCAAATCAGGCCACTCACACACACGACATGTGTGAACCAGGCGTAACCTTTAAAGGAACGACTCTGGGGAAATCCGGATGCCAGGACTACGGCCCACACAATCAGTCTCTCACACTACTCTGGGTGTCTGAGGAAGGGCTTCCACTCACTCTCCCTGGCTTCCCCTTTCCCAGTCCTCTTAATTTTGTAAGGAAACAATCACCCTGAATTTGTTATCTTGGATTGTCCTGGAATAAACATTCTCATTATCCTAACTTGACGCAATCAAGCAAACAAGTTCTAATCAGAATGGAAAACGATCCAGTTGAGCTACTTAGCGCCCAAGGAAGCACAGAGTGAATAATAAAGCCCACGCCGGTGGCGTGCCCTGTGCTAGCCCCGAGACCCCCAAGCAGTCGTTGCGTCCCCTGGAGGTGGCAGAGTTGTCATGCCCATTTTACAGGTAAGGATGCTGTAGAGAAGAACAGCTGGGGCGCCAGCCTAACATCACACAGACAGCAGACAGGGGACACATCCAGTTAAGTCCACACCTGGTTCTCCTCCTCCGTTTCATTTCACAAGCCCAGGTGAACTTCACCGGAGACTAACCATCAACTCTGAGGACGACAGCACAGGACGGCAAGCCCTGTGAGAGGGGATGGGGATGGGAGCTACGGGCTTGTCTCATGCCTGTGCGGACAGGTCTTCACCTCTGCTCTCCTCTGCCAGAATGGTTCCTCTTGTCCTTTGCTCCCAAGCACCTCCTACCCAGTCATTAGCCCAAATGCCACTTGTAGAAGCTGCAACTCAAAAAGGTTACACTGCCTGTGCAAGGCCGCACTACCTCCAAATGGAAGAACAGATACAAGACTAAGTGCTCCTTTCCTCCACAATCCGAGCCCTCTGTCACCGGGCGCGTGTCCCAAGGGACCGCAGGCTGTTTCAGAGGTCTGTAGGAAACCCACTGCCAGTGGATCACGGTGAACTGTAACCGCCTCAGTTCTCTCTGCTCTCCAACGCCTCCTCTCCCTTTCTGGAGTCCTAGTTTTCCATCCTAGTATATGTACACTTATGGCAAGAAGAGAAGAGGGACTAGCTGAGTGAGGAACAGAGGGACATTCATATTCAAGAAGGAAAAAATCTAGCAAAAACAAGCAACAACAAAAAAATATGACCTCCCTACCTCTTCAAGTTCAACAGTTTTAAATATGAGAACTGCTATTAAAAAAGAATACTTTCCTCATCTTGTAGATTGACATTCAGAAGGGATACTTTTGATAAAATGTCACTGTCAAATACGGGTCAAGACATCTGAGTCTAAACCCGGGCCTCCCAGCACGGGCAGTCTTGGGGCAGTTGTCCACCTGCCTGCTGAGTCCAAGTGCCCCTCTGCCTGCCAAATCCCACCACACTAGATGCCCCCAGACCCTGGGAAGCCCTAACATTCTCAGTGCCTCACGTATAGCATCTGGACACAACAGTCAACATAATTTCTCATTTTGTTGAAAATAAATTGGCTACTGTTTCTTAGAAACTCAGCACTAAATTAAAGAAGACTGAGAGAATCTCAATCTTCTTTCCAAATGTCAGAAGTTACAATATAATGACTCCTTAGACAAAGTTGTAATGTTCTTTAACAACTCATCTTTGCCGCACAGAAAACAATGAGAGTGACCTCTTCATAAAACTGAATAGAATTCCTTTACTGCGACACGTCCACTGTTTAACTTGGAACCATCAGTGACAGGTACTGAGACCAATAAACAGGAGAAAAACAACTGCCTCTGACTAAACAAAGTCCCCTTGATTAAATGAAGTGAGCATTAACGAGCATCGGGGTGGACTGGAAATCCACCTGGAAGTGGTCTCACACAGATCAGCATTAAAAAAAAAAACAGGGTGAAGAATGTTTCCCAATGAACAGGAGGATAAAAGGAAACATAATTTTGTCGGGTGATGGTTTGGTGATAAGACAATCTTAGTTTTGACAACTGGAAACTTTAAACTGACATATTTTATCATTTCACTCAGTTTCTGATTATTTATTTCAAGACTGTCATCAAGCCAAGAAGCTGGGAGCAGCTGAGCCCCATTCTCGTACCTGTCAGTTCCATCTGAATTGCTTTTGCGGCATTTCATTTTGTGCACCTCCAATGTCTATTAACCCAAGACATGTCCTATTTCCCAAGGATAAACTAAAAACTCAACATAAGGCAAAGGGGGCAGACTCTAAAAATTTCTTCATTTATGAATACAACTTACAGTATTAATAATAAGCAAGAAAACACGGTAGGTTGACTATGCCTTTTCTCCATCAGAAGGGGTCAATAGAAACCCCTCCCTCAAGTGGTTTGGAGCAAGCTCCTTTCCCGGCACCAAAGTCGTGTATCCCAGGCCTGCTCTGTCCTCCACGTCCTACCCTGCATCAGGGTAGAAGGAAGTCCAAAGGCTCAGCGTAATTCCTGGCTTTCCCGGAGGTTCTCAATCCATCAACCAGAGTCGAGAAACAGGCCCAGCACTGGGAGGAAACAGGGGTCACAGAGCAAACGGTAGCACTGGGACCAAGCCCATGCACCCCCAGGTCACGGACAGGCGAGCAAAAGGACAAAAGCGAGCTCCCAGGTCGCCCTGTCTCCACGAACGGGACAGAGAAGGAACTCCAGACGTCAATCTGTCTGGTGGCTACTTTGTCAAGCCTCTACACAAATTTTGACCGAAAAGTCGCTGGGACTCATCTCATCAAGCCCTTGGCTGGTCATGTGCAGCTCAGGGAGCTCTGCCCATCCCCATCTGTCTCCATCTCCATCCCAATTCTACTGTGCCCTTCGGAAGTCAGGGCTCATCACGTATCCTCCACCTCCTCTTTAGACACTCCCTTACCTTCTTCCTCAATGAAACTCGATTCTCCTCTAATGACACCTCTCCCTCAGTAGCCCTCTGCTCTCCTTTATCCCCCATGGCCCATGTGCCCCTGGGACAACAGGAAGGTGAGTATTCTCTTCACCAACCACCCCCGCATTGCCACCTGCAGCCCATTACACTCCACTCCCTTGCGCACCCAGCTTCTAATCTCTCAATGGCATCACTGTCCTAAGTCTTGGTGTTTTCTGCACGCAGGCAGATACTCCTTCACACACGTTGGTCTGTTGACTCCCTGAACCACTCCTGTCCACTGATCTTGCCTCTACTCTCCTTTGGCCTTCCGTTCCCAGGTCACATCTTCAGTTCAGTTCAGGCGCTCAGTCGTGTCTGACTCTTTGCGACCCCATGAATTGCAGCACGCCAGGGCTCCCTGTTCATCACCATCTCTCAGAGTTCACTCAGACTCATGTCCATCGAGTC
>SJYV01006555.1:1658494-1755935 GCA_006410875.1 Neotragus pygmaeus | reverse complement strand
CAAGAGGCTTTTTAGCTCCTCTTCACTGTCTGCCATAAGAGTGGTGTCATCTGCATATCTGAGGTTATAGATATTTCTCCTGGCAATCTGGATTCTAGCTTGTGTTTCTTCTAGTCCAGCATTTCTCATGATGTACTCTGCATAGAAGTTAAATAAGCAGGGTGACAATATACAGCCTTGATGTACTCCTTTTCTTATTTGGAACCAGTCTGTTGTTCCATGTCCAGTTCTAACTGTTGTTTCCTGACCTGCATACAGATTTCTCAAGAGGCAGGTTAGGTGGTCTGGTATTCCCATCTCTTTCAGAATTTTCCACAGTTTCTTGTGATCCACACAGTCAAAGGCTTTGGCATAGTCAATAAAGCAGAAATAGGTGTTTTTCTGGAACTCTCTTGCTTTTTCCATGATCCAGCAGATCACATCTTAGTTCCTATCATATCAATAACCCCCTCTACCCCACCCTGCGTCAGTTTCATGTGCTCCATCCCCTGACCATGGCTTCCCCTCTCCAGTTTCACTCCCGTCCTCTAGTAACATGCTGACCCTCCTTTGCAGCACGTTGCAATCGTCCCACTACTGTTGTTACATTTCCATCCCTCGGCAAGGGAACCAATAACTTTAACCTGCTGGATTTGGTGGTCAGTTCGCAGGTCTGCTGTGTGACAGGGCAGGAGACATGACACAGCTGGTCACAGAGTGGACACCGCCTGACGGGATGCAGTCTGGGTCCCACAGAGGCACAGGAGGGCAGTACAGCGGGAGCAGAGGGACCCAGGAAGGCAGAGGGGGGTCACGCAGACCACGGAGAGGCTTGGTTTCTTGTTTCTATCCTGCGTAAGATGGCTCCAGGGAGAAACGTCCTCATGATGAAGTTTGCCGTCACCTGAGATGGGGAAGATGGAGGCAGAAGGAGCTCTGGGCGGGGAGCTGTCAGGAGTTTGGCCTGGGACAGGCTAGGTTGCATAGGCCTCTCGGACCTCCCAGAGCAGTTGGAAAGATAAATTAAGAGGCTGGGGGAGTGGTCTGAACAGGAGACCTAAGTCTGCAGTCCTCGTCGTGTGAAAGGTACTCAAAGCCCAGAGACGCCACGGGATCCCTCCGGGGACACATGCAAGCAGAGAGAGAGCTCGGACTGTGGAGTAAAGCTGCCCTTGGCTCTGAGCCTGCTTTTCCATTAGGGAGTAGTGTGATCTTCAACAGGAAGTGTAATCTTTTTGAGGGGCAGCTTCTACAAGTGTCTGAAACACAAGCAGTGCTCAACAGGAGTGCTGGCAGGAATGAATGAACGGCGTATGCCGCTCAGGGTGAGGGCCCCAGCGGTGTCCTCTGACAGGGCGACAGCAGGGCCACGATGCAGTGAGCTCACACACAGAGCCCCTCTCACTGGCTGGACACTTCTCTAAACCAAATCAAGAGCGGCGATCAGCCTTAACCGTATTGTAACGAAGTTTGCCAAGCCTCATTTCATATGTAACAATTACTTTGTCAAACAAAAAGATTTTAAATGTTAATGTAGGTCTGTCAGAGAATCAGAGACACAAGGTTTGCCACTTACAGCGATCCTCCACCTCTAGTGTGAAAAAGTCAATCTGACCTCACTGTAAAGTGCAGGAACTTACTCGTACTTGACCAATCAAAGGCAAGAAGTTGGCCTTGAGAAGTCACGTGGTCCATCCTCTAGGCTTCAGGCTAAATTGTCTTAATCATCTCAGAGAATGGTTCCCTCTCCACTTTCAAAGACTTCCAGAAATACAGTCTGACTAACTTGTCACAGTAACACCCTCGAACAGGCCTGACAGAAAGTTCCATGTTAACCTTCATCTCTCGCGAGACTCTCAGAATCCTTTCTCTCTGGCTCTGCTTCCCACAGAGCTCAAGAGCACCTCCTCCTGCGACAGACCACTGAGGAGGGCGGATCACACAGGGCGGGAAGGATGGAAGCACACGCCTCGGGGGTTACTGGTAAACCTAATTTTAAGGACCTACGTCAACTGCTATGGCTTCCCAGGTGGCAGAGCGGTAAAGAACCCACCTGCCAACACAGGAGATGCAAAAGACGTGCTTTTGATCCCTGGGTCGGGAAGATCCCCTGGAGGAGGAAATGACAACCCACTGCAGTGTTCTTGCCTGGAGAATTCCATGGACAGAGAAGCCTGGCAGAGCTACAGTCCATGGGGTCGCAAAGTCAGACACTATTGAGTGACTGAGTGCATGCATGCATGCACACTTGTGCGCGAGCACACACACACACACACACGTCAACTATTAGGATTGGGTACAGGCTACTGGGCAGAGACATGCAAACAAGATCTTAACACTAATGACAGATACTATCAAACAGCATCTATCATACATTATCAAACACTGATTAGGAGCCATGCATTCTGCACAAATTTTCTCTCATATTTAAAACAAACTCGCAATCTGGCATTATCTCTATTTTATAAATTTAGGTTAAAAACATTTTCCCACCATGTACGAGAGAGACTCTCACTTGTTACGCGGCTGTGAGAGCGAGCCCAGCCTAAGGGCTCAGGGCCAGCGAGGGGGGTGGGCAAACAAAGGAGCGGCCTGGCTGCTCAAACGCCACAGCGTGGCCCCAGTGGTCGGAAGCTGCTAACACCCATTCTGACGTGAGGGAATAAACCTGATTCGGTGGAATGTGGGGTTAACTCAGAGCTTATCCCCGTCCTACAATGCGGTGCAAGCATCGTGAGGGGCGGGACGCCACGTGTCTCTGCTTTTCTCTGCTGCAAGGACATCGGCTCACCTTGCTTCAACAACACAGTCAGGGCTCTTCTCCATCTGCAGCAGTCTACGCTGTTCCTATCGAAAGTTTCTTAAAAGACTGCAGATGGTTCTACGCAATCCTTTAGAAATGATGAATTTTGACTATATTCCAAGAAAAACAAAAGAGTAAAAAGAAAAGAGTTTTGCTCATGAGCGTCTCTTCAGCTCACTGTGCCTCGCTCCTCTTCCCACACACTCGAGGCACACATGCACGGAGGCCTCAGGACACTCAGGGAGTGAGCTCCATAGAGACACGCACTGACGCTGGCGTTGCGTGTGTACGCCAGGCTAAACCTGCCTTACACACTCACAGTCGCTTATCAGCAGGCTTCCTGTCTTATCATCATCATTTTGGAAGACAGTACAGAATTAACAGTTAAGAACGGGGCTGTGTAGTCACACACATTATCAGAACCTGGGCTCCAGCGTTTACTCTGTGTGTAAGCGTGTGTGTGTGCGTGCTCAGCTGTGTCCGATTCTTTGCGATCCCCCTGGACTGTAGACCACCAGGCTTCTCTGTCCATAAGATTTCCCAGGCAAGAATATTGGATTGGGTTGTCATTTCTTCCTCAAGGGGATCTTTCTGACCCAGGGATCGAACCCACATCTCCTACCATTACAGGCAGATTCTTTACCACTGAGCCACCAAGGTGTAAGCTTGGGCAACGTTAACTCAATTTTATCTATAAAATAGTTTTTAAAATAAATCTTTCATAAGATTGCTGTGAGGTTCAAAGAAGATAGTGTGTTACATACATAAACTCAGCTCTTATTCAAGGATAGCTGTTATGAGTACTATTGAGGTAGAGGTTCCTTCTGAATGAGCAATATTTTTCCTAGAGTCTTACTGATATTATACAAGCTATTTCTGCTTATTTGCTAGAGTCAGGAATGTACCTTTGGTGACAACAAATCCACCAAAAATACCAATAACAACTAATAGTTTCCATCTATTTGAACAGTTCTCTGCAATTTCCTAACTTTAAGGAAGATAAGTGCTAGTGAGTTCTTCATTACTTTCTGTAAAGCAATAATTTATTAATAGTTGTCAGTACAGAGGTCTTGAACATTTTGGTTAAAATTATCCTTAAGACTCCTTATACATCACTGGTAGGAATTAACGTACAAGTACTTTGAAAAACACTTTGGCAGTTTCTTAAACATATAATTAATATTTGATCCAGCAATCCTACTCCTAAATGTCTAAAGGAAGCTAAACCACAAGTCCGCATGAAGATCTGCACATAAATGTTCGCTGCAGCATTATTCATAATGCCAAGAAGTGAGAACAAACCCAGCATCGATCACCTAGTTAATGCATAAACAAAACATGGTAGAATCATAAATGGAAAACCATTCAGTAATAAAAAGGAAAGAAATATTGATAAAGGCTATAATGTGGATGAACCTCAAAAACATAATGCTAACTTCAGAATACCTGATGTAAAAGATCATATATTTTGATTATATTTATGTCCTTTTCCTTTAGTTGTTCTCGGTCTTTTCTCTGTTTTTTAGCAACTTGTCTACACTACACCTTGATGTGTTTATATTCATATTTACCCTGCTGAGGGTTCCTCTGCACTTTATAGATCTGTGTGATGGTATTTTTTGTTAATTTTAGAAATGTTTGTTATTATTTCTTCAAGTACGTCTTCTACCTCACACTTTCTCTCATCTCTTTCTGCAATTCTGATACCGTTAGACTGTTTTACATCATCTTGCATATTTCATACCCAATGTTCCTTCTACTCTTCATCTTTCTCTTTTCATGTTTGAATAGTTTTTTTATAGTTTGTATTCAAGTTCTCTTACTATTTCCTCTACGGTGTACAATCTGTTAATAAGCTCACTGAAATAATTATTCATCTCTGACATTGTAATTTTTCAATTCTAGCATTTCCATTTGGCTCTTTTTAAGAGTTTCATTGGCTACATTCCTATCCTATCTGTTCATACATACTGTCCACCTTTCACACAATATCCTTTAGCATACTGAACGTATCAATTTTAAGACACTGTCTGACAATTGTAATATCTGGGCTCTCTGTTTCTCTTGACTATTTTGTCTCTTGATTCCAGGTTGTGTTTTCTTATTGTATAATTTTTATTCATAATTGAATGCTGGATGTTTAGGAAAAAAAAAACAGAGTGAGATAAGTAAGATTTACATTTATAAAGGATATTTCTCTACTTCTGTCAGGCTGTTGGTTGCTGTACTGATTTTCTATCAAAGTTGTTACAGGTCACTATATAAGGGTGTACAGACCACAGTCTTCTGTAACTTCATAATTTTAAGTTTGCAAGCTCCTTTAATCATACTGGGATTAATTTTAAATAGGAATAAGTTCTTACAACACATTCTTGAAACGCAAAACATTTTGTTCCAAACTTCAAAGATATCTTATTCCAAAGGGAAATCTCAAGTTTTCTATTAGGAGAACTTGAAATTTAAATATGAATGGAAGAAAACTGTAACTTTAAGGATTTCAGAATACATAAAACACACTCCCTCTTATTTGAGGATTTTTGCACAGATCACTGTGTTCCCACAGGTAGATCCTTAGGCAAACTTTTACCTCCTTCAAGTTTTAAATCATCTTCTCAAAGAAGCTAAACATGAAGGCCACTAGCTGAACATGACCACCACTAGAACTTAAACTCTACTGGGCACATTCCTTATCCCTTTTTGCTCACTGCTGTTTATCAAGCACCTGGGATAGTTGCTGGCACACAGTAGGTACTCATTAGTTGTTTGCTGAATGAAAGAATGAAAGACATGCCAATAATTTATTTCTTTAGGAAATAAATATTTACTTAGCAAGTATCTGCAAGGCACTCTGAAAAGCACTGAACATATAATTTCTTATTTGCATAGTGCTTACTAGACAAGAGAAGCAGTTTTCAACCTTGGCTGCTCATAAAAATTAGCTATATTTTAAAAGTTTCAGATAGCTGTGCTATCTCAAAACTCAGATTAAAAATAAGAAACAAGAGATTGGCTTGGGAATCTCCCTTTTTTTTTAAAGGCTGTATAAAGGACTCTTCCATTTAGCCCAAGTTGAGGGTGGGCTACCTGAAGTTCCACACTAGACATTCAGAGGTACCAGACTTCTTACCATGTTTCCAATAAAAGTACTTATAGAACAGATGTGGAATTCTTGAATGTTACCAACTGAAATGAAAAACCCATACAGGTCCCTTTCCTGGTTGGTACTATACTAGGTACTGCGGATTAAAGGACAAATAGAAAAGAGTTTCTGCCACCAAGGGCCTCTCTGTATAAACAGAAAAAAAATTCTCAAGTCCAGCAGGTATGAGTGGTGACCAGAGGCAAGCATGCCATGTTCTAGAAACACACAAGGCTGGTTGAGTACTCTGTGAGTGCAGAGGGGATGTCAGAGGCAGAGAGTGTATCAAGAAAGCCTGCTGGATGAAGTAACGACTGAGTCAAGGAACCTCTGCTCTGCTGCAACCCATCTGGCAAGGACTAAAATGTAAAGAAAGGAAATTAGCCTGTTTGCACCATTGCGGAAAAGTCTAAAAACACTACAAGCAATTTTTATAGAAATATGCCAAATAATCACAATGTCTTTAAAAGCTGTAAGTGAAGAAAATTACTGAAGGAGCCATGAAGAATTTGACAAAATTAAGTTTATTCACATAATGTATGCTTTGAGATCTATTTCATCTGTGACTGAGCAAATTACAAATGAATCATGACTGAACAATTCAATATAAGGTTAGATTGGGTGAGTGGGTGACTTGACATGAGGTTAGAGAAAAATCAGGGCCAGATCAAGAGAGGTCCTCTTAATGCAATGGCTGCTAATAGATGGGAGAGTCCTGTATTAATCCTTCGATCTATACTATTTAAAAATTAACTGCTGGCACTAACCATACTTGGTAGGATTACAAACTACCAAGGTTGAATACACCTCCCTTCAAATCCCCTGGTTCTTCAATTTGCCATACATGCTTTCCATCCCCCTTGGTAATCACATTTTCCTTGCTCATAAACTTCACATAATCCAATGGGCAATCACTGTCCTGGAGAACCACAAATAGATGCCCCCCTACCCCAAAGAGTTGTAGAACATGTAGCATGCAAAATACCATTTTCTAAAATTCAAAAATCCTGAGTCTAAGGCACTTAGCCCTATGGCTTTTAGATTAAAAAAAAAATAAGGACTTTTAATAGTAGCTAATGAGACCATTCACAAAGCGCCAGGTGCTTTCTGTGTATCAACTCATTTGACATGACAACAACCCAAGAGGCGGTCACTGCAACCATCACGTCCATCACACAGATGAGCAAGCTGAAGCACAGGGGCATGACCTGACCCCAGCTTCACTGTCAGAGAGCTGCAGAGCTGTGACAGACTCCTCCCCTTCACTCCCACTAACCAAATCTCGATTCTGCCTCAACTGAGGTGCTGTTTTATCTACATTACTTTGGCCAGGTTGGCATGCATACATTTTTTCCTATATCTAAAATGTATTTCTTTCCCTGAACTTTGCCAGAAACTGCTTATTCTTTTTAAATAGTTAAATATATTTACACTGTGTTAAGTGTTACATGGTGTTAAGTGTTAGTTGTATCCAACTCTTGTGACCATAGGGACTGTAGCCCACCAGGCTCCTCTGTCCATGGAATTAGCCAGGCAAGAATACTGGAATGGGTTGCCATTCCCTACCCAGAGGAATCTTCCTGACCCAGGGATCGAACCTGAGTCTCCTGCATTGCAGACATATTCTTTACCGTCTGAGCCAGCAGGGAAGCCCTTACACTGTTGAACACTCGCTGTATACTAAGTTTAGGCACTTACTGTGTAAACAGTGGGTCAAAGGTTACAAACACTTTGAAGGATCTGACGGACAATCATAATTCCAAAAGAACACATCTCTTTATGATATCAAATAAAAGGGAAAACACAACCCGCATGGTGTGTGAATTACTTCTGCTTCTAAAGCTATAAGCCCAGTAAATGAGGCTTGATTAGATTTTGAAAAATTCACGCACTGACGTTCTCTACTGTAAATCATTCTTCACAAGGAACTTCAAGCTGCAACCTCAAGTCTATGCTTCCAAGTATCTTAGGACTCTAGACAAGCTAAATTAACTGAGGCTGTCAGAAGTTTTTGTTTCACAAATGGGGAATCAAAATGGCATGGATGATTTTGTTTCTTTGTTGAGATTTCATTGACTGCTGGTCTCCTCAGGAAAAGGCTATACAAGCTTCTAGATTGGATAACTGAACTGATGAGGACAAGTTACCCAGAGACAGTTCAGTGGAGGGCTCAGTGCTAGCCCAGCACCTACTCTGCAACAAGCGCAGGGAAGTTCTATAATCTCTGGGCCTCAATTTCCTCATCTATGAAATAGGGTAACAGCAATAACCTACTTATAAGGCTGAAAAGTGCTGAGAACAGTGTGTGGCTCCCAGTACATGTCATCTTTGCAAGTTTACTAAACTTTTGCTCTGTATACTGCTTTTGCTCTCTCATTTAATCACAGTCTCACAAGTCAAATATTCTTGGCATCATTTTACAGATGAAAAATGAAGACTTGGTCTGAGTGGTTTCAGAGCCCTCCAGTCTGTTTAGCAAAACCATGTGACTCATTTTAAAGAGTCAAGAAATACAAAAAGGGCTATCATCTTCTTTCATTAAAAAGAGGGCAGAATTTGTTAGGAAAATTATTCTAAAACTAATAAAACCCATTTTAAGAACTTATGAAACATAGGGAAAGAAAATATAGCAGATTCACCAAGTAGATCTTTATCTACAGACCTTAAAATCCAGTAGTGAAGATGTAAAGCTGGTGGCATGATAACCAACAAACCGGCTGTTTCGAATCTACATTGTGGTGAGGAAACTTCTTCCCGGCACGTTCCCGCCCAGCAGCATCTGTCACTGCTCTGAGTGGTTGATCATAAGCACCGCTGTCGTCTTCTCGATGCTATTAAGCAGATGGCAGTGCTAAATCCAAATGATGTAGTACATCTCCCCGGTGGACTCTGTTTTCACACGCCACCGTTACCCACAGCCCTCGGTGATAAATCTCACGTGTTCTCAAGAACATGAAAGACCGCACTGACGGNCTCGATGCTATTAAGCAGATGGCAGTGCTAAATCCAAATGATGTAGTACATCTCCCCGGTGGACTCTGTTTTCACACGCCACCGTTACCCACAGCCCTCGGTGATAAATCTCACGTGTTCTCAAGAACATGAAAGACCGCACTGACGGCGGCACTTGATTTACTGCCATTAGCACGCCTGTGCCCTGCTGCTGCTTCCATCCTGCCCTGGAGCTCACACGTGAAGACTCCACGCGGCCACTTCACAGTTCTGGCATTTTCTACATATGAAGGGACTTTTTTTTCCCCCTTAGCTGCTTTCAGATTAAGCAAAAGAATGTGGGCTTGATCTTAAAGAGAACTGGATATGAGGCCTGACTGCTATTCATAGTTTTGTGACTTCGGTCAAGCTCAAGTTCTCAGAACATGAGTTTCCTTTGTAAAACTAACAATCTTATAGATGTTCTTGGGAATTAAATAAAATGACAGACATGAGAGCATTTAATGTACTAGCTAACACTTGATAAGTACTCCTTGAAAATGTGTTAATGAATCTTGAAAAAAAAGTGCTATGGGCGGTATCTGCCCAACATCAGCCCTTCATGGACCACTTTCAGGATGACTGCCATCTACGTCCACCACTCATCCTGTGAGTGACTTAATATTATTCTCTGTATTATAGGTTTTATTTTAACTTAAGTAAGTTTACTATAATTTTTAGCAATACTATTCATAAAATCATGTGGTTGATATGGCAATTCTACTTTTCCAATAACTAAAGTCTAATCATTAAAACTAAAAGCGTCTGCCCACGTGCCACCTGAAACCATGCTGTGAAACATCAGTGGTAAGTGCGCTTCTTTGAGAAACACTATGATAGAAAGAAAATGGACTGAATCAGCATTGTCACTAAGCAAGTGACTCGAGCCACTTACTAAACCTCTCCTTGTGTCTCAATTTTCTGAAGAAAAGGGGGTGAGAATATCTAATGTTTAAAGTTACAATGAAGATCAGAGGGGATACACGCGTGGGTGCACACACACATTCACCCTGCGGCACCAGCACTGCATCAAAGGCCGACACAGGCAATTAACAGCGCTACCAGTGCATGTCACAACCTTGGCCCTCACACTGCTCCTTTTCCCTCGTAGGTTGCGGCTTCATTTTTACATAACCTTCCCTCCTTTTTTTTCTCATGGTAGGGTCCTTGACTGAGAATATATTTACAGCTTTACTGTACAAACTGGGTTGGTGTGTCTGTTACTTGGTCAGGGTCCGCACATTACTGTGTGACAAGTTCCCTATATTGCTTAGTTTGTATGCTAAAGAGATTCCTTCAGCACTCGTGCAGCAAGCAGTTAAAACCCTGGGCTAGGTGAAAGCATATTTCCCAAAAATTCTGCAAGGTGTGGTTAATCCAGGCCAAACCATTACTGTTTTTAAAAGTCCAAAACAGCCAACCCTGAAACAACACAGAGCTATCTTCCAATAGAGAGTGATTTTACTGATGTTGAAATGCTACATCCTAAGTTGAACAACAGGTCATCATTTCCAAGGTGAAAATCGCAAATTATATTCACACCTCTCAAGTCAGCTCCTGAGACGACATTACTGCACATATAATGCTAAAGCTGCCAAGAGAAGCAATGGCAAACTAGCGAGCAGGGCAGATGGCAGCATTAACTTTTGGCTCATTGCTCTCCTTGCAACTGGCATCTGAAAACATAGCTAAAGTACGTGGAGCTTCTTGACAGCCTCCATTACCCTGCCTATTTGGATAAAAGCGCTTAGGTGTTGTTTTGTCATAAAAACAAGTCAATAATTTTGTATTCTAAAATTTTTTCTTAGCTAGATAATGGTTTTCAGAGACAGACAAAAACCTAAGCTTAAGTACTCTTCAGGAGCGTATTCTTGGGAAAGTTGCTAAACATCACATCTTCAACTTCTATACATGGAAAGACTCAGCAGGTAGGGCCACTGTGAAAACTGGAGGTAAGGCACATAAAGGGCACAGACAGCTGAGTGCAAGACCTAATAGACTCTCCCAAACTAGCAACTCTAGTTCTAATTGCTTTCTTCAGTATTTCTAAGCATTTTCAGGAAAATCACAGATTGTAGAGGATGAAATGAAATAAGTACTTGAAAGTACCATGAAACCACAAACTACTATGGGAAATTAGTACATCAACATTAAACCTGCCAGAAAATAAAACTGTTACTATGCAGTCATCTACTTATGCTCAGGGGGTTATTAGCACTTTTTGGAAACCCTTTTTGTTCTACTTTTTTTTTTTTTTTTACAATTGATAATTAGAGGAATCAAATATTTCTTAGAGAATTTACAAATATTCAGAAACACAGACTAAAATATTCTGAAATTTGAATACAGTCAAGATAACTAACAGATCTCCTCACGTAATTACCTTTCGGTGTGTGTGATGAGAGCACCTGAAATTTTACTCTCTTAGCAAATTTCCCAAACTCAATACTGTATTATTAACTACAGTCATCATGCTGTAAAATTGTGACTGTTGTTAGAATCATAAATAAGACATCAAATGAAAACTAATTCCACAGTTGAGAAGGCTCCGGCCATGCCAGAGCAGGTGCAGGGTGAGCTCTGAGGCCATTTATCATCTGCTCCTTTACTCCTCACGGCTACCCCAGAGCTGTGCACCCATAGGAATGACTCAGTAACTATTTCTGTGCTGATGTATATTAGAATAAATCCAATATTGTAAAGAACAGTTCATGTTTCTCTTCACAGATAGGTGACAGCTTGTTGCTCATTAAGTGTGTGAAGTCAGGTAAACAATGCTTGTTTAACACTGCAGTACAAGGCCATTACAAACATTGATGGGAAACATAACTGAATTATGCTGAAGTTTTTAGAACTCTGTAGGGACTCTCATTTGTACTCTAATTTTCATACAAGGTATATGAAATTTGATAAGAGAAAATTCCTTATTTGTAAACCTCCTGAGAGAAACTTTTTTCCTGCAACAAAAGTATGATAAAATGATTACAGCACATGAAGTGCAGACATCTAGTTTTAGCCTGCAACACTAGCATGAAGATAATGAAATTCTTAGGTTTGATGAAAGTGAAGAATCCTTCTGCGAATGTGGGAGACACAGCAGACCTGGGTTCAATCTTCAATTCCTGGGCTGGGAAGATCCCCTGGAGGAGGAAATTGCACCCCACTCCAGTATTCTCCCATGGACAGAGGAGCCTGGTGGACCTATAGTCCAAGGGTCACAAAGGAGTCAGACATGACTAAGTGATGGGAAATATGAACATGAATCAGTTTAAGCAACTGAAATCAAAACTGTGACAAAAGGCGAGTTGAAAGATGATGGAGCAGAGTACAAAAGAGAATGCTTGGAGCCAGTGTGGATCTACCACTGCTCAGCCCTGTGAGTTAAGACAGGTGAGTTAACCTCTCTGAACCTGCATGCAAGGAATGACATGCTTAGACTTGAATTCTGCAATATTTCAGGGCACACTGAGCAGAGAGAGTCTCTGTGAAGCTCATGGTCCAGTACACCAAGCACACAGCCAACGTTCAGTACTAACAATGAGAATGATGGTGATTTACAGGTCAGTACCCACTACTCAATTTGGGGGATGATTTTAAAATTTGCTCTAACTGGCTCAGACTAGATTTCGAATTCTGAGATAAACAGTGTTGTACTTAAACCAATGTTACAATATGTGTATATTATGAACTGACCTGTCCACCCAGAATCATAAATCGAAGCCCTACCCCAGTACCTATAATGTGTGTTTAGACACAGGACCTTTAAAGAGGTGATGAAGTCGAAGGAGGCCTTCCACAGGCCCTCGGTCAATCTGACTGGTGTCATGGTAAGAGGGGAAATCTGGATACAAGGAGGCAGCAGGGGCACGTGCCCAGGAGGAGACACCGTGTGAGGACTGGCATGGCCACGCCAGCCGCACATCACACAGGGAGCCCCAGAAGAGACAGACCTGCCAACACCCTGAGCTCAGACCTCCAGCCTCTGTGGCCCCGAGAAAATAAGCATCTGTTGCTTAAAACACTCTGTGGCATGTTGTTATGGTAACTCTAGCCAACTAACACAGCTCCTGGAAACACTTCTTCATCGTATTCTGTAACGTAGCTGCTTCATCATGAGTTACAGTAATTGCTGAAGAGGAAGACAGACAGACCGAGGTTCAAAGTCAGGCCCCTTAACTTGTAAGATGCATGATCTTAGGCAAGTTTAGAGAAGGCAATGGCATCCCACTCTAGTACTCTTGCCTGGGAACTCCCATGGGTGGAGGAGCCTGGTGGGCTGCAGTCCATGGGGTTGCTGAGTCAGACACGACTGAGTGACTTCACTTTCACTTTTCACTTTCATGCATTGGAGAAGGAAATGGCAACCCACTCCAGTGTTCTTGCCTGGAGAATCCCAGGGATGACGGAGCCCAATGGGCCGCCGTCTGTGGGGTCGCACAGAGTCGGACACGACTGAAGCGACTTAGCAGCAGCAGCAGGCAAGTTTAGCTAACTTTTATAAACCAGTCTTCTTTCTTTAAAAGGACTGATGCCTATTTCATTGGTTATGAGGAGTAAATGAATATTCAGAGTACCTGACCAACAGCGATTTCTGCATTTGCCAGAACATGAAATTCTCAGACAATTCTCTGCAGTCCTTCAGGTAAGATGAGCTGTAGCACTGAAAAGATCTTGACCAAGAAGGCGGCTGGGCTATCGGTAAGATGTTCCTTTTAGTTCTTCCCTGATGTTTAAAGGGCTTATAATTTATAAGGTGCCACCTAACTGGAGCCTCCAGGCTCACCATCTGCCAACCTGGCCTCTACACGGCCTTCTGGTTAATTCTCCCAACCCAAGTGTGAACACACCGCTCCCTAGCTGGCACCTCCTCGGTGGCTCCCTGGTGCTGCCGATGGTCTGGAGCCTGCGCCCCAAGCCTGGGAGGGTGTGGTCCCCCCCTCCCGCCTCCTCTCTCCCGTGCGTCACACCGTGGAGCTCTGGGCCGTGCCTGGCTTTGGGCAGTGTCCTTCGGTGTCTACCTTCATGACCCCTACTGGCCCTTCACTTTCTCACTGAAATGCCCCCCGTGTTCCCAATCAGACTCCAGCATTGTCTTAGCACTATTTTCTCTCAAACTCTCATGCGGTGACCATTTTACATTGCTTTTAAATATCTGTATTTCATTCTAGCTTGTGAACTTTCCAAGGAGAGGGTCTCTGTCTCAATAATCTTCGTAATCCAACATTGAGCACAGTGCCTACATTTAAAACATGTAGTGGACATTTAATACATTCTGGCTGAATAAATGACCACAGGAATGAACGCCTATGATCAATCATATTACCATGTTATCACAGTTTAATGTGGGCAGACTTCAAGCTCTCCAAGTCTGCTTCACACTCTGCATTAACTATTAACTTCTCTGAACCTCGGTTTCATCATCCATATGACAGACGTGTTAACTCCTGTGCTGTAGTTCAGATTAAACGAGACATGTGACTAAAGGATTGTATACTCCATGTATGATTCTTGACTAATTACTTAAACTTATGCTCTGTGCTTTTCTTCATCTATATAATGGGAACAGCCCCTCGTATATCATAAAACTGCCAGAACGCTGAGGGGAAACACGTAGTCTTGTCTGCTGTTTACTGTGTGCAGGTCACTCCAGGTGTGCCGTGAAGAGGGGTACAAACACCATGCACAAGGCTTCCTGGAAAGAGGACCAGCTGGGAGTCAAAGCTTAAAGGCTACTTACTTGTGACACATTATACTGGAGAAAAACCTGGCATGAACAAAATGAGAAGAAAGTATATCCCTGCCCACCTCAGGACCCAAATGCCGATCTGCTTAAAGCTTGCCTTGCCTCACCTGAGTTCAGGAGTGAATTTATGCTTCATCAATTTACGCTTCATGGACTCCATGTAGTCCATATTTATTGAAATGTATGCTTGATACAGCCAGCATTTTGTCTTGTGTATGTCTATCTTTCTCTTCCACTTAGAGTTTTAAGCATAAAGCAAGAGGCTTCCCAGGATTTAGGAAAAGATTCTGAACAGAACACAAAGATTTCATACACTAATGAACATCAAAGTCTACTATGCCATGACTATAAAGCTGTGTTTCCCCTCTGATAACACTCGTTTCTAAGTGAACACTTCTTCAGAAAACGAATCAGAACTAACTCATTTTTCATAAACAGGAATCTGAAGTTGTTAGAAAACAAGAGCACTGTTGCTAAGCAGCAGAAATGATTTATGAACACAACAAAACTTCCGTCACTCTCACCCCCTGCACTGATGAAGCAGGAAAGTCACACGTTTCTAAGATACTTTAGAACCTCTGGACTCGAGAGCCACAGACCTGGCACACATTGCTCTTCCTTAGAATATACTGAACGCTTAAGCTAAATTTTTAGAGAAAATAAAAGTTTCAAATTGTATCTTCCAAGACACATTGCTTTAGTACTACCGTAAATTTGAGTGCAATACATGCTAGTTGGTAGGACAGACAGAGTTTCTCCGATTAAAACAAAACAAAGGCCAAGTCAGATCACCCTCACTGGCCAATCATCATCCTGTTCCCAGAGAATATAAAATGTGGATAGCACAAGTGTCTGCTGTAGGGTCTGTTCAGAAAGAATGGCACTTACCTCTGGGTTGGGGCGCTATAGCTGTTATCATAGGAATCGTAACTCTGTTCATCATAAGCAGTGCCATATCCATCATCATAGTCCTAAAATACAACAGAAGGACAAAAAGTTCAGAGAAGTTTCTGGAAAGAAAGAAGCATTCTGCTTTCAGTGAATCTTTATTAATTCAACTACCACGGAACTCTATATCTAATTATCATGTAAAGAAAAATATAAAATTTTCATTTCAGTGAAAATGATAGAGTAAGAACCTCCAAAAATTCCCTCTGAAAAAGCAAAAAGAAACTGGCAAAAACTGTCAGAATGAACATTTTCAGAACTCTGGAAATTAACCACAGGCTTACAGAGATCTAGGGAGCATTTATTTTTTAAAAAATTGGCTCCATCTTGGAAAGAACGGTGAGCTCTGATGTTTTAACCTGTTCTGTTCCCATCCCTCACCCCAGCTCTGTAGGAGCCCAAATCAATTAAGCAGGAAAGCAGCAGGCCTGAGGCCACTGGAGAGGGCAGGCAGGGTAGAGCACTTTCCAAACCCCATTCCCAGAGGACTGTCTTTATCAGACCCGACTTGGAGATCATCCAGTGCACAAAGCCTTCTCCCTGAGGATCTCTGAGAAAATAACTAGGGGCAACTGTTTATGATCTCAGCTGCTTGAGGTGTGGAGGAAAACTGGTGTGAACAACAGGCTACAAGGAAAAGTAGAGGAATGCGAGATCCATTTGGGCTTTGCAAAGCTCTGACATAGTTCTGGAATTAGGTACCGTGTCATATAGCTGCCTAGGGCAGACCTGAGAAAGTCCTGAGTGCTCTCCTCTGGCTGACCTTGAGGTTTAGCATAAGAAGGAAAGTCAAGGCTAAGTCAGAGTTAGTTGTAAACTGACTGGCTGAGTGTTGAAGAGATACTCCAACATGTACTCACAGGCTCTTGGCAAAGATGAGGGACTTAGTTTCTAACCATTTGATAAAACCTCCGTCCAGTCATCAGCTGAGCACCACGTTAACCAAGAAGACACTTCCCTGGCAATGTAGGATAAATATTGACTTCACAACGTAAGTTTGGAAAAGTAACTAAAGTCCCAGCCCAAAATGTGGAGAATTTGATTTGCACATGGAAATATTATTTATTAAACATCCAGTTTTAAACAAATAGAAATATGCAATGTACAGAGAAATGCAAAGTATAGTCTGTAAACAAGGAAAAGAGTAGTCAATAGAAACTGTCCCTGCAGAAACCGAGACAGCGTACTTGCTAGACACAGATCAGTTACCTGAAGTGCATTCAAGGAGCTAAAGGACAGACTGCACAGGAAAAACTAAAGAAGGGCATGAGAACCATGCCTCACCAAAACAGGGAATATTAATACAGAAACAAAGCCAAAGAAATTCCTCAAGTGCAAAGTATAACTCAAATGCAAACTTCACTAGCAAGATTCAAGAGCAGTCTTTGTCATCTTAGTTATCAGTTTCTTAGATAGGCTAACAAAAGCAAAATAACCAAAAAATGCAGACTCCATCAAAATTTAAAACTTCTCTGTCAAACGACATTAGGAAGAAAGTGAAAAGACAATCCACAGTGTGGGAGAAAATATTTGCAAATCATACATCTGATAATGGTCAAGCATCCAGAATAGATAACTGATGAAGAACGGTTATAGCCCAACAACAGAAAGACAATGCAACAAGAGCTAAAGCCATCCTCCTGGTTCTACAGGGACATTCTGAGGACACTGTGCAGATGTGATAACAAGTACATGATGGTCATTTCACAGCTATTTTGTAAGTGAAAAACATCCAGAGAAATGATCATTCTGTAAGATCAAATTACATATGCTGCTCAATAACATTTATATCCATGGAAGTGTGAATCCTATTCTACAACTGATTTCTAAGTTTCTGGGGGTAATCAATTACAGTGACTTTGCATTTACTGATATTTAGTTAACATTTAAAAGAGCCAGGATATAATCTAACTATTTTTGGAACATCAGTATTATCAGTGATAATCAGTTTAACGATTACCACAGATCTCTTGGAGTGGAGAAATGTGGTCAAGGGGTAAGAGAAAAGATCTGGAGACAGATGGTCTTCTGGGTTTTATTGTCACTGATTTTAGACAAGATTTTAAAGTGATGACCATGGTTATTCTCTTTGAAGAAGCATCTAAATGTCATAACTCGATTTATTTAATTTAGAAAAGCAAAACTATCTAAATAGAAAGTTAAATTATAATACATTTAATTGTATGAATTCAAAGGGATGACGCTGTCTCTGTAGGAGTCGGCTCATACAATTTGTACACGATCACCTGAAGAGTTTTCAATGTTTTTTCACAAAGGAGAAACTGAGTATTTATTGAAGAGGTATGTGTTCAGAATTTTGAAAACAGATAAATATAAAAGGAATACTCATTAAATAACGGCAGAGGAAGAATAAAAGTCAAATATATCCTTGGAACAAACTGGAAAGCCACAATGTCTCCTGCTATAGCTGAAAGTGAGTTGCTAATATAGCTATGCTCTACCAATGAATAATGCAAGGAGAAACATATCAGATAAGATTCAAACAAACAACAATACAAAGCAAAAATTGAGATGATTTTAGTAATAAGTAGCAAAATGAGATATTAAAATTCTGGTGAATTAATAAATTCAGAAATTAAGAAAGCAACCATCATTCTTAACAACAAAAAAGTAATTTTTACTACATTAAAAAAATCAAAACCCCAAAACAACCCAACAACACTACCTCCTCCCTTTAGACCCTACCCTGTGGCTGGCACTCCTGCTGGACACCAGAGAGGGAAAGGGGTGTCCTGGTCTAGTGAGGACTCTGGCAGAGATGACAGGTGACTAAAGAGAGAACCATCAGGCAACATGCCAGGTGTTACGGCAAAGGGAAGCATCAGGATAGCACAGAACAATCCAAAAGGCAAAGGGGAATAAAGTGTCCCAGAACTGATGAAAGCAGAGAAAAGCAAAAGCAGCTGGGAAGATTTATTAAAAATCAGGCAGAATGAATAGCAGGTGCAAAACAATGGAGGTACAGACATAAGACCCCTTCTCATCCAGGGTCAGTTGGGCATGCTGTGGTGCAAATGCAGGCGGGGAGCAATGAGCCTGAGATGCCCATATATAGATCATGTGTGGCCAAGGTACAGGGTGTAGGTTTAGATTTTTCACCTCAGGAATCTCAGGAAATGCTGTGGGCATGGAGGAGGAATCAACCGGGAGGGCTGGACATGCTACTAGGTCACTGCCTTGAGCGTGTGGTTTGGCAAAATGCAGAGCTTACTGCTGCTTCAGTAATTCATTAGCAGCTTTAAAAGAATATGGCTCCAACCATGCAGAATTCTACGCTTATTTAAAGAATCAAGATTATTTAAACTCCTGTAAATGATGGGAATTTTCTTAACTGAAATGTAAAGTAACAGACTATTTTAAACTTAGTTACGTCATTCATTCCTTGCTCAATTATGCTGAGATAGTATGAATACAAGGCTGTGTGTGTGTTAGTCGCTCAGTCATGTCCAGTTATTTCCAACCCCATGGATTATAGCCCACCAGGCTCCTCTGTCCATGGGATTCTCCAAGCAAGAATACTAGAGTGGGTTGCCATCCCCTTCTTCAGGGGACCTACTCGACCCAGGGACTGAACCTGGGTCTTCCACATTGTAGGCTGATTCTTTACCATCTGAGCCACCAGGGAAGCCCTAATACAATGGTAGTTTATTTGAATTTTCAAATTGTTTAGGTCATTGAATAATTGACTTCCGTATTTAACATTGACGATTTAAAAAGATTAAAAATGCAACTCTCACAAGATTTCTTTCATGATGATTTCATGGCGGTGTAGCCTCTTCTTTTACAAGCATTATTTGTTCAATGGACAGGACTTGAAAAATACAGGGAAAGCATGAAGCAGATTTTAACTGACAAAAGGAGGAAAAATGAGTATGAACGTGGATAAATGTGGCTTCTGGGAGGGAGTGGAGTGGATTCTTGTTGATACCGGCTATTTTATTGCAAGACAGAGATGAGATCATTGGCTGAGAACAGCGGAGCGGTCAGCCAGCAAAGGATCAACAAATGGTTAAAACGAGGAAGGAGCTCAAAGCTGTAACTACTGAGCCCATGGGCCCTGGAGCCTGTGTTCCACACGAGAGAAGCGACCACAAGGAGAAGCCAGCACGCCACAACGAGAGAGGAGTCCTGACTAGCCGCAACTAGAGAAAGCCCAAGTGCAGCAGCACAGGCCCAGAAAACTGAGAGTAAATAACTTATTTAAAAAAGAGTAAACAAAGATGGACAAGAAATAAAATTATGCTGATAAACATTCTTGCAGCATTCAAGAGACATTTGTCAAGATCCACTTCTGCACTCTCATCTTTGATAAGGAAGACGTCTAAATGGAGCTGACAGGGTGACCTGGCCNGAGACCGCACACACAGCTATCAGTACTCACCCAGCACAGGCTTGTAGATGTTGGTTAACTTGGTAAATGAGGGAAACAGATGAGGAAGGTAATACTTTCGAAACAACGTAAACAGAAATTTAAACCCAGTCTCCTGATTCTCCTTATGCTTCCACTCCAAGCTTGCAGCCTTCAGATAATAGTAATGGCGGGGGGGGGGGGGGGGGGCACAGAAGGCAAAACATGTTCTAACGCAGGAAAAGATCCTCCATCTGCCATTCCCAACCTGAAAACCACAGACATATGACCCGATACCAAGAAATCTTGCTTTGAAGAGAAAAGATGTTCTAGGATAAAGGAAACAGCATGACCTATTTAATTCTATTTCTGTCACAAGTAAAATCAAGCATAAAATTTAAGATGGGAAAAACCATTTTAAACAGAGAATTTACAAAAGTGATTTAGAAATAATGTTTAGGTTTTGGGTCCTTTTAAAAGGAGACAATTATGCTAACTATACACACCTCACTATAATTAGGGTAAAACCCGGTCATTTCAAAACGTACAGAGTTTTCATATAAAACACAGTGTTAAAAGATCATTTAAATCTAGGCTTATGATTATTTTGAGTTTATCAAACACACACATTAGTTAAGAATAGTCTTTTGAAAAATTCATTTTTGCTGAGGTTCTGAATAATAGTAATATCTTTGTTGAGTATCACCAATGACCGTGAACACATCACATAGCCAAGTTATTTTATAATTAAAGACAAAAATCACAATTTTAAGAATCTGTCCCCTATAATCATTTAAATAAAAGACATCATTAATTCAAAAATCAAGCTGCATCCCCACGTGTTGATCTACGGCTGTGAGGAATACGTTATGCAGCTTCTAGACTCACAAAACCCCCTCACCACAGTCTCTGGAGTTTGACGCCTGTGTTTTGATCCCAGCTCTGCCTCTGATCTGGCTGTGTGGTTTTGGCCATTATCTGCCCTCCTTCCACCTCAATTTTGCAATCTTAATTCATCCCCTGGCTGTTTCCAGTGGTTGTAGGAGAAACTAACCCGAGAAATATACATGAAGGCTGTCTGGCACAGTTCTTGCCCAATAAATCTGGTTCCAGTTTACTGAAGACTAATTGCTGTTAACACTCTCAAGCTATTAGTAGGCCAGAGAAACATCAGAGCTACCAACCAGGTAGCTTTCTTTCGGTGAATGTGATAAATTCTTAAAATATTGTCTAAACTATGATGTCTACATCTTCATTCTGCAAATACGAGTATTAACTATTACTGTGATTTTTAGATAAAAGAGTGGCTGACCAAGAGTAGTTGTAATTCTATCCACATCTGGCCACAGCTTTTAAAAACAGGTCTCCATCAATTATTCATAGAATGCCTTCCCTCCTCTGTTTGTCTCTCACTGAGATAGAGCTAGATTTATTTAGATTTGACAAGGAATACAATGTAATATAATACAGAAAATAACAAAGAGGTTAACTCAGAAATTCCACAAAGGAAAGAGAAAACTGTAAATAGAAAATTAAACCAAAACTCCCACAAAGATGAGAAAAGGGGGTAACTCAATTTTATTAAGCCCACATTATGTACCTCTGCTAAGGATTTTTATGTCGGTTTTTCCATTTTCCCCAGGAGGCTGACATTTGTCAAAGCCTACTGCTCTGAGCCCTTGGAGAGACTGTATTGAACAAACAGAATCAAACAGAATCACTTCTGTCCTCAAGCAGCTTCCATTCCAGAGGGGAACATAACACACCTCAGTCCTCAGGGACACAGGGAAAGAGCGAGGATGCTGGACATCTTGGAGAAGTGCCAGGAGTCCTCACAGAAAAGACTACAAATGCGCAAAAAGGGAGAAGCCGCTTATGTGGATTTTTTATTTTGCTGGTGGTGCTACTGGTACTTCCAGCAGAAGGAACAGCAGATGGAAAGGTCAATGTAGGGTGAGCCAGGGAGGGACGCGCAAGAGTCATGTCTCGGGGGGCCTTTGGGGCTTCAAGTGAGGCGCCCCTGGAGGCTCTGGTGCCTCATGTGATCTTCAGGGTTTTTATCTATTTCATTGATTTAACTTCCAATACACTATTTCTTCCCTTATCTGTGTCTAACCTGGAACTAAAACCATTTCACTATTCTTTATATTTTTCAATTCTAGAGTATTTGTTTTCTATATTTTCCAATTCTCTGCTTTAAATCATCAATTTTATCTTTTCAATTCCATGATTACAAAGAACATAAAGTTTGTGTCTGCTGTATGAATCTATTATGGTCTGTTTTTCCTGGTTCCTCATCTTGCGTGCCTATAATTTTTGATTAATTGCTATTATATATGAAGAACGAGAGAAATAACTGAAGGCCCACACTGTTGTGTTTTTCTAGAGAGGATTACACTTGCTCTTGGTGCAGGACAGGAGGAGTCGCAGTCCCAGCTTCAAGGCACCCCACTCAGGGCCAGGACGACAGGCAGCCTTCCTCTGGGAGCACAGCTTTTCTGGGTTCCCCTTCAAAGTTGAGGCGATTTATCAGCCTCCTACACCCAAACTTGGGGGGCCGTGGACTCCAACTACCTAACCCTCTCAAACTCTGGATTTCTTCTGAGGCTCAATTCAGCTTCTCAGCTACCTCTTCAGGAACTGGGAGACGCCCTCACAGCCTTTCTCAACGAGGGTTCCACCAGAGAGTGAAGCCCGGTGCCCACTGTATATGGAGTGGGCTCACTTCTCTCCTGAGCATGCAGAGCCGCAGGTATTGGAATCGCCCCTACAAAGCTAAGGAAATAATCATGTACATCATTTTCTATGTTCTGCTATTCAGAGGAGGAACCCCAATTCCTATCAAATACCCAATGTATTTGATTATTACTTATATCTTCCACTAGAAATGCAGTCTCCCTGAGAACAGGGGCTTCACCGACCTTGTCTACTAGTGTCCCCAGGGCCTGGTACAAGAAAGACTTCAGTAAACACTTCCTGAATGGTGACTGACTGGTAGGGAAGGGTTTACATGAGTTCTCTCATTCTTCCACAGGTCGTGGCATGATTGGCCAGGAGAGAGGCCCCAGGTGCCTCCAATCCCATGGTGGGAGGGGAAAGGGCTCCTGACCCACCAAGATGTATGCCTGATTCACAGTGCAGAGGTTGCTCCACAATGAAAACATCCCTATCAGAATTTCATAAGGTTAGTATTACGATTACTCCTTGCTCAGCTTGTAGACTCACTCAGAAACCTTCAGATTATCATCTGGTCTAATAGTAGAGGGACCAGATGTGCTCGAGGTTTGTTCAGCTTGAACAAATCTGCTTGATGAAAGATGTGTTGTTCTGCTATAAACAAGAGTATCTGGTCTGTCTAGTACGTTTTTAATACACAAACTGATTGTGTTTTCAACTTTTTATTCATGCATAATGTAAGTCATAGGAAGGCACACACCCCAGGTGCACAGCTTAGTGAGCACAGCTGTGCAATCAGCACACAGATCAAGACAGGGGACATCTCGGCCCCTGGACACTCCTCTTGGGCTTATCCTCAGTTACTACCTCCCCAAGAAGGAACACCATCCCGACTTTCAACACTGCTGGTGAGGTTTACTTGCTCTTGAGCTTCATAAAGATGGAATCAGAATGGCAAGCCCTCTGTGCCTGTTTCCTTCAACCAGCTTCATGCTCATGAGGTCCGTCCATCGTGCTGCAGGCAGCAACCACTGGTTCCTTCTCGTGGCCTGAAAGCTTGCCTATATGACTGTACTATCACATTCTTATCCACCCTAGTTGTAAACGCTTTTTTAGTTTTGCCTACACACCTCTTACATAAGTCTTATGAGCCTCTGTTGTGGTTCCCAGAGCAGAACTGCTGTGCCTTGGGAAGAAGGGCTGTTTTTAGCTTTAACATGTGGTACCAAACCACCAAACCCTTTTCCAACATAGTTGTATGGACTGACATTCCCACAGCAGTGGGTAAGAATTCCTACAGCACCCCATTCTAGTTAACACTTGATTGTTTTATCTTTAAATCTTCCTGGTGGGTGTGAATAGCACTGAATAGCTCCTAACAGTCCTATGTGATAAGCACTAATATTTCCATTTACAGATTAGGAACTGAAGTATAAAGTAGTTAAGCAACTTGCTTAAGGTCACACAGCAATTAAAGGCACAGTAAGGAATTGAAACTAGTCAGTCTGGTTCCCAACCTTGCTTTTAACCACTGTGATACATTGCCTGACTCTATACTGAGGGTCAGACCCTGTACCCTGATGAACTCCCCAAGATAATGTTGCACTATGTGGTTATCTCTAGATGTCCCCCTAAATACTCATGTAAGTCAACTGGAGGTGTTCTCATCTTGAAGAGTCACTGTGCTTTGTTTCCATGTCAAGAAATCAAACACTGATTACTCACTCGATGAGGGGCTCTGTGGATAAAAAGGCATGACCCTACCATCAGCTTAAAATAAAATGGGAAAACTGACAAGTAAAGGAGTGACTCCAAGGTGAGTACCCTAATGAGGATGTACACACACGGATCCAAATAACAGAGAGGGAGCCCCTGGCGCATACAGGGGATTGTGGAAGGCTTCAACGGGTCCTCTATAGACTAGGATCTACTTGCAAGCAGGACTGAGCTCTACGCAAGCTGATTAAAGGCTCAAGAAAACGATAACACTAAGATGGCAGGTTCCTGTAGGAAATCCATTGTAACAGAGGACTAATCTAGTGCCTCAGAACTAACCCACCTGAGGACTAGGACGCATCCATCTTGCTAGCTCAGATAACCTTCCTCATTAGGGAGGCAGGATCTGCTTTCCAGGCCTCAGAGACACTGTCATTTCAGAGTCCTCTGCTCCATGAACAAAGCAATTTTCTGAGGTTGTTTTTGCTTAAAGTAAGAAGGAAAAACAAAATCCCTTCATATTCATAGGTTTAAAATCTGAAATTATTTCCTAAAGTATTGCATTTCTAAAATAGGTCAACTTTTCAAGCAGTTTAAGAAAGAGACAGACTTGTGAAGCACCTGATAGACATTTCAAGTAAATTGCACACTGCACTTACTCTTGCTTCTGGTAAAATGGAGATAAAAAAATTATAGAACCTTCATCTTTTTATCTAAAATAAAAAGGTGTCCCTAGGCTTTTCAATTCACATTTAAAATGCATTTTCATAAATAACCTTTTCACAATCTGCACTCTTTTAATTAAATTTTTCGCTATGGAAAACAAGATAATTGAAGCAGTTTAGCGATTAGTTAACTGTCAAAAAATTATACCAGCAGTCACTGCAATGGGAAGATCTGCGTCAGTACAACTCTCATTGTACTCAAACTCCCAGACTAGTCACATAATTCAAACTTCAGGTGAGCTCTCAGAAGAATGAGGAATGTGCTTTCACTGAGTCTTTAAACAAAAGCTATATTAAAGAACGACATGTATATTTTATTTAAAGATATATTTGGTTTTTCCCTAAAGGCTTTCACTGATGTTCCTAGGTGACTAAACTTCAGAAGGGTTTATTCTTCGGGCAGATGGAGAAACAGTGTTCCCTGTGGTGCCATTTTACAGACAAAGACACTGTCTATGTAGTGTTTTCGGGAGACAAGTTTCTACTTCTACAGCTTTAATCAGCCTGATCGAGAGAATAGGCAGAGAAGGTGGCCTGCATGTACAACACAAAGTTCAGGTTTCTCCCATTCAAACTGTCTCTATGACACGTCAAACCTGGGTTAGGTTAACCAACGTAAGAAGTCCCATGAGGAAATACTAGTTGCAGAAGAACTAATAACACCAGTAACTCAGCCATAGACCGCTTGCTCTAATAAGTTTCATATAACAACCTTTATACCTGAAGTGATGAAATAATTTTCCCATTCATTTGATAATTTCTCTGTTTGCAAATACAGAGTTTGAAATGAGATGAAACTGGCTTGTCCAGGAAGCAGTGGGTCTCGGCTAAGAGTGCAGCTCTCAAGCCAGACTGCCTGGCCTTACATTCCAGCTTTGCCCTGACCAGTGCCATGCCACTAGGAAGTGTTAACTCATGGTGGTGTTTTCCAGATATGATGGATCCATGCAAAGAGCTGAGAAACATGCTTGTGAGGAAGTAAGGGCATGTGGGTTTTATTACGAACTAGAAGTGTGATTTGGGAAAAATTTTCTAAACTGCCTGGATATCACTTCATGGGGATGAAGTGAGGACTAAATAAGATGATATAGGGTACAGTACCCAGCACACTAACTTGTTCTGTAAATACCCAACAAATGGCAGCTTCCTTTTCTTCCATCAACTTCTAGAAGTTGAAGAGTACTGTTTTTCTGTCGTTACTAAATCAGAAAAATACTAGAAGACAGAAGAGTACTATTCTATACTTCTCTGATGGTTTCTGAGTGAAACCATCTGCTTCAGGTACTGTCCTTCTAAACATATAATAAATTAAAGCAGTAACTTCTGACCTGAAGACTGCAGTTAACGAGCTCACAAAGCAGCATCTGGAAAGCTCGGGAGCTTCTGCAGTCAGTAAGACAGGCCACCGACTTGGCAGGCCATGGCTAGGGAGGTGCTGACACACAGTTATGACTGGGCCGCCAGCTCTGGTGCTTTCCTCATTTAGTTTCCTGCTTTCTAGGTCATAACATTACACAAATTAGCATACTGGGAATAAAAGCCTCAGACTCCGGGTTAGGGAACCTGGGACTGAATCTCAGTTCACCCCTTTCCCAGCCCAAACAGGCCATGGGACAGGTGCCTGTCCTGGCACAGTGCAGGCCAGGATGCCTTTCCTTCCTACTGTTCGGGCGAGGACTCCACTTGGCAGTGCTGTGGAGACTGGGACAGAAGCGTGCCCCACCGCACATCGAATCGTCCATAGAGAGGGCCTGACCGGAGGGTCTGTAGAGAAGAGGGCCGGGTGCCCTGGTCAGATGGACTGGCTCTGCTACTCCCTACACCCCTGCAGCTTCGAGGAGCCTGCATCTCCTCCTCTCATACACACAAATCCCTTCGTGTGCCAGCCACCCTGCACCGTGCTCAAGCTGGCACTCCCATACCAGATGGGGTGGTTTGAGGACAATTCCACATTCTGTTCAGTAAACATCATACAGCTGCGTAATCAGAGCATATCAAGTACCTGAAAGAGCTTTCATAGTCTGATGAATTCATACACCTTCATCGAGAACGCTCCACCGTACGTATGTTTAAAGGTGATTAACCTATCAGCTCAGGCTCAAAAGCTTAGACTCATCACACAACATTAAGACAGCAAGGGATGTTAGTGAACGGTAAATACCTATGAATAGATGGCTGACACAATCATAATGAAATGAGGGAAAAAATTATATGATTAAAATTTCTAAGACGATTTTAGTTTATGCATCTTGAGAGGTGAGCTTGTATTTGAAAAAAGATCTTCACTTTTAAAATTATTTTTCAAAATTTGTTTCAGAATTCGAAAGATTCATAGCCACTCACCTTTAGTTTGTTTCTCTCATTAGAATGCTTGCTTTGTTTATTCTGTGACCCTCTTTTCAGTACCAAGATTTCCATTTGATGAAAATACAGTTTCTTATTAAAGGAACATGTTTAGGGTGACAGTGGAAAGCAAGTCAGTTTCAGAAAACAATCAATTAACAGAATTTTAAAGTTGGAAAAGAGGTTAGAACAGCATCTAGTCCATCCGGCTGATTTACAGGTAAAATATCATCACCTGCATTTTGCAGATGAAGAACTAAAAAGGTTAGTTAATTTACACAAAAATAGTGACGTAGACAATGAGAATTAGAAATTGAGTATTTTACATCTCAGAAAAATATTCTTTAATTAAACTGCACTCTTTCCTATTTATTAGTTCACTAAATGTTTGCTACAATTGGCTTTATTTCACGAAGTACGTTTAACAGTGTGCATGACACATAGAATGACAGAGTTAGTTGGCCTCAGTAAAAGTCATCCTCATATGTTTATTTAGTAGCTCCAAAATGTCAGGCTTCATGATAGGCTCTGGGCAAACTAATGCTTTAAAAAATGATGTAGTTCCTACCCTAAAGAAATCCAGTCTATGGGGGACAAAGACAAGTAAGTTGACTCTGAGACAGGTTTCAGGGCACCCAGGATGCTGCTTCCTGTGCCTGATGAGGACCAGGAAGGCTTCAAGACTGAAGAATAAACAGTAACAGGAACTGGTAGGGACAGAACAAGAAAAGGCATCAGAAGCGAACCAAGAGCATGTACGAAGCCACACAGTGCAAGTCCTGCTATGTTTAAGGAACTGCAACGGAGGGACCAATGGACATAAAATGATAATGTGGGAAGGGCAGGGGGTTAAAAGATGCCGTTGAGAATGCCTTCAGACACCACTCAGAAGAGTCTCAACTTTATCCTCCTAAATTTCTCAACTAGTTCTCACGCTCCAGGGATGGCCGAGCAGTAGTATCAATCAGGCTTTAGATGCCAGAAAGTATAGACTAGAATATGAGAAACACATTATTTAAGGGAAGGACCCAGGGGGAGGGCAGAACCACAAGCAAAGCTGAGACTAAGGAGGCAATGACAATCGTCTGTCTGTCCATCTGTCCATCCATCTCCAGCATTTACTGAGGGAGTACTATATGTGAGGTGGTAGGAACAAGAATAACACAGATTTAAGGTTTGTGAGAAGTCAGACATGAGAAAACACACAAACAGCTAACTGCTAGGTGTGGAAGGTGCGCTCTTTGAGAGGACATCATCACAGCACGAGCTGGACGCGGGAGGTGGACGAGAATGTTTCCTGAGATGCAGGAAGACCGGCGTCTTCCCTGAAGCGGCTGTGATGGAGATGAACTGGAGCTCAGTTCCTCATGGGGAAGTGAGCCCTGTCTACTATGTGAACGCAAGGAATGAAGACAGATGCATGCAATCCTGGGCGTTGGGTGCCCTCATCCTGGGCCTGCATCTCTGCCTCCACTGAGCTGTGGGTGCCATGGGGAGGAACAGGAAGGGACTCTACAGAGGGTCAGAGGCGGGGCTGCTAAACTGCAATTATCAGGTGACAGGATGGAAACGCACAAGACTTCAGAGATGGTAAATAAAGCGACCACACTGAGTGTCTGGGGAACAGTCGGCCCTCAGTAGCCACGAGGGGCTGGTTCCAGGACCCCCTCGGATCCAAAATCCACAGGTGCTCAAGCTCCTATATAAGATAGTAGAGTATCTGCATGTCATCTACCCACCCCACCCTTGTACCTTAAATCATCTCTGAATTATTTATAATCCCTAATGCAATGTCAGAGAAGGCAATGACACCCTACTCCAGTACTCTTGCCTGGAGAATTCCATGGGCGGAGGAGCCTGGTAGGCTGCAGTCCATGGGGTCACTAAGAGTCGGACACGACTGAGTGACTTTCCTTTCACTTTTCACTTTCATGCATTGGAGAAGGAAACGGCAACCCACTCCAGTGTTCTTGCCTAGAGAATCCCAGGGACTGGGGAGCCTGGTGGGCTGCTGTCTATGGGGTTACACAGAGTCAGACACGACTGAAGTGACTTAGCAGCAGCAGTAGCAATGCAATGTATTGCCTGCATGTGGCAAATTCAAGTTTTACTTCAATTTTTTAAANCCTAATGCAATGTCAGAGAAGGCAATGACACCCTACTCCAGTACTCTTGCCTGGAGAATTCCATGGGCGGAGGAGCCTGGTAGGCTGCAGTCCATGGGGTCACTAAGAGTCGGACACGACTGAGTGACTTTCCTTTCACTTTTCACTTTCATGCATTGGAGAAGGAAACGGCAACCCACTCCAGTGTTCTTGCCTAGAGAATCCCAGGGACTGGGGAGCCTGGTGGGCTGCTGTCTATGGGGTTACACAGAGTCAGACACGACTGAAGTGACTTAGCAGCAGCAGTAGCAATGCAATGTATTGCCTGCATGTGGCAAATTCAAGTTTTACTTCAATTTTTTAAATTTCTGGAATAAAAAAAAATTTTTTCCACTAGTTAGTTGATTGAACGCACAGATGCCAAACCTGCAGATATGGAGGGTCCTCTGTGCTTTGTGCTCTCTTTGTATGTGGAGCCTAAAACAATTCATCAAAATGGATTTCACTTTAGAGATTCATATGTAAATTGGACTCTGCCAGGAAGCATCAAACATATCCTTTTGTAATGACATCAACATTTTGAATTGTTAAAGTGTTCTCATTGAATAGATTCTGGGTTATACTAGTATTTGTCGGTTATTTAATTATTTTGACATAAATATTGAATCAATGTCATCTTGGGCAAAAGATGCTTCTTGTCCTCAAAAAAGAGATGAGAAGTTACTGTAATTATGTCTGATTTTACTAAGTTAAAAGTGGAGCAGAAAGCCCCAATTTATACTCAAATGGTTGAAAACACATCCATTATCCATTTTCTTCCATTTTGGAAAAAAACTAACTATGTTGAATTGCACTGCATTCTTTTGAGTTATTCTTAGAAAACCAGTGTTCACGGAGATGGTTAACCTCTGTTATTCACATGGCCACTGTGAGTTCTACATGCTTCAGTGATAATACGGTTCTCACATCAGATTTATTTGCTAACAGAGGTTCTTCTCAATGACACATGCTCAGGGAATATTTGTGATGGTGACTCTGATGAAGAACAGTTGGCTCAGATGACATTATAAATAATCAAATATCTTCACCAACTCACCTTGAGAAAAATCAGTCGCATTTCAATAGGCACATCTTGACAAGAAAATACTTTTACATTATCAGGCTTTCTTGCTTGGGCTAAGAGGAAACACTTTTATAATGTGCATACTACTGTGCCCACTTTTATAATGGGTAACTATTTAATAAAAATAATTTTAATGTATATCATAAATCGAGTTTTTCTAGGGCCTAAAACTGCACTGGAATACCTTCATTTCAGTACACATAATCTGAAGAACATTGAGTATTCTAAGGACTGAAATATATAGTTTCTCAAAAAAAGCACCAGTTGTGGCAGGATTAAAAGAACAGGTTTCATCTCTTTTTTGTTTAAATAGGCAACTGACAGGACATCTTTGCATCTTTTATTCTGGAAATAATGGCCTCAGATACTAAATGTTAAATGAAAATTAAATAAACCAAATGGGTCAGATATAACCAGCAAGTTCTACACAAAAAGATGATTCGTTACCACAAATGTATTTCAAGGAAATCATTAAAAATTATATTTTTGAGTTCCAAAGAAATGACAAACCTTTTTTAGAGATACAGATGCTCGGAAATTCCTAAAGTGAAAATGCTGGTTCAATTTTTTTGCCAATACACATAATAATGCCTTATTATTATTTTTTAAGTCCTAACCCCATTCCATTTGTCTTAATGGTCTTCAGTTTCCATTTCCCTACTTAAGGCAGCTTATAACCAGAGAATGATTACATTGAAGGGACCACAGAGGTGACCTGATCTCCCTCACTGCGTCTCCTAGGGGAGCAGTGTGCGGGGCCTGCGGCACTTTCCTGAAAGATGAGCGGACCTGACCCTGCCAGCTCGTAGAGCCTGGTCTCAATCCAGCACTGGCTGCTCAAGACAGAACACAGGCCCTGAGTCGTGGATCCCCATCTGCGCCCTCTCTCCACCCTGTGACTTGGGAAAAGACACAACTCCCCACACCTTAAGTTCTCACAACAGGACCACAATACCTCTGAGTGGCTGTGAGAACAAGATGGCACAACATGTAAGACGGTACCTCATGGAGAGCAGTTTCTCATTAAATGTTACATCTTTCCTGAAAGTTCATTCTTACACTCAGATCAGATTTATAATACGTGATTCTGTGATTTTCAGGAGTTAAACAGAATCAGCCTTCCACCTCTGTCATCTGCAATTGCCCTCCTAACCCTAGAAGATGAGAATGATGAAGGGATGATCTTTTTCCAAATGCCAGCTATCATACTCTCCCCATGGGATGATTAGAGCAGTTGGCTTGGAAAAGATCAAGGGCAACCTTCATTAGGAAAATTTACCAGATCTCTGTGCAGGGCTGTCTAGTCCAGTAAACACTCACTAAGAGCTTACAATGTGCCAGTGAGACTACAGACTGGCGAAGATACTTGGTGCTTTTCCTGAAAAGTCTACTATCGTCTGAGAAACAGACGTATACTAAGTGAAGACTGCACAACGCTGCTAACAAGTTAGATATAAACTGCTAAGTGATGAAAATCACCATAGCACACAGGAGGAGTTTAGGGTGGGTTCTCCACAGTTGGCAATTAAAAAAACTCAGTCTTGAGAATACTGATTCTAATTAAGGACTAAATATGTGCTGGCCATCATACTAGGTGCTGAGAATATAGATATTCTGATGCTCAAGCTGAAACTCCAATACTTTGGCCACTTAATGCAAAGAACGGACTCCCTGGAAAAGACTCTGATGCAAGGAAAGACTAAGGCGGGAGGAGAAGGGGACAACAGAGGATGAGATGGTTGGATGGCATCACTGACTCGATGGGCATGAGTCTGAGCAAGCTCTGGAAGACAGTGAAGGACAGGGAAGCCTGTTGTGCTACAGTCCATGGGGTCGCAAAGAGTGACTCAGTCAAGACTGAGTGACTGAATTGAATTGAAAATACAAAGGTGTGAACAGGGTGTGTGTGTGGCGGGGTGGGGGGGGGGCTCTACTCTCATGGGATTTAGAGTCTAATTTATTATTATTCCATCAATGGAGTAATTATTTTAGTATATTCTAAGGAGACCACTTTCAGCTTTCCCACTTGTCACAAGAATGAATAACCACTTGGGAGGTTACAGAATCCAGCTTTTCTAAGTTGGATATTCTGTAGTATACCCACCTGATCAAAAATCCTAGACATAAGCAAACAAACAAAAACAATACTTTTCCCCTTTCCATGCTGCAAAGCTAGGCAGCCAGTGTGAGTAACCTTTAGAATCTCAAAAGGTGAAGACCAATGGCCAATTATATTCAGGACCGCCAATGTGGCCGTCTGCTCTCCGAAGGTCACGCTGTGGTCAGGCTGCATGAGGAAGGCCCTGGGTGGGAAACGCAGCCTTGGGAATTACACTGAGAATCTGGGGAGAGCCAGGAATGAGTGTGGGCTCACCCGATGAAGGCTCCGTCCTCCTTCAGAGCCTCCACCCTCGTCTGCTCCTGAAAGGACATGCGGGTTCCTCTGGGGAAGCCACTATCCTCTCCCTGTTGCAGTGGATGGGAATAGGGGTTATTAAGAGGATATCTTGCAAATCAATTGCGTTAGTGCTTTTCCCATCATTTATCAATAAATGGCAGAGTTAAGCTTAGAAAACCAAGTGCCTTGAATTTCTCTTCCTTTTGCTGCCCTAAACTTTAATTTTTCCAGAAACTTCTACTTGTATTCATCTAATTTCACTCAAAACCCACTAGAGTAAGCACTGAGGTGCAGAACACGTGCGTCTGGTTCACACCGTAGGAATTCGATCCATCCCGTTGAGTAGAAAGATGAATTAATGTATGGAAAGAAGGCACTTGGTCTTTCTGAAACAGGCAGATTGTGAAGCCCACAAAGCTAAGTCCTTTCCCGACTCATCCCATGTTTGTGGCACAGGAGGGCCGGGATCCACACACCGGCCTGATGATGATGAAGACGCCACCCAGCACATCTACAGCAGCCAAGCCTATGAGAATTCCAGGGAAGCTGAGGTGGAAAAGAGAAGACACCAGGCTACCTCAAAGGAATTTCACATTTGCTTCCTTCCACAACAGTCTCTGCCACCCTCACAAGACTCAACCCTTGTGGATGAGTCTGAGGCCCAACTGCGAGTTGGGTAAGAAGACTAGTAAACAGGACCACATCCAACTGTAAGGAACACAGAGACAAGACAGAGACCTGTCCCTCCCCAGCTGAATAGCCAAGTGGCGAAACTGTCCATATGGGATTTATGTTTAAAATATACTTCACTGAGCTCCCAGTGTGCCCTCTCTGCTGAGTGTAGGGGGGCACAGCTCTCGTCCCTGACCCCCAGCACCTAGTCCAGCCAGGAGGCTATGGGGACACCTGGCAGGTAGGCTCCAGTAACAGCTGACCCGAGTCTGCAAGGGCAGACAGGAAACGCTCAGAGGATGGAGAGGAGGAGCTCTTGAGGCAGAAACCGCTGCATGAGCAGAGCTCTGGAAGCCTAAGAGGACTCAGCACACTTAAGGAACCACCAGAAGTTCAGGATGACCAGGACAGGGGCTCAGGTCTTTCCAGTGGCTGCAGATGACACGGAAGAAGTGGTCTGTGGCCCAGGGATTACGTCAGACTTCCAGAAACTGTGCAAAGAGGTCCTGAGCTCCAAGCAGGAGACCTCCATTAAGGGAAACGTGAAAACCTACTGCTTTGGGCACGGCAGGAGTGGCACTGCTTCCCTTTCTTTGACAACAGTTGATATACTCTTCCTTTAATATTACTACTTTAATGACTAATATGACACATCTATCCAGTACTTATTTTCCTCCTTTATGTTAAAATAGAAAGTCACAGAAAGAATCCCAGGGGTTCTGTATTCTTGTTAAATAATCCACTGCTCCCACCCCCTGCTGCCCATTTTCCATGGATGTATTTTCTTTCTCTTATGTTAAGTAAGTCTGTGGACCATATCAAAGAATTACTGAATGATAAATGGAAAAACTGATTTGCCTTAATTAAAAAAAACTAGGAACTTTTATTTTCTTCACTGAAAAAGAATTTCCACTAGGAATCCATATTCAGTAGTAGAGTCTAAGAGGAAACACTTAAGGGTAAAAACAGCTCGTTAGAGGCAGGCAATTCTTTTTTAAATGACTGATTCACTCAGAAGCAACCTGTAGTAGATGACTGCTATGTCACACGCCTGTGTGACGGTCTGACAGCACATCTCCTTGGTCCTAATCTTGAGCCTCCCCACCACCAAAATTCACCTTCATAGTCATTTGACAAAGGAGGTTATTTCTTTCACATTTTCTGTGTCTCTGATTCCAAGTACTTATTTTAGCACTCAGTAAATGCTAAAGAGCTCAGTTTAAGCAGGGTGAGGGATACTGGTTACCACCCCTGATACTGCATCACAGACCATCAGAGCACTTTCACTTACATAGTCTCCATAGGTCTCCTGCGTCGGGGGCGGCGGTGGAGGTCTGTACCCAGTTGGGGGCACTCCTCGTGCTCTGGGAGTGAGTAGTCCTCTTCCACGACTCACTGGCCCTCGGGTGGAGAGGACGCCCCTGGAAGCTGGCGTCCCCCGTGGTACCCCGACTCCCACCGGCCGGGCTGAGACTCCTCCCCTGCCCCTGCAAGTAAGAGGGTCACATTAGCAATTTGCATGGTGTTCTCCAGCATTCCAGTGTTCACATGTACTAATACCTCAGGAAAATCAATGTTCCATAAATCTGTAAAAAAAAATAAGGATACTATATGCAAAGAAGAAACTAAAGCAACTCAAGAACAGATTATCTGCTTAAAGAAAGGAACTTCAATCATTCAGGCACCTAGTCCAGTGAAAATAAACATGGTAACATCAAAGAAGCCCCAGCATCAGTTTGTGTTTGGGACCCAGAACAGGAAGCTGACATCTGGGGAGGCTGCATCCCCTGGGACCATCACACCCCACCAGAGTCTCAGCCAGTCCTCACTCCAACACTGCGACCCACGACTTACTGGCTCGTCTGTGGACAAGAAAACAGAGCCCCACAGGGATCTTAAGGCTGTCTGAGAACACACAGACAGCAAATCCAGGACCAAAATACACACCAGATTCCATGAGAGAAGGAATAAAAGGGACTTTCTCAAATGACATATCTACTAGATAGGATGGAAAGCATAGTTCTTAAGTGAAATAAACACATATTTTCCGAAGTAGAATGCCACATATTCATGTACTTCTAACATAAAATATGAGATTTTCAGTCAAGAGAAGAAGGAAGGAGGCAGCTAAAACCTGAGCAAGCCTGCAAGTCCTATGAAGAAATGAAGACAGATATTTGACTCCACTGGAAAATACAGGCCCAGCCAGGCCTACCTCCTGTGGACAGCGTCCTGCAAACAAGGAGAACCAAGCAGCTGATGTGGCTGCCTGTACCCCAGTTCTCTCCTTCTTCTTCCATTTGATTGGGATAGTATATACACAGCTGAAAATGCAAGTTCCACAAACAACAGAGAAAATTAATGAAATCAAAAGCCGGCTCTTTGAAAGGATCAATAAAATGAATAAATCTCTAGATAGGCTAAACAAGGAAAAACAACAATATCAGAAATGAAAGAGGGGGTCACACTACTGACCTCAAGGACATTAAAGATTAAAAACAGGAAGATTATGAACAACTCTAGGCCCACGTATTTGTTAACTTAGATGAACTGGACTAATTTCTCGAAATACACAAATGACCAAATCTCACAAGAAGAGAATTACATAATCTTACGTTTATTAAAGAAATTTAATTGATAATAATCTTTCAAAAAAGAAAGGATCAGATCCAAAGGATTCACTGGCGAAACCTATTAAACATTGAGAAGAAATTATATCAGTCTTCCACATTCTCTACCAGGAAGTAAAATCAGAGGGAACTTCTCCCAACACATTCCCTGTGGCTGGTCCTTGGAAATGCCTCCTGAAACTTACTTCTGCATTACAGGTTGGGCCTGGCCTGAGCCGCCAGGGATGACAGAAGTGACCAGCCCCAACTTGGCCTTGAGCCCTCATAGGGACCCATCACAGGAGGTGTCTCCCAAGATTTTTTTTTCTAAGTCCACCTGTGGGAGTCACGACTGGCCAAGGTGTTGGGAAACAGGGAGGCTGAGAAGGGTGACAGGGCTGGGCTAGGTGGTCTCTGGCTGGGAAGAGATATGTGGTCCAAGGAGAAACAAAAGACATTAAAGATATTATAAAATGTAAATAAAAACTTATAAATTGGTATCTCCCATGAACAAAGATGCAAAAATCCTCGAAAATAAAGTAAGATTTATTCCAAGTATGCAAGCCTGCTTCAACTGGTAGCTCAGCTGGTAAAGAAACTGCCTGCAATGTAGGAGACCTGGGTTCAATCCCTGGGTTACGAAGATCCCCTGGAGAAGGGAATGGCTACCCACTTCAGTATTCTGGCTTGGAGAATTCCGTGGACTGTATAGTCCATGGGGTCTCAAAAAGCTGCACACAACTGAGTTACTTTCATCGAAGGTTGCCTCAACATTAATGAGAATCAATGTGATCCATCCATCACACCAAGAAGGCTTAAGAAGAAAAATCTTAAGATCATATAAAGCAGAAGCAGCATTCAATGAAATACAAGGTCATTCATGATTTAAAAAATCTCACCAAATGGAGATACATTCACTCAGGTTAAAAAAGAACATCTACAAAAAATCTATAACTAATGACACATCAAATGGTGAGAGACTGAATACTTCCCCTTAAGATTAGGAAGAAGGCATGGATGTCCAGCCTTACCATTCCTATTGTACTAGAAGTCCTACCTAACTCAATGAGGCACAAAAAGGAAATAAAACTTTCAAGATTGTGGAGGAAGAAACAAAACTTTGTTTGCAGGTGACATCATTTCTCTGTAAACGTTTCCAAAGAACCAACCAGATCAAGATTAAAAAAAAAAGCAACCATACAAGCAAAGAGTAAACCAGAACTAACAAGCACATGAAACACGGTCTTGGATTCAAAGNTCACTATGTGGACTCTGTCCTTAATGCTGTCCTTCTGGCTGCTGACCAAAGAGTGAGAAGAGAGAGACGGCAGAAGGTACAGCTTGCGCTAGGTCTCATTTTACACGTTCGGCAGCAGCATGTTTATGTACCTTCTATACATTTAGCAGCAGTAATGCAGTGTGGTAGAATAAACATATATCACGGTGTTTGGCTTTTGTCTATATATTTTATGAGAAGCAAAAGTACAGAACAAAACAGTGAATTTGGTGAATTAGCTCAAGCCAGCTCCAGCACTATTAGCTGGGTGAGGCCTGGGCCTCAGGAAGAGAAGGGCCTACAGCTGATCATAGCAGGGGCCTGTGGTTCTAGTCAAGGTCTTGCAGGTGTCACAGTAAGAAAAGCCCTCTCTGAGATCCATCTGGGGATCAGCCTTGATGCAGTAATGACCTGAGGGGTGCTTTACTTTTCCACAGAATCCCTGACACGTGTGACAGCTTTTCTTCATCTCTGATGGTGTGTGCTTCTAAGAGTCAAGTATAATTATTGAGATTTTTTTTTTCTTGCCAGAGTTTGAGAAGGGAATGAGGCCAGACAGAAGGGAAAGGTACATGCAGCCTAAGGTCTCAATCCCTCAGACTAAACATAAGAAGCCACCAGGGCGAGGGAGACTGACGTTCTGAAGAGAGGACTGGGGCAGCTCTCGCCTGGAGCACCTCTGCAGATCCTGACACGTGGGGCTGGGCCCGATTCTCCTCTCACACTTTACTTCAGTACCCAGGCCTGGTCTCAGGGCAGCGCCGACACCAGGAGGTCTAGGCTGGCACTGAGACTGTATGTCCAGCAAGCTCTCAAGTGCTGCTGTGTGTGGCTTGGATCCAGAGGTTACAGACCTGTTATGAAACCCGCTGGCTATCTCTCTTCTTTCCCCTGTGATTCATCTGATAGGGACAGAGTGAAGGGACAAAACAAGGGATTTAACAGTTAATCCCACTAGCTGATTGTAAGCATCCACAGAAAAAATATGGGAGACTCCTGTAAGTTAACGATTTCCCAAGAAGGCAGGTTTCCTTAACCACAAAACCAAGCAGGCTTGCTGAGCAACAAAACCATGCAACAAAAACATGAGACATGTCCCCAAATTATGAAACAATGGTGGCATGAGCCCCACNAGGCCAGACAGAAGGGAAAGGTACATGCAGCCTAAGGTCTCAATCCCTCAGACTAAACATAAGAAGCCACCAGGGCGAGGGAGACTGACGTTCTGAAGAGAGGACTGGGGCAGCTCTCGCCTGGAGCACCTCTGCAGATCCTGACACGTGGGGCTGGGCCCGATTCTCCTCTCACACTTTACTTCAGTACCCAGGCCTGGTCTCAGGGCAGCGCCGACACCAGGAGGTCTAGGCTGGCACTGAGACTGTATGTCCAGCAAGCTCTCAAGTGCTGCTGTGTGTGGCTTGGATCCAGAGGTTACAGACCTGTTATGAAACCCGCTGGCTATCTCTCTTCTTTCCCCTGTGATTCATCTGATAGGGACAGAGTGAAGGGACAAAACAAGGGATTTAACAGTTAATCCCACTAGCTGATTGTAAGCATCCACAGAAAAAATATGGGAGACTCCTGTAAGTTAACGATTTCCCAAGAAGGCAGGTTTCCTTAACCACAAAACCAAGCAGGCTTGCTGAGCAACAAAACCATGCAACAAAAACATGAGACATGTCCCCAAATTATGAAACAATGGTGGCATGAGCCCCACATCCTGCTCGTGAGCTCAGTAAGTTAGTGATCCTTAGGACATGCTCTCTGCACACATAAGCAATAATCTGTGGACCCAGCTTGACCATATAGGGACAAGAAAACTCTTCTGCTCAGCTGATGATGGAGGAGAAACTGTAAGAAGTATTTGTGCTACAGGATTTCAATTTTTAGTGAGGGGTCATTCTGAGTAATCAGAAAAGGAATTATGCCATAGTCTAAGCTTCAATGGGACAGTTAAAAAAAATTAAGTAGGATTTGGATTACTGTGTGCTCAATGTTCTGTCTCCACTTCACTGATGAAGAAACTAGGCTTAGAGAGGGAAGTCCCCTGAGACCACCCACAGGAGGGGCCTGGGTGACTGACTCTCCTGCAGCCACACTCCACTTCCAGGCATATGGCGCCACTCTCCCTGCGTTCAAGCCCTGGCCCCTCTGTGTGGATGACTTCCCTCTCCTGAGTGTGTCGGTGCTCACGCCCCCCATTTTCATTTCAGTTTCACTCCCTTCTTCCTCATACCCCTCGTCCTCTCTTCAGCCAGCCTGCCACACTGCTCGCTCCTCTGACTTTCCTCTTAGGCTCCCTGAACGGCCGGACAATGACTCGGTCACCATCTGTGTAACTTCACTTCCTGTCACAGAACGAGCTCAGGAAACGTGTGACAGTAAACGACCTAATACCAGAAACTGACTTCACGTTCAAAGAGGAAAAAGATTGACTAAACTTTTGAAAAGCCAGGGTGCTCTGGCGCTGTGACCAGGAGAACTGTGCTCCATTCCAGGCTGGCATCTACAAGACAAGTTCGAGTGGCAAGTTTCCTCATTGTTTGTCATGTTATTTGCCTCAGCTAGTGTCTTCCCCAAACCCACTAAGGCGATTTTAAAAGAAACCACAGGCTTTTCTTCTGTCTCTCCTTGATCAACTCTAGTATGGCTGTACTAACTCAGAGAGCACGAGGGAGGAAAGGCAGTGCGTGTTGAGGACGGAGAGAGAGTTCTGGGCTTACGGCAAGACAAGCGGAGAAGCTCATTTCCAGGGAAGGTCCCAGCCTCTGCCTACAGCCAGGAGCATGTGTGTCCTGATCCCTGCCTGGGCTTCAAGGGCATGGACAGTAGACACAGTTGGAAGGAAGGGGTGAAACAGTTCTGACAGGAGGTGGTACAAGGTCCTCAGAAGGCAAATCCAGGAGGGAATCAAACAATTTATATACCATCCCAAATTAACGGGTTTTTTTCCCAATTGGAAACATAATTTAGTAGAAAAAGAAATAGATCATTTTTTCCTATTTCTAGCCTTTCCTTAATAATAAAAAAGGACTTTTTAATATAGATTGGTAGATTAATGTAAATCATATCATATGCTGGTAAAATATTTATGGCCCATATATTAACTATTCAGTTTTCTCGATAACATTTCTCATAACTTCACCTACTGTGGAGAAAAATATATCATTTTCTGTCATTAAAACAATCTTCAGCATCTATGATATTATTCATAATCCATTTTAAAAAGAGAATAGGTACCACGTGAAGGTTAGTGTTGATGCAAAAATGAGGGTGACCACGTCCCGTCTGATCCCGTGGATGAGAAGTTACGTGGTGCCCACTAGTCAGCGCGACTGTGGCTACAATTTGTCAGCAGCTACTGAGGTGCTAGCCATATAAAAACACAGTATCATTAATATTAGTGGGGCATGCTCTAATGTTAAGACGACAAATGATCACCATACGCTGACAGTTCACACAGCGTCTGGAAGCTGCAGATCTCTGCTGTGGCCCCATGACAGTTTAAACTCTTTACAGCAGCCTGCGAGTGTGCTGCAGGGTCCTGTACTAGGCACAAAGGCTGGCAAGTACAGTCAGAAGATCTAACCTGAGACTGCCTTCCAAGAAAAGAGAGAAGAGGAAGGCAAAATATCTGAAGAAACCATAGAAATTTCCCCCATTTGATAAAAGGTGTTGAGTTGATAAGGTCAGCCTCATGTCTTAAGTTGAAACAAACAAACCACCACATGTAGCACCCAACACTGGAGAATGTGTATTTACTACCTAGAGAGATAGGCTGTATTCACTTTTTTCCCCTGCTGTCTCTGGTAACAAATGCAAGGAGAGAGCACTGCCTGCTGCTACTCGGGGGAAGAGCCAGAGGGGTCAGAGACAAGGCCAGTGGAAAAGGTACACAGAACCAGCCGGCTGTTCTGCAGAGTGGAAGGAAGGGAGCATCCTTGAGGGCTCAGCTTTGTCTCGCCCAGACCATTCAGGCAGCAGCAAAACAAGGGGTAGAAACCCTGTGGAGAAAAACATAAAACTAAACAAAAGTTTGCCTGGAGTGGCATCAGTCCTAATTTCCCTGACACTTCTCTGCTGGGGTCCTTGAGAGGACTGAAGTGATGTGTCACAGTTAGCACAGGGTAGACTGGAAAAAAAGCAACTTGCTTATCTCCTAGTAAGAAAGGAGTAAGTTTAGTCCCCTCATTTGAAACTGAATGAAAAGGTTTTATTAAAGTACATATTACTCCCTATGGCAGGATTTAATTTTAGATCATTTACATCTTTTAGCAGAAATGTATCCTAAAGTGAGAACAGTGGGGAACATGCAAGAAGATTCCAGGAATGACCTGCTCTACTGAGACATTCTCCAGTGGTGCCATCCATGTGACCAGTCCCAACAGGCGACTCCCACAGTAAATCAGTCACGTGGCAGACAAGAACTACACTAACAATACTGTAAATGTCAACACTTCATCAGAAGCATCGAAGGAATTTGCAAATGTACTGAATTAACTCAACATTTATTTCCTGAGTGCTATATGCCATGTATTAGAGACACAAGGTCCTTTAAGGTTTTACATTATACTAAGGACTTAGCAGTAGCAGCAGCAAGGAGTCACCAATGAAAATGTGAACAAGTCAGAAAGGTAAATTCAGTTTGATAAATGCTGTTACATAACCANTACATTATACTAAGGACTTAGCAGTAGCAGCAGCAAAGAGTCACCAATGAAAATGTGAACAAGTCAGAAAGGTAAATTCAGTTTGATAAATGCTGTTACATAACCAAGAAGGGTATATGGACTGGCTTCTGGGCTACAGGGTGGCCCTTTCAAACAAGGAGACGGCAAAGGCTTCTCGGAAAGGTGCCTGGGTGTGCTGAGAGCAAGGTGCTAAGTGGCAGGCAGGCGACTGCAGACAGGCCTTCTGGGGAGGAGGAAGGAAGGCCAGGGACATGGAGAGAGACTAGGCTGGCCTATTTGAGGAACAGAAAGGAGACCAGTCTGGCTGGAATGGAGAATGAGAAAGGGGATCAAAGCAAAGTAGATTTATGGATAATTTTAGAGCAAAAATCAAAATGACTTCCAAGGGGTTAGGTGTGGTGAAGATCCACCAAGGAGCTTCCAATGGTCCCAGGACTAAAGTGCGAGGGTGCAGTAAGTACATTTATCTTTCATTTTATGACTGTTTTTAGACATTTAGACATTGTGAATTCTATAACTGTATTTTCCTCAGCTTTGGCCACTAGAAAGGACAAAGCATAATCTGAAGACCAATTTTGCCAACCTTACAAAATAACATGCACCTTTTTGTGTATTAATCAAGCTCACTCTTAGGATTTTTGTAATTTTCTATTCTAATACTTTCTGTATCAATTAACTTTTATTCTGTTAGATGAATATTAACTTACAGCAAGTTACCATATGATCTGATGAGGAAAAGTAGTAAAAATACAAATTTCTCATGGTAATTTGCATTAATTGTGCTGTAATTAAAATATAACAAAAGTGACAGAATGAAATTTCTATGGAAAAATGGCAAGGGAAGAATGGGTGGAAGAAGAAAACAAGATTCTGAATGAATACTGAAGGGGAGGCTCAAAGAGAGGGAGAGGCAGGTTTCCGGGACCAGCCTGCCCGCATTCCCCCGGGCTCCTGCCCACTGTCCTCAGTCGTGACACGGTGACGAGCAGAACAGCAACTGCCTCACAGGGCTGTTGGTGCGGCTTCACCTAGTCAAGCTCTGTAATGTGCTCAGGAAGTACTGTCAGCAGTGGGCGCACTGTGAGTGCTTGTTGAAGTAAGTTGAGGTGCACAGACAAGTAGGATTTCAACAGGTGAGCGGCGGAGAGAAGACGGCAGATGCAGGAACAATGTGAACAAAGGTCTGGAAGCAGGGAGCACACAGGTCCACCCAGTGGTCGGGCTAGGTGCTAAACAAAGGAAACACGGCAAAGTAATGAATAAAGACCAACCGGGAGACAGGCCTTAAGAACAGTACAGAAGGGCACTGTATGCCTCTTAGAGGAACATGAATTTAATCCTGTTTAACAAGAGTGTCTGGAAGATGTGCCATGGAGTCACACAGAGGGAGGAAGCAGCGTCCAGAAGTACCCTTATGAAGGGGTTCAGTCAGCACAGCCAGCCATTTCTCCACACACTAAACCACGGGCTCTGACCTGTGAAGTGCAGTGAAGTGAAGTGAAGCGAAGTCGCTCAGTCGTGTCCAACTCTTTGCGACCCCATGGACTGTAGCCTATCAGGCTCCTCCATCCATGNACACACTAAACCACGGGCTCTGACCTGTGAAGTGCAGTGAAGTGAAGTGAAGCGAAGTCGCTCAGTCGTGTCCAACTCTTTGCGACCCCATGGACTGTAGCCTATCAGGCTCCTCCATCCATGGGATTTTCCAGTCAAGAGTGCTAGAGTGGATTGCCAACTGAACAACAATTCTATCCAAGAATATCAGCCACCAAGGCAATGGAAAAGCTTAAAACGGTAAGCAACGCATATGCTGTCATCAAGAATATTTTTTTTTCATCTGAGTGGATGGAGAGGTGTCTCTAGACATTACACTCCCCAAACAGAAAGTTTCTGCCTTCCTGCCTGTTCATAAGGTAACATCTTCTATGCAACTGAAAACATGACAGCCAGACAGTACAATGAGAGGTCTGATCTGGGGACAGAGCACCCCCTAAAGCAAGGCCCTGACCATGCTCTGTGCTCTCCATCCAAGGGGTAAAATGGGCCTTGGCGGGTGTGACACTCCAGGTGGGCTCTAAATACAGGCACGCGCTGAGCAAGACAAGGGGAAGGAGAGAGAGCAGATATGGCCTCAAGGTGAGAACTCCCCACAGGATTCCTGCTACCACCTCCAGGGGGAGAGCTGTCAACACCCAGGCTGTGGCCTCCTTTAGCTGACTGTAGACATCTAGCCTCCAGAGCTGTGACCAATTTTTACTGCTTAAAGCCACCAAATTGGTAGTAATTGACTGCAACAGCCACAGAAAACTAATATAGCAAATATGCAATTTTTTATGGTTTCAAGTAAATTATTTAACATTAGGAGAAATGGAAATGAAAGAGATTTACCATTTACTGAACAGCTACATAAATTATTTCATTAAATCATCTGCAGCCAATCCTATTATTATTAGCCTGTTTTATAGAGAAAGCCCACCTGGTGACATGCCCAGGTCTGTGTTTATTTTACACTGCAATAACACCTGTCTGTAACTGCTCTGACAGTGTGCTGATCTGCAACACCCCCCGGGGAAACTGACTTGTTATTCTTCCAAATGCACTTGGTTATATGGAATAAGCCTATTTAAAATTATTTCATGCAAAACTACCTGAAAAAAATACATGTAGTCACTAGTAAAAAAAGAAATCTGTGTGACTAATTTCCACTGGGTTCTTTTGAGGTCAAAAATTAAAAATAATTCTCAAATAGGTTCGAGAGTCATATCTCTATCTACAGTTTGCTTCAATGGACTTGTAATTCATTAAAACATTTTTCATGTTTAAAAGGGTCATGAGGACGAGATGCAGAGTATCAGATACCACAGAGCAGCTACATGAAATAAAAAGAGAACAGGCATGGGGACATTTACCTGGTACCTGATACTGCTCACCACTGGAGACGTGGCACAGAACTAGCTTGATACCATCTGCACTCAAAAGGAAGCACAAGCTTCCACGGAGTCCATTTGTGCATCAAAGCTATCGCTTACATTTTAAAGAATTAAGGGATTAATAAAATGAGAGTGATTAAATAAACTTATCATTCATTAGCTAGTAAGTGGCATAGGTCATATTTAAGCCCAGGAATGTGCACGCTCAATTGTGTTTGACTCTTCGTGACCCCACAGACTTTAGCCCGCCAGGTTCCTCTGTTCATGGGAATTTTCCAGTGTTTCTATGTTTTCCAATTTTTCCTATTTTCATGGGATTTTTTCCATTGGAGTGGGTTGCCATTTCCTCCATCTGAGGATCTTCCTGACCTAGGGATTGAACCCATGTCTCCTGCCACCAGGGAAGCCCAAGAATACTGCAGTCCAAATGAATACTTTTAATATGATACCATATTGCCTGAAAGCATTCCCACAGGCTTTGTACCAACACACTGGTAGACCTGCTTACCTGTTAACAGAGAAAACAGGAAAACTGTTGCTATGACACCCCATTCTAACAACAACAAGGCAAGTCAATTAATCACACCTACCTGGTTATTGCTGGGGTNTTCCCATAGGCTTTGTACCAACACACTGGTAGACCTGCTTACCTGTTAATAGAGAAAACAGGAAAACTGTTACTATGACACCCCATTCTAACAACAACAAGGCAAGTCAATTAATCACACCTACCTGGTTATTGCTGGGGTTGGTACACCTCTTGTACGTAAGGTAGGTTTCCCTCGAACCACTGGGACATCGGCATTTTCGGAACCTCCATTCAAATATGTTAATTCCTGAAGCTGTGCCTGCCTGATTTCATCATTATAGTCCTACACAAAAGACAGAAGAGAGCAAAGCATTTAGGACAAGAAGCAAACAATTTTTAATAGAAAAAGTGTATGAAAAATCATTTAAAAAGATACAATAAGATTTGTCTGTTGAAATGAAAATATATGAATGAATCATTGTAAAGAGAAAAACCCGAACAGTATTTTTCCCTCAAACTAAAATTTTCTACGGTCAGCCATAACTCCTTCTCTTGGGCATACTTTCCAAGTGAAATATTTATAATAAAATTAAAATATCATGTAACTGATATATGGGCATTACTATTTACAACTCAGTCAACTTGTAGTTACTAAGCATAAATGATGTGCCAGCTAACAAAACCCAGGGGAGCACGCATGGTTCCTGCAGCCAAGGACTCAGTCTGACAGGAGAAAGGAGGAAGACAAAGAGGCAGCACGGCAGCTTTACCGAAACTAAGAAGGGTATGCACACACTCTCTTTGTACGTATTCATCTGGATATTGTTCAAGTTGCAAAATTCAGCATTTTCAAAACTGAATACACCATCTTGTTCTTGAAAACCTGCTCTTACATTGTTTTCAAAATATTTAACTCAGAAGCTTTGGGAGTTATCCTTGATTTCTTTCCTTTCCTTAATATTATCCCCAACTCCATTCAATAATTGTCAAGAAAGACATGTAATGAATACAAGTGTGGTCTGTTTTACAATCCAAAGAAAGTTCAGGTCTATATGATCAAAAAGGAAGGCCATCTAACTCAACCATGGATAGTTAAGAGTAGATTCTCTACAAGAAATGTCATCTAAGGGTGAGTGAACCAGTTACCAGAAGGGATGCTGCAAAGCCTTCTAGACAGAGGAAAAAGTGTATTTTAAAATCCAGAGTAAAAATGTGTCCAGGGAACTAAAAGAAGTGCTATTTGGCTAAACTACAAGAGACAGTCTGGAGTGGAGGAGTGGTCTTCAAAGTGGAAAGGAAAGCAGAAACTAAATCAAGTAAAGATTTAAGTCATTTTAAATATAACATCAAATGTCTGGAAATTATGGTACTAAAAATTTTAATTTAAGAAAAGGAGCTGCATACTCAGGTTTATATTTTGAAAATGCTATAAACAACTGTGTGCCCACAAGTTAGATAACTTCGATGACACAGACAAATTCCAAGAAAGACACAAACCATCAAAACTGACAGGGAAGAAATAGAAAATACAACAGTAACAAGTAAAAACACTAAATTAGTACTAAAAAAATTTTTTAAGTCCTGCAAAGAAAAGCCTAAGTCTGTGGGGCTTCACTGGAGAACTCTACAAACAATTAAAAGAGAATTAATGTAATCCTTCACAAACTTCCAAAAACTAAAAAGGAGGAGACATCTCCTCACTGATTCTATGAAGTAAGTATTGTTGCCCTGATACCAAAACCAAAGACATTACAAGAAATCTGCAAAAGAGTGTTCTTAGGAATATAGATGCAACAGCTCTTGAAAAAGTGTTAAGAAGTCAAATCCACTAGCATGAACAATAAAAAAAGGAAATATACACAAGAACTGAGCAGAACTTATACCAGGATTGCAAGCTTGGTTTAACCCATGTGAAAATCAATTAACATAATACCATAATAATAGAATAAAGGACAAAAATCGCTTAGTAATTTTAATATACCAAGAAAAAATCTGACAGAAGAATCCAACATACTTTCATTATAGAAATATCCAGCAAACTAAGAAAACCCATAGCTAATACCATATTTAATGGTAAAAGACTGAAAGTGTCAGCCTAAGTCCAAGAGCAAAACAGGATATATACTTCTGCCACTTGTGATTAATGGTATTCAGATTGGAAGAGAAGAAACAAAATAATTTCTATTTACAGATGGCATAATCCTATACATAGAAAAACACAAAGAATCCACAAAAACATTATTAGAGCCAATAAAAGAGTTTAGTATAGTTGCAAGGTACAAGATTAATATAAAAAAAATCAGTTCTATTTCTTTATACTAACAATGAGCATTATAAGAATTAAAAAAAGATTCCACCTAGAGTAGCATCAAAAAGAACAGCATACTTAGAAGTAAATTAACAAAATAAAGGTAAGATCTGTACACTGAGAAGTACAAAGTAATATTGGAATACATTTTTAAAACTCTAAGCAAAAGGAAAGATACCCCACGTTCATGGATAGGAGGGCTCAACATTGTTTTTATGACAATAACTGCCCACCCCCTGCAACATACACAAATGATCTACAGACTCAAGGAAATCCCTATTAAAATTTCTGCTGGCCTCTTGCAGCAATAGACAAGCTGATCCTAAAATTTACACGGAAATCCAAAGAATCTAGGATAGCCAGAACTATCTAAAGGAAGAACAAAGTTGGAGGACTGTATGCTCCAATTTCAAAAATTATAGTAAAGCAACAGTAATCGAAGCAGTATGATACTGACTTAAATAATACATAAAGATCAATNAATAAGATTTGTCTGTTGAAATGAAAATATATGAATGAATCATTGTAAAGAGAAAAACCCGAACAGTATTTTTCCCTCAAACTAAAATTTTCTACGGTCAGCCATAACTCCTTCTCTTGGGCATACTTTCCAAGTGAAATATTTATAATAAAATTAAAATATCATGTAACTGATATATGGGCATTACTATTTACAACTCAGTCAACTTGTAGTTACTAAGCATAAATGATGTGCCAGCTAACAAAACCCAGGGGAGCACGCATGGTTCCTGCAGCCAAGGACTCAGTCTGACAGGAGAAAGGAGGAAGACAAAGAGGCAGCACGGCAGCTTTACCGAAACTAAGAAGGGTATGCACACACTCTCTTTGTACGTATTCATCTGGATATTGTTCAAGTTGCAAAATTCAGCATTTTCAAAACTGAATACACCATCTTGTTCTTGAAAACCTGCTCTTACATTGTTTTCAAAATATTTAACTCAGAAGCTTTGGGAGTTATCCTTGATTTCTTTCCTTTCCTTAATATTATCCCCAACTCCATTCAATAATTGTCAAGAAAGACATGTAATGAATACAAGTGTGGTCTGTTTTACAATCCAAAGAAAGTTCAGGTCTATATGATCAAAAAGGAAGGCCATCTAACTCAACCATGGATAGTTAAGAGTAGATTCTCTACAAGAAATGTCATCTAAGGGTGAGTGAACCAGTTACCAGAAGGGATGCTGCAAAGCCTTCTAGACAGAGGAAAAAGTGTATTTTAAAATCCAGAGTAAAAATGTGTCCAGGGAACTAAAAGAAGTGCTATTTGGCTAAACTACAAGAGACAGTCTGGAGTGGAGGAGTGGTCTTCAAAGTGGAAAGGAAAGCAGAAACTAAATCAAGTAAAGATTTAAGTCATTTTAAATATAACATCAAATGTCTGGAAATTATGGTACTAAAAATTTTAATTTAAGAAAAGGAGCTGCATATTCAGGTTTATATTTTGAAAATGCTATAAACAACTGTCTGCCCACAAGTTAGATAACTTCGATGACACAGACAAATTCCAAGAAAGACACAAACCATCAAAACTGACAGGGAAGAAATAGAAAATACAACAGTAACAAGTAAAAACACTAAATTAGTACTAAAAAAATTTTTTAAGTCCTGCAAAGAAAAGCCTAAGTCTGTGGGGCTTCACTGGAGAACTCTACAAACAATTAAAAGAGAATTAATGTAATCCTTCACAAACTTCCAAAAACTAAAAAGGAGGAGACATCTCCTCACTGATTCTATGAAGTAAGTATTGTTGCCCTGATACCAAAACCAAAGACATTACAAGAAATCTGCAAAAGAGTGTTCTTAGGAATATAGATGCAACAGCTCTTGAAAAAGTGTTAAGAAGTCAAATCCACTAGCATGAACAATAAAAAAAGGAAATATACACAAGAACTGAGCAGAACTTATACCAGGATTGGAAGCTTGGTTTAACCCATGTGAAAATCAATTAACATAATACCATAATAATAGAATAAAGGACAAAAATCGCTTAGTAATTTTAATATACCAAGAAAAAATCTGACAGAAGAATCCAACATACTTTCATTATAGAAATATCCAGCAAACTAAGAAAACCCATAGCTAATACCATATTTAATGGTAAAAGACTGAAAGTGTCAGCCTAAGTCCAAGAGCAAAACAGGATATATACTTCTGCCACTTGTGATTAATGGTATTCAGATTGGAAGAGAAGAAACAAAATAATTTCTATTTACAGATGGCATAATCCTATACATAGAAAAACACAAAGAATCCACAAAAACATTATTAGAGCCAATAAAAGAGTTTAGTATAGTTGCAAGGTACAAGATTAATATAAAAAAAATCAGTTCTATTTCTTTATACTAACAATGAGCATTATAAGAATTAAAAAAAGATTCCACCTAGAGTAGCATCAAAAAGAACAGCATACTTAGAAGTAAATTAACAAAATAAAGGTAAGATCTGTACACTGAGAAGTACAAAGTAATAATGGAATACATTTTTAAAACTCTAAGCAAAAGGAAAGATACCCCACGTTCATGGATAGGAGGGCTCAACATTGTTTTTATGACAATAACTGCCCACCCCCTGCAACATACACAAATGATCTACAGACTCAAGGAAATCCCTATTAAAATTTCTGCTGGCCTCTTGCAGCAATAGACAAGCTGATCCTAAAATTTACACGGAAATCCAAAGAATCTAGGATAGCCAGAACTATCTAAAGGAAGAACAAAGTTGGAGGACTGTATGCTCCAATTTCAAAAATTATAGTAAAGCAACAGTAATCGAAGCAGTATGATACTGACTTAAATAATACATAAAGATCAATTAAATAAAACTGAGAGCAAAGATATCAAGTACAGTCAATTGATTCTCTAATAGTCTCCAACAAATAGTGCTGCAACAACTGAATATCCACATCAAAAAAATAAGGTGGGCCCTCTATTTTTTGCCACAAAAACTACAAATGTTCTAACTTAGATTATGTTGATGGTTACAGCACTATGGAATATACTAAAATATACTAAATCATGTATTTCATATGAGTAGATTTTATGCTATGTGATTTCTATCTCAAAAAAGATAATAAAAGGGGGGAAAACACCCACTGGAGGCAGAAACATGAGGTGGAAGTAGTTAAGTAATCCCAGGATGTGGTAAAGATGAGCTGGATTAGGGAGGGATGTGGCAGGAAGGGTGGAAAGAGGTAGACATGGAGTTGTTCATAATGTTTAATTTTATTAGCTATGGCAATATATTGATTATGGGGGTATAAGAGCAAAGTTAAGAATGCTGATTTGTTTTTGGAAGACAAGAAGAATAACAATTTAATCAATTTTGTGCAGATTGAGTCTGCAATGGTCTATAGTACATAAAAATTGAGATATTCTATAACAATCAGAAAGAGGAGATGAAAATTTAGAAGTCAAAGAGAGGGGTACAAAAGTGGGCAAGGAAGAGTTACAGAGGCCCCACACATTACAGAGTAGGCTGTGTGTCAAGGCTGGCCCATGGTAGGCTCTTGGCAGAGAACCTCTGAATCTGTTGTGGGTTCTGCCTATTAAGACTGCTTCCATGTGCCTGGGGCCTGAGGTCAGGGTGTACCCACTCAGCCAGATAAATCTGTCTCAGGAACATGACCAATGGGGAATGTTGGTTGTGGCTTAGAAAGGCGGATTGTGGTGCTGGCCTCCGAGCATCTGTCAGGGGCACTGCACACCTTTGTGACTGATCTGAAATAAAAACCCTGGACACAAGGTTCAGGGGAGCCTCCCTGGTTCGAATGAACAGTCCAGTGTCGTCACATGGCGTTGCTGGGAGCATCAACGAGTCATGCGTAAGTCCACTGGGAAGGGACAGCCGGAGGCCTGGGCCTGGTTTTCCCAACTGGCTCATTTTCTCTTTGCTGAGTGCTCCTAAAGAACAGCTGTGCTTGCAGGTGGCTGTGGGGACCTCTCATGAGAATCCATCTGTAGACAGCATCGGCAGCAGGCAGGGCTGTGTGGGAACCATCACAGAGCGAGAGAAGGGCTGGAGACACGGCTCTGAACACCAACATGCAGAAGGGGGAGGACCTCACAAAGACGACAGGAAGGTGCGGCGAGAGCCCGAGAGGGACAGGTAGGTGATCACGCTACAAAAGCCGCCGCGAGTGAGTGTTGCATCCACATCAATGAGAAGCCAGGCACTGACTCTGTGGGACTCACTAACTACAAAGGCAGTATGACTTCATAATCATTTTGGTGAACAGTGAGTGAGCTAGAATTCATTCAGGTAGAATGAAGAATGAATGGGAACAAGTCCCAGATACAGTAAAGGAGCCAGCTTCTCCCAGTTGTTTGCTACCAAGAGGAAGAGAGAAGGACTACAGTCTGAAGAAAGAAGGAAGGATTTGATGATAGAAGAAACAAAGCAAATCTGAGTTTGAATAAAAGACTCAGATGAGACAGTATCCTGAATTATTTCAAATTAAAATATAAAATGCTGAAGCTGAAGCTCCAATACTTTGGCCACCTGATGCAAAGAGCTGACTCATTGTAAAAGACCCTGTTGCTGGGAAAGAGTGAAGCCAAGAAGAGAAGGGGATGCCAGAGGACAAGATGGTTGGATGGCATCACCGACTCAATGGACATGAGTTTGAGCAAGTTCTGGGAGATGATGAAGGACAGGGAACCCTGGCGTGTCCATGGGGTCACAAAGAGTTGGACACGACCGAATGACTAAAAAACAAATGCTCTCTTCCTTATTTTTCAAAAGTAGAGTGCAAAAAACAACTTGTAGGAGAAAGCATTGTGAAGTAAGAAAAATAATATGGTCACCAATCAAAAATGAAGTTGACATTATAGCCAGCTAAAAACCTGCAGAGTAAGAGGAAGAAAGGTAAATGAAGAAAGAGTCAAGTCATTACCATTAGCAAGAAAGGCTAAGGCAGAAGATTTAAGGTCTAGATTTTACTGCAAAAACAGGTTCTCTAACTTATCTGGGGTATCATGACCTCAGAAGTCATGTGAATCTATAGTTATTTCAACTTCTTTAAAATAAGCCTATCAACATGTCCCTTGCCATTTTACTAAAAATGTGTGATTAATAAATTATTTGTAAAGCACATTCTAAATAAAATGTACTATGTAAATGCTGTATTGGCCCTATTGAAAAGTGTTAGAAAGCAGGACACAAAATTTTATGTGGTTAAAAACAGATTCAAGGAAAAAGAACATAACTGAGGCCCCATTAGAAATACATTAAAATTTTTTTAAAAATAAGCAAAAGCTTTGCTCTAAGTAATGTTAGGTAATTTATAATCGTGCCACAAAAAGTATAACTAAAAGCTTATTTTAAACATCATCTGTGTGAAAGTAAATTTTAAAGTAGACAATGTAGTTAGGAGAGAAAACAAACAAAAAAATGGAATCTAAGTCAATCACATCTGAGGTTTAGCCTGAATTTAACCAACTGCATGAGCAGCTATGTAATGTTAGACAACTTCTTTAGATATGGGGTAACTGTTTCTTCTGATGTCACACAAGACACTATTAATGTACACACTGTAGTTACAATTTTATTAGTCTTTGAAATAATGCTTAAAATTTTTAAATCAGTAGAGAAACCAAGTCATAGGTGGCAGCTTACAGACTAAATTATTTTTACAATTTTACATTTTAAACTAGTCATTACTAAATTATCACTTCAACTCCCCATGTGAAAAGTGAAACTATCATAACACTAACACCAACACTGTCATCAGTCGTGAAGAGCAGAAAATGGATTACAATTCTAATTAAATATGTGTAAACGGGACTTCTCTAGCCAGTAAATTTAGAATCTATTTAAATGTGTTAGCCTCGAGAATCGGAAAAAGTTTTTCAATAAAATCATTAAAAGTAATTTCTTAAAAATTCAGTGGGTTCTTTGCCAGAAATCTATTCTTCAGATATGTTTGCCAAAATATGCTAATATTTATGTTCAAGGTTAATCCTGGGATCAGTGTTTGAATTATAATCTATAAAAAATAAATGTTCATTATTTGAAGACTAATCAAATAAATTCTGAAACATGCATATAAAATATTATGCAGACATTAAAAAGAATGAAGCAAAACTTTGCATATGCTTATCCATATAAGGTACAAAGGTACCTTTGTACAAAGGTACAAAACAACCTATTAAAACCAATTAAAGGTTACAAGAGAGCATGGGACTTGCAGGGTAACTGAGGAGTTTATCAAAGCTCTTCCGTAAAAGGTGACCATAAAAGGTGACTGAATAGTTAAAAACAATTTTAGGACTCTGGAAACTTATTGCAGGGATACAATAAATGGAAAATACAATAAACTTGTTTGTGAAAAACTGCTAGGTCTCAGGTAAGAAGGGTGGGAGCCTGTGGTGATTTTGTCTAGGGATGCTTCCATCCCTCCTCCCAGCCCATTTGATGCTGGGTTCCACTAGGATGGTAAACCACAAGAACCAGAAGAAGGAGGTTCACTCAGCTTCTAAGAACGAATGAAAAAGCTTCACGCCCAGCAGCACTGTCAACATCAGTAGCAACTGGTAGTGAACGACCAGAGAAGACCCGTCAGCAAGTCTAAACATCAGGTTTGGGGTGGCGCAAGCAACAAACAGAAAGACTGGTACATTAGCCAGAAGTCTACCAGCCATGGAGAGCTTTGATAGCTCTCTGCCTGACAGTGAGTGTGTCCACGCAAAGGGATACAAAGACTCCTGGCAGAAAGTAAAACCCGGGGCAGACGGGAACCCGAATATACTCCCCAGTGACAGCCAGTTCCATCAGCAGAGGGTGAAAGCCCTACAGACACAGGTTTTGAGCACAACCTCTGACAACTCACTGGTCAATCTCTCAGCAATGATGACTCAGAGAAAACTCCTAGAAGGCCAGGCTTAATAATAATATGGAGGGGAAAAAAATTAACAAAACTTTAGACCACGAAGGGGACAGACTGCAGTTTCAGTCCAACTAAATTATTAAAGAAAAGAAAAAACCTGTAACAACAACAACCCTCTGGGAGAAAATGAATTGCAATCAGATTCATCACAAAACATTACCTAAAATGTGGTTTTCTCACCAATAACCTAAGAGACGTGTAAAGAAAGGAAAATGTCACCCATACCCAGGGCAGGAAGAAACTTCCCAGGAGACGACCCAAATCTGGACTAGCGAAAAAAGATTTTTAAAAACCCAAAATAACTATAATGCAAAGTTACTCAGAGGAGTTCATCAAAAGATTTGAGATAGCACAAGAATGAATCAGTGAACTTGAAGGTAAGTCAACTAAAAGTGTTCACTTTGAAAAACAGAAAAGCTGACAAAGGAAAATGAGTCTGCGGTATCTCTGGGGCACCATCGAATGTACCAACATACACATAATGGGAATCCAGAGGTTGAGAGGGTAGGGGAGGAAGAGTAAGGTGGGAAAAAAATCTAAAGAAACAATGGCCAAAAACTACCCACATCTGAAGAAAGACATAAACCCACATATCCACAAAGCTTAACGAACAAGAAAGATAAACATGTACACCAAAGTCAAATTGTTGAAAATCAAAGAGAAAGTCTGAGTAGCAGCATGAGAAAAACAACATATCATGTACAGAACAAAATAATTAATGATTCTTCCCATCAAAAATAGTGGAGGTTATAAAACAGATGAATGGTCTTTTACTACCTAACCACCAACCGAAAACTATATACAGGTATAATTCAGAGATATTGTGGGTTTGGTTCCAGACCACTGCAATAAAGCAAATATTGCAATAAAGCAAGTCATACAAAATTTTTAGCTTCTCATTGCCTAGAAAGGTTATATCTAACACTTCACTATAGTCTATTAGCATGCAATAGCATTGTGTCTAAAAAAAAAGTATTCACCTTAATTAAAAAATATTCTATTGCTAAAAAGTGCTAACCATTATTTGAGCCTTCAGTGAGTCCCAGTAGTATTAGTAGCAATAAAGATCACTGATCACAGATCACCATAACAAACACAAAATTAATTTTTTTTTAAGTTTGAGATACTGTAAGAATTACCAAAATGTGACACAGAGACATGAAGTAAATAAATGTTATTGGATAAATGATGCCAACAGACTTGCCTGACACAGGGTTGTCACAAACCTTCAATTTGTAAAAACATAGTATCTCTGAAGCATAGTAAAATGAAGTACAATTTTAAAAAGTATGCTTGTAAACTAAACTTTAGGATATAGGTGAAATAAAGACATTTTGAGGAAAAAAAGAACAATTTTGCTAGCAGACCTATGTTACAAAAAAGACTAAAGGAAGTCCTTCAGGCTGAAAAGAAACAACATCATATCATATGGCAATTCTATCTGCATAAAGAAATGAACAGCACCAAAAATAACAAATGTGTGTGTTAATGTCTATATAAATACTGTACTACAAAGCAATATTCCCCGTGATTATACATGTATAAAAGGGACTATATTTCAGGTTGGTTAAATCCTAAAACCAAGTAGGATTTACCCTTGGACTGCACGGTTGGTTTGACATCTGAAAATCAACTATGCAACGCTCTACGATTAACAGAATAAAGGAGAAAAACCACATGATCATCTCAATGGACAGAAAAAAAATCTGGCACAATCCAACACCCATTTGTGATAAAACAAAACCAAAACCAAAAAACCTAACAACTAGCAATAGAACTTCAACATGATAAAGGGTCGCAATAAAAAAGACCCTACAGCTAACATCTCACTTGCTAGTAAAAGACTGAAAACAAGAGAAAGATTTCCATTTTCATGTCTATTCAACAAAGCATTGAAAAAGTTCTAGTTAGTGCAATAAAGAAGACAATAAAATTAATAAAAAATGAAAGGCATCAGATTGGAAAGGAAGTAAAGCTTCTTTATTCACAGATCACATGTCCCTGTGGGCACCCACATGTTGAAACTAGCAAACACATCCAGCAAGGTCAAATAAGAACAATTCCATTTCTACAGACTAGCAACCATCTGAAAATGAGATTTAGAAAAAAAGTTCCATTCACAGTAACATTGAGAAGTATATAATACTTACAAACAAAATTTAACAAAAGAAATGCAAGACTGGGATCCTGAAAACTATAATAAAACACTGCTGAGAAAAAAATTTAAGTATCTTTTTAAAAAACAGAGAGACAATTTCAAGTTCATGGACAGGAAGATGTAATACTGTTAAGATGGAAATTATCCCCAAAGTGATCTTCAGGTTCTATAGTATCAAAACACTAAGAATTTTTTTTTTTTTTTTTTGTAGAAACCCACAAGCTAAATGTAAAAGAAACATAAAAGTGCAAAGCAGCCAGAAAAAACAAGACTACTTTGAAAAAGAAGAACACAGTTGCAGAATTTAACACAACCTGGATTTCAAAATCTACTCTAAGGNTTTTTTTTTTTTTTTTGTAGAAACCCACAAGCTAAATGTAAAAGAAACATAAAAGTGCAAAGCAGCCAGAAAAAACAAGACTACTTTGAAAAAGAAGAACACAGTTGCAGAATTTAACACAACCTGGATTTCAAAATCTACTCTAAGGCTGAATAATTAAGAGAATGGTCCAGTCATAAGGACAGGTACATTAATCAATGGAACAGAACTGAGAATCCTGAAATAAATTCATACATTTATATGCAGTTAATTTTCAATACCGGTGCCGAGGCAATCCAACAGGGGTAGAATTATCTTTTTAGTATATAGTGCTAGGACTACTGGATACCTACATAGAAAAAGATAAATTTAGATGCTAAATCTAATGCCATACACAAAAATTAACTTTGAGTGGATCACAGACGTAAACCAGAGAGTTAATACCATAAAATGTTATGAAGAAAATACAACAGAAATTCTTTGTGACTTTGGAATAGACAGACAAGAGTCTTCTGACCTGCCCTGGTTCAAGATGAAAGACACTGGAACCTATGTCTTGGTGGAAGAGTGGAAAGAGACAGGGTGGAGGTCTGCCACTGCCACCTCTGGAAACAGAGTCTCTCCTGCTTGGCTAAGNAATGGTCTCTCCTCCCGTTTTGCTTTCCCTTCTTGATGTGTTCAGGAAAGGTGAGCTCCTCTCCCATTTTCAAAAGATGAACCATGATTGGCATTTGTCAGACGATTTAAAAGTAGGAATATGACCAATAAATAAGGAAAGCATACTGAGGCCTCTGGAGCTTTGTAACCCTTGGAGAGGGGGTGGGTTGGGCTTCAGGTGGCACTGGTGGTAAAGAACCTACCTGCCAATGCAGGAGGTGCAGGTTTAATCCCCTGGGTTGGGAAGATCCCCTGGAAGAAGGCATGGCAACCCACTCCAGTATTCTTGCCTGGAAAATCCCACGGACAGTGGAGCCTGGTGGGCTACAGTCCAAAGAGGGTCGCAAAGAGATGGACATGACTGAAGTGACTTAGCAGATACGCACACAGAGGGGGTGGGTTAGGGCCACGTTTTATACCTTCCCATATTCTGATAAATGTACTTAGTTTTAATGAGGAAGTGATGTGTGGAATCACTGAAATCATTCTGATACCATGAGGAATAAGCCCAAGAATAAAAACTAATACACTAAGGCTGGCAGAACATGAGGTTCACAGAACAGAAAGGTGCTCTCCCCTAATATGGTACTCTCTATTTTCTCTCTTTTCTTTCCTTCTATTCCTCTAGACCATGCACTCTAAATCAACCTCTCCCTGGCTTCTCTCTCCAGGAACCAGTAGTTCTGTACAAGCCCACATTGTCATCTCAGTGCAAACATTTAAACACTCAAGATCATGCCTTTGCTATACATAGCCACATCCACCACTCTTCAACTTCCCATACATCAGCACCATTTTGAAAGTATATTTTAATGAAAGCAACAAAGACAAATACACAGTTTTACCCAAGGCCACCCTGCCTCTGTAAGACTCCTTGATGGTAGATTATCCTCAATCTCTTTGACCCTGCAGTGTTTAGCAGCACATTTATTAGTGCTCAATAACTACTTTCTGATCAATTTTTCCAAAAGTAGGCCCAGTTAATGTATTCCTAGAAAAATTAAAAGTTCAAGAAAAGACATCTGATGAAAGGAACAGCTTGAATAAAATGGCATGTGAATAAGTTCTATGGATCCAAGTGTATTTCAACAATGATTTCAGAATTGACATATTGAAAATATGAGGACTTTTACTGCAATATCTCATATCTATATAGTGTTTAATGACTTACAAACAGCCTTGTGTCTACTACCTCATCTGAGCATTTCTCAAGTGATAAATTACTTTTATGTATAACAAGCTTGACAATATTGTTAAGCAATTTGAGAGACAGCCAATCAGAGGTCATTCAAAAACACATTTCAATTACAGGCTGATGTAAAGCTTGAAAAAAAAAAGAAACAAAATGAAAATGTACAATAAGCTCTTGAGAACAGAATCCAATGTACTGGGCCAGATCTGGGACACTATGTTTATTTCTGAATGTTATACTGTAAAAAAGGACACTGTCAAAACAATGTATCTAGACAAGGGCAACCAAGATGATGTCTGGAAACTATCTCAAGTGGAGAATGAGAGAACTATGAGTGTTAGCTTATAAAAGGCAAATTTTTAGGGTAGACATCTCTAAATTCAAGTGAAAAGGTAGAAGATCCTTTCTATCATGCTTCTGATGGCAGAACTAGTGCCAATGATAAACATAAGGACAAAGAGGATTATTTAAAATCTATCTTTACCAGTGTTCTCCAACCTTCCAGATTGTTCAACACAAAGAAGAAATTCTCTAAAATCCAAAGCTGTCTAAAATAGGTCCAACTACTTGTAAATCAGAAACACACAGTTTATAGAAATATAGGCAGTTAGAGGTCCTGGTGCCCTTCCTCAGGAACTGTGTGAAATGGATTCTTGTTTTAGCAAGATGAACCAGATAATCTCTAGAAATGTTTCCAGTATGAACACTCAATGATTCCATATTCTGAGAGCATCCAAAAGTACAACTGTCAAGCTGCACTCAATTTATTCAGGTAATCAATCTTCTTTTTTTTTTTATTGGCATACAGTTGCTTTACAATATTGTGTTAGTTTCTGCTGTACAGCAAAGTAAATCAATTATGCATACACATATCCACTCTTTTTTTTTTTAATATTTCCTTCCCGTCTAGGTCACNTTCAGGTAATCAATCTTCTTTTTTTTTTTATTGGCATACAGTTGCTTTACAATATTGTGTTAGTTTCTGCTGTACAGCAAAGTAAATCAATTATGCATACACATATCCACTCTTTTTTTTTTTAATATTTCCTTCCCGTCTAGGTCACATGGTGCATTGATTCTCCATAGAAGACTTACAAATGGCAAAAAGAAAAAAAGCACATGAAAAGATGTGCAACATCATTAATTATTACAGAAAAGAAAGTCAAAAGTACGATAAAGTATCACCTCACATTGGTTAGAATGGCCATCATCAAAAAAAATTGCAAACAATAAATGCTGGAGAGAATATGGAGCAAAGGGAAGCCTCCTACACTGTTGGTGGGAATATAAATTGGTACAGCTACTATGGGGAACAGTGTGGAGGTTCCTTATAAAACTAAAAATAAAGCTCCCATATGAGCCAGTAATCCCACTCCTAGGCATATATCCAGAGAAAATCGTAATTCAAAAGGATGCAGGCACCCTGATGTTCATTGCAGCACTACACAAAATAGCCGAGACATGGAACAACCTAAATGTCTCCATTGACAGAGGAAAGGATACAGAAGATACATATATACAACAGAATATTACTCAGCCATAAAAAGGAATGAAATAATGCCATCTGCAGCAGCACAGATCAAGAATTTCTTCATGTAATGAATCTCATCTCTCAAAGTAATAAGATTAAATATATAGTTTTCAAAAGACATGAGTAGACAAATAAAACGTAACCTATAACAGTTAACACTGAGCATTTCCAACACCTAGAATAATACCAGGCTCAGAACCTGAACTAAAAAATATATGTGATTTAATGAATAACTATCTAAATGTTAGGTAATTCTGACATGTTTCTACCTTTTTCATGCATATCATATGAGCTTTCAGCAACAATGCTCTGAGGTAGGCTAGAAAGGTTGCTCTGTCCACTTTACATACCTTATTTTATTACCCTTTCTCAAGAGGACTCTTCAATTAACATTATAACTTTATGTTTCATTAAAGGTTGTTAAAAGAAAAATTTATTACAACAACATCTTATTTAAAACTATAACTGAAACCATCACTGTCCATTATGTCCCTCATTTAAGAACGCAGATAAATTCCTCCTGTAATTAATACCAAGGGAACGCTTGCCTTGCCTTACAAGGTGAAGGTGAAGTTGCTCAGTCGTGTCCAACTCTTTGTGACCCCGAGGACTGTAGCCTACTAGGCTCCTCTGTCCATGGGATTCTCCAGGCAAGAGTACTGGAGTGGGTTGCCATNAATCAGTCCTGAATATTCATTGGAAGGACTGATGCTGAAGCTGAAACTCCAATACTTTGGACACTTGATGTGAAGAACTGACTCTTTTGAAAAGACTCTGATGCTGGGAAAGATTGAAGTGGGGAGGAAAAGGGGACAATAGAGGATGAAATGGTTGGATGGCATCACTGACTCAATGGACATGAGTTTGGGTAAATTCTGGGAGTTAATTATGGACAGGGAGGTTGGCGTGCTGCAGTCCATGGGGTTGCAAAGACTCAGACACAACTGAGCAACTGAACTGAACTGAGCATCAGCTGGATGTCCTACAATTCCACTCAATTCTTACAGTATCTACCAAGAGATAGCAATAGATTCCACAGGTTAAGGGCACATTTCCACAAAACTGCCCTCTACTTCAGTGCCAATCACAAGTCTAGGTTGTTACTGACTAACCTGCAGCAGATTGGAATTTCCCATTACTCCTTCCTTCCTAATGGTCCATTCGTGGTTTAGAAAAGAATTTCCAGACAGGAGGCAGAATGAGAGGAGAATAAAGTTTCTTAGACTGGGAAATGCTCTTTGAACATTGGGGCATCTCAAGGGAGAGCCAGACCCTTTCACAGGCTAGCAGCGTTTTTATAGTCTCAAGACAGAGAAAATTCCTATTGGAATGGTGGCATTAGGTGGTTGGTTAGGATGCTGTGGGGTGGATAATAGGGTGGATATTTTACCTAATATGGGGTCAGGAAACTGGCTGTTTTAAATCCAGAGGCTTATGGCAACAGTTGCTATGGGGCTTGGTCAGTTCTAGAGATTTTTATCATGTGACATTGGTATACAGCTCCAAATCCTTAGATTCAATTAACATGGTAGAGCAACTCACAGAACTCAGAAACATTTTACTTACTCTCAGTCAGTCAGTTCAGTCACTAAGTAGTGTTCAACTCTTTGAAACCCAATGGACTGCAGCACCCCAGGCTTCTCTGTCCATCACCAACTCCGAAAGCTTGCTCACACTCATGCCCATCAAGCCATGATACCATTCAACCATCTCATCCTCTGTCGTCTCGTTCCCTTCCTGGCTTCAATCTTTTCCAGCATCAGGGTCTTTTCAAATGAGTCAGTTCTTCACATCAGGTGACCATAGTATTGGAGTTTCAGCTTCAGCATCAGTCCTTCCAATGAATATTCAGGACTGATTTCCTTAAGTTTTACTGGTTGGATCTCCTTGCAGTCCAACGGACTCTCAAGAGTCTTCTCCAACACCACAGTTCAAAAATATTGATTCTTCAACACTAAGCTTTTTTCACGGTCCAACTCTCACATCCATACATGACTACTGAAAAAACCATAGCTTTGACTAACTAGATGGAGCTTTGTCGGCAATGTAATGTGTCTGCTTTTTAATATGCTATTTAAGTTTGTCATAGCTTTTCTTGCAAGGAGCAAGTGTCTTTTAATTTCATGGCTGCAGTCACCATCTCCAGTGATTTTGCAGCCCAAGAAAATAAAGCCTATCAGTTTCCATTGTTTCCTCATCTATTTACCATGAAGTGATGGAACTGGATGCTGTATTACTGGCTTATTATGGACTTGGCACANTCTTTTAATTTCATGGCTGCAGTCACCATCTCCAGTGATTTTGCAGCCCAAGAAAATAAAGCCTATCAGTTTCCATTGTTTCCTCATCTATTTACCATGAAGTGATGGAACTGGATGCTGTATTACTGGCTTATTATGGACTTGGCACAGTGATAAAGAATATCCTTGCCAATGCAAGAGATGCAGGAGACACAGGTTCGAACCCTGGGTGGAGAAGACCCCCTGGAATAGGAAATGACAACCCACTCCAGTTTTCTTGCCTGGGAAATCCCATGGACACGGGAGCTTATTATAAAATAATGTAACTCAGGAACAGCTACATGGATAAGATGCATAGGACGAGGTATAGGAAATGATGTGACGCTTTTGTATTCTCTCTAGGTGCACCACATTCCCCAAACCTCTGCATGTTCAACAACTGCTAAGCTCTCTGAACCTGGCCCTCTTAGATTTTTATGGAGGATTCATAGTGATTATTATTTTTATGAAGGATTCATGAGTGATTAAATCATAGGCCATTCCATTAGTGGTTGATTAAACTTCCAATCCTTCCTTTCTCTAGGAATGTCAAGAAAGGTGGGACTGGAAATTCCAGTGTTCTATTCTTTTGCTGATTCCCCTGGCAACCAGCCTCCCTCCTTAGGTGATCTCTATAAGTCACCTGGGGAAACTCAGTTCCAGAAAGGAGCTTGTTAAGAATAACAATACACCCATGTCATCTTTATGAGTCTAAAGCTGTTTCAGGAACTGAGGACAATAGACCAAACATTATGACAAAAGTTGCTTGGACTGCTCTCATTGCCCAGGAAATTCCAAGTGTTTTAAGAGCTATGCGACAGGTACCGTGGAAGAAGACCAAATATATATGATAAATATATTTTAGTCACTTGAATGACAAAATGTACATTTCTTATAGATCACAATAACAGAGATTGAATTGGAGCATGGCCCTGTGATACTCCAGGTTACAAATCTATGTCCTCATTTCTTATTTGTAGTAAATAGCTTCATTCAACTTCCATGACCTTCCCTGAGTTCCAAAGGGCAGGTTCAGTTCAGTTGCTCAGTCGTGTCTGAATCTTTGCAACACCTTGAACTGCAGCATGCCAGGTTTTCCTGTCCATCACTAATTCATCAGAAGGCAGAAGAAAAGAGCAGGTTCAAACAGTTGCTAATCAGGGAACAATGGAGGGAACACAGAAACAAAAGAAGAACAACCAACTGGAGTCATTAAAGCGGGATTCTGGTTCTTCCTCAAGGAATAAACATAACAATATCTTTTAGTTCTTTTGCAGGAATTAAGGTTCCCACCCAGGTGCCTGCTCAGTCACTCAATGGAGTCTGACTCTTTGCCACCCCATGGACCATAGCCTACCAGGCTCCTCTGTCCCCACCCAGGTGGAGGATGGTAACTTCTGGCTTAGGAAAAGATTCCTGAAGCTCCTCTCTGTTACCTGACCACCGGCCAGTCAGAAGAAATTCAAACACCCTGCAGCCCTCACCCCAAATTTTGCCTATAAAAACTCCCTGAAAACCCTCAGGAAGTTTGGGGTTTTTTAGTATGAGCCATCCATTCTCCTTGCTTGGTCCAAACTCCTACATCTGTGTTTGACACTGTGTGTCAAGTATAGGGTCTTGCATGTANTCACCCCAAATTTTGCCTATAAAAACTCCCTGAAAACCCTCAGGAAGTTTGGGGTTTTTTAGTATGAGCCATCCATTCTCCTTGCTTGGTCCAAACTCCTACATCTGTGTTTGACACTGTGTGTCAAGTATAGGGTCTTGCATGTAACAATTTAATGATCAATTTTAAGTTATTTAAATTTAAAAGAGCTTAAAATAAAATTTCCTTCATGGCATTTGCCACTGTTGAGGCTCAGGGTGGACCACCCCCAGGTCTGTCACAATGGCGTATTGATTATTTCAAATTACAGTTACTTATGAAATGGTTAGCACAAGAGTAACACTGACCCTCCTCTGTTGTCTTCTGTATGTAAGCAGGAAAAACAACCCTCATGCAAAAAGTGTACTCCCTGCTTCATGAGAAAGACAAACACCTTTATGACCAGTGATAAGGAATTTGAACTGAGAAGGCTGTTTAAACAAACCTTTTTATTTCTTTAATACCTCAAGCCTGAACTCTGTTTAGGTTCTTCTCTGATTAAGCACCTGTTAGCATAGGAACTTGGCTTCACTCACTTACTATGCTGCAAAGTCAATGTATTGACACCAAGTTGTGGGAAAAGAAAGTACAAAGTACTGCAGGCAAGAAGCAAGGGGAAAGGGAGGCTCGGTCTTTAGACTGAAACTCCCAGGTGGTTGTCAGAGAAGGGTTTTTTAAGGCAACCTCAGGTGTGGGGTTTATAGGGTATGCGATCAACTCATGGACTTTCTTCTTGTTGGTTGTTGTTGGAGAGGCAATAGGTTCATGTTTCAAGTATCTTAATTATCACCCTTCTGGTTTCAACTGGTCTGGGGTCTCCTTGTATGTGCTCAGCATGTAGTCACCATCCTCTACCTGGTGGGAGTGGGGGAAGGGTGTCTTAGTTCCTGCAGAACAACTCAAAGGTATGCATCAGATTGTTATGTATATCCCTTGGGGAGGAACTGGGTCTCTGTTTTATCTCATCTTCCCTAGTAGCTCAGTCCCTAAAGAACCTGCCGGCAAGGCAGGAGACCTAGGTTTGATTCTTGGGTCAAGAAGATCCCCTGGAAAAGGAAATGACAACCCACTCCCGTATTTTTACTTGGAGAATCCCACGGACAGAGGAGCCTGGCAGGCTAGAGTCTACAGGGTCGCAAAAGTCGGATACAACTTAGCAACTAAACCACCACCTTTCTGTCTAAACTACTTTGGTTTCTGCATTCACTCACTTCCCTAATTAGTAACTCCTTGAGTCTACTCTTTGGAATCAGAGAAGGCCAAATGGCAACTCACTCCAATATTCTTGCCTGGAAAATCCCATGGACGGAGGAACCTGGTAGGCTACAGTCCATGGGGTCACAAAGAGTNTCTACTCTTTGGAATCAGAGAAGGCCAAATGGCAACTCACTCCAATATTCTTGCCTGGAAAATCCCATGGACGGAGGAACCTGGTAGGCTACAGTCCATGGGGTCACAAAGAGTCAGACATGACTAAGCAACACTTACTTTACTTAATTAGGAGATTAAAGGTTTTATCTACGAACAAAAAGTGAGAGGAACAGAAGGGGTTGGTTTCATATGCAAAACCCATGTTTCTTTGTCCTGTCAATTTCTCACAAATTTATTCTCTGTTCAAAAATTATAAACACTTCCTGCTTTGGCCACTTCTCTATGAGACCTTTGTGCCCACGATTTAAAATTTATTTTTCTCCTATTAATTTGGCTTATGTCCATTTTCTTATTGGTTCATCTACAAGAACTCAAGAGAGACTGAGGGTTTGGGGGAAATTTCCCCCTTCTTGACACCACTTACATCACAGCAATAAATTTTGAAAGGTTTATATTTACTTATAGATCATGGGTTAAATACCCATAAAAATTTTATGTGCATAGATATAAAGTAATAAATGATGATCACATATTGAAAATTCATGATAATTAAATGCTTTCTTAAAATACATCATTGAACAAAAAGGAAATAGTTTAGGACTGTGAAAACCAGAGAATTTTATAATCTCTAATTTCCTAAATTTCATACTAATTTGACACCATACTCAGCTTACATTCAAAGGCCTATAAAAGTTGGCATCAAATTAACTTTCAAGCTTATTTTCCTTAATAAATCTTCAACTTCAAATAATTTTATTCTCCAATCATTTATTTACTCATTTATTCAACAAATGTACATTAAAATCTTTCTCTACCTCAAGTACCATGATAGGTACTTAGAATACAATATATGACAGATATCTAGCCCTCAGACTCTAAGTTCTAGAGGGATAAAGAGGCATCACTTCAGTTCAGTTCAGTTCAATCTATAAAACAATGTGGAAGTGCAACCAGTGAGAGATTTGCAGGATATTAGAAAAGTACAGAAGATGTGAAACAAGGCATGATCTGTGGATAAAGAAGTTCTTTAAGAAAGGGTTTTTGGAGGAAACAACCTTTGGTTGGGGCTTTACAGGTGGTGCTAGTGGTAAAGAACACACCTAGCAATGCAGGAGACATAGTTGTGTGGGTTTGATCTCTGGGTGGGGAAGATTCCCCTGGAAGAGGCATGGCTACCCACTCCAGTATTCTTGACTAAAGAATACCATGGATAGAGGAGCCTGGAGGGCTAGAGTTCATGGGGTCACAAAGAGCTGGACATAATTGTGTGACTGAGCATACACACATGTACTGCTGGTTTGCAGGAGGATTCTTAACCTCTAGACCACCAGGAAAGTCCTAAACAAAGCAGTTTTCATTTTATATTCACATTAGCGGACACTGAATGAATGAATGACCTTTGATAGACTTATAAGGAAATTTAATGATTAAAAGCTTGAAAGCAAGGAAATTCATTAGGAAAATAATGCTGTAATTTACAAATGAGATTATGAAGGCTGAAACTATTACAATATTATCATGGGTGTAGACGAGGTGGCTTCAAGAAAGATTTGATAAGATATTGTCAAGACACATGAATAATAGAGTTTGAGTAGGGCCCTCCACTGATGGCTACCAAGCAGACTAGATAATGTGTGAAACCTACTACTATAAATATCAAGAAAGGCTAAATAAAATATAAGAAGAAAATGTATTATAAGAGAATACTATGAATGACTTTATGCCAATAAATTATATGAAATAGATTATTTCTTTAAAATAACTTTCTAAAGATAATTGAATATAAAATGAAAAAGTGAATATAATTATAATCAATAAAGAACCTGGGGACTTCACTGGAGGTCCTGTGGTGAAGACTCTGCACTTCTACTTCAGGGAGCATGGGTTCAGTCCCTGCTTAGGGAGCTAAGATGCCACATGGTGTGAGTCGCGGCCAAAAAAAAAAAAAAAAGAACCAGAATCTGTAATTTAAATCTAAGGAAGCCATGCACACACACAAACATAGACACACATACAAGTCTCGGATAGTTTTATAAGAAAGATCTGAAACCTGTATTACATATTTTTCCTTTTATGCGATATAATTCATATACCACAAAATCTGCTGCTAAGTTACTTCAGTCATGTCTGACTCTGTGTGACCCCAGAGACGGCAGCCCACTGAGTCCCCCGTTCCTGGAATTCTCCAGGCAAGAACACTAGAGTGGGTTGCCATTTCCTTCTCCAGTGCATGACAGTGAAGAGTGAAAGTGAAGTCGCTCAGTCGTGTCCGACTCTTAGCGACCCCATGGCCTGCAGCCTACCAGGCTCCTCCGTCCATGGGATTTTCCAGGCAAGAGTACTGGAGTGCATTGCCATTGCCTTCTCCGACCACAAAATTTAGCCTTTTAAAATATAGAACTCTTTATTAGTATACTCACAGAATTGTGCAACCGTCACCTATATTTAACTCAAAAATAGTTCATTATCCTGAAAGAAATCTGATATCTATTAGCAGTCAATCCTCATACNCCTTCTCCGACCACAAAATTTAGCCTTTTAAAATATAGAACTCTTTATTAGTATACTCACAGAATTGTGCAACCGTCACCTATATTTAACTCAAAAATAGTTCATTATCCTGAAAGAAATCTGATATCTATTAGCAGTCAATCCTCATACTTTCCTACTCTCAACTATCATAAACCACTAATATGTTTTCATTCTCCATGGATTTACCTACTCTGGACATTTCTCATTAATAGAATCAAACAATATATAGCTTTTTGTGACTGACTTCTTTCACTAACAAAATGTTTTCAAGGTTTATCTATGGTGTAGCATTCATCAGTACTCCATTTCTTTTAATGGCTAAGTGATGTTCCATTGTTTGAATATATCATTTTTCTTCCCTTGCAATAACAATTTGAGGAATGCAAAGATCAATACCCAAAATTCATTTGCATTCCTGTGTACCCTAAGGAAGGAGAAACCATTTTCCCTCTACCTATCTGGTTTCCTGGCTGAGGCCTTCATTCAATAAAACAGATTAATAGGAGAAAAACAAACAGAAGTTTAATAACATGCATACTTTCTGTATACATAGGAGAGACCCAGGGAAACTGAGTAATTCTCCAAAATGTCTTAAGTTACCATTGTTAAGTACCATCTCCGGCTAAAGACAAAAGATGTTGTGAGGGAAGGGAAGACAGTTAAGAGAAGTTATCAAGAAAAGCACAGTACACAAGTGTAAGGCGGTTATGCAGATTTAAGTCATTGCCTTCTCTATTAATAAGAACTTCTAGAGTTTTAATCATCCTGGTACAGAGAGAGAGACACACAGTAACAGATGGAGATTTCCACTATCAGTTCAGTCAGTTCAGTCGCTCAGTCGTGTCCGACTCTGTGTGACCCCATGAATTGCAGCACGCCAGGACTACCTGTCCATCACCAACTCCCGGAGTTCACTCAGACTCACGTCCATTGAGTCCATGATGCCATCCAGTCATCTCATCCTGTCATCCCCTTTTCATCCTACTCCCAATCCCTCCCAGCTCAGAGTCTTTTCCAATGAGTCAACTCTTCGCATGAGGTGGCCAAAGTACTNAAGCCAGTAAATGTGAGCTGAGTTCCTAGAGGATAAGGAACGGAGGCTGCCAGGCAAAGAGCTGATGAGTGCCTCAGTGGAGTGCAGTGACCCTGGGTTACACCAGTCCCCTTCCCCCCATCTGACTGAACAGCTGACACATGGAGATTTCCTTTTTTTGGTTTCCTTTTCTCCTTTAACAGTACAAAAGGGAATGAGTCACACACGTAGTGGTGACAGAATCCTGTCACCACAGAGCCAGTTAGCGAACAAGCCCAGACATGAACTCAATTTCCTCACCCCACAGCCTGCGTCGCTGCAGAAAGAAGCAGGGTGAGAACAGGGGCAGTTCTGCGTGGCCAACACAGAGAAGAAAGGAGGACAAAGGCATGAAAAGGCAGGCTGGGTTCTTAACGTCTGCACGGAATTAGATCCTGAGGGTTCAGTAACAACAGGGGGATGCGGAAAGCAATCCGCTGAGGAGAGACGCCCTCCTGGAAAGACGGACCTGAGCAGAAATGGAATGGATGCAATGTGGGGAGACAGGGCAGATGACCTCACAGCTGGAAGATAAGACAGTCTGTCCTGCGAACAACCAGGGAGGACGGAACCAGAAGGGCTGATTTCTATCTGAAGTGGAGGGAGAGCCGTCCGAGGAGGCATCAAGCCCTCGGGACACCCCACCCGAGTAAATCACAGGCGCCTGCCTTGTGCTCCTCTCCCCTCTAGCATCCAGCTCTTCTTGGCTTCTGAAGCACCCGCTCACTGAGACTAGAGTTTCTGCACTTGTCTCCCAAGACAGGAACATCTCCGGGGACTTTCCCCCTACAACAGCCTTCTCTTTGGTGCCTCTACTAAATTCCACTTCCTAGAAAGGCTCTTTTTGACTTTCCAGACTACTTAATCAAAACAAAGTAGCATTTTCACCACAGGTATAATTTCCTACTTAAAGTCTGTCTTCAACAGACACCCGCCCTTAACTCCTTTCGTGATCCTGATGATCTATTGGGAAGGTTAAAGCATTGTTCACATTTTGCACATAAGGAAAGTTAGAAAATATATTTCTAAAAGTCATACAATTAGCAAGGAACATACCATGAGTCAAACCTCAGGTCTCCAGGGTGGAGACACTTTCCCAACCTAGTCTATCAACAGGTCCTTAGAATATTTTGTGTAGCTATCAACACAGTAAAGCCTATGGTACATAGTGCTTCTATAAAGGAAAAAAGCATTCTTTACAAAACAAGTCCATGAGAGAATGCACTAATGAACCAATGAATTCCTGTGCTGAGCCCACATGGAATCTATCCTTTAAGATCAGAAACTGTGAGCTAGAAACCCTGATACCCTGCAACTCCGTTTATTTCCAGAGCCTCTGTTCATTCCTGGGTGAATGATCCAAGGAACTTTATTCCATGAAGAAACAGATGGCATTCAAAGTAGATAACCTGAAGAGAATTTAATTAAGGACCTATGTATAAAGATGTGAATATCCTAAAACAATAGCAACAAAGAATGGTGTGGTACTCTGGGGGTTAGTTAGGAAGGAGGTATGGCTGCCCCAAAGCTGGGAAGCAGGATGGGGCAAGGAAGAAAGGAGACTGTGTGGAGGGCAGCCTGGCAAGGGTTATAATGTCCTTCAAGGGAAGCAGCCAGCCTGTGCTGACCTAACAGGGAGGAAGTTAAAGCACACACACTGGGACCTCACTTCCTTCTGCAGATCTGTCGCTGGTGGCTCCGCAGAGAGGGACCAACCGAAGCAGAAGCCAGAAATAAGAGTGTCTGCTGACGCATCCCTCAGCCCCCAAGCACAGAGCAAAAGAGGTGGGACAAGAGGCAGCAATCCAGTCCCCACCTTGGCTAAACTGAAGGAAGCTTTAAACAGAGCATCTGATGCCTCCTGTACATACAGAAGTTCCCATTTGTGCTGATCACGTAAAACACTACACAGCAAAGTACTGAAAAGTAATGAAAACCATTTTGAAACTGAAAGTCACTCAGTCATGTCTGACTCTTTGCTATCCTATGGACTATAGAGTCCATAGAATTCTCCAGGCCAGAATACTGAAGCGGGTAGCCTTTTCTTTCTCCAGGGGATTTTCCCAAACCAGGTCTCCTGCACTGCAGGCAGATTCTTTACCAGCTGAGCCACAGGGGAAGCCCAAGAATACTGGAACAGGCAGCCTAGGCCTTCTTCAGCAGATCTTTCTCACCCAGGTATTGAACCAGGGTCTCCTGCATTGCAGGCAGATTCTTTACCAACTGAATTAACAGGGAAGCTCATTTCAGAGATCACCTATTATGACAGTACTAGGTAAAAAATAATTGTTATGACTTTGTTTGCAAGGATTCACCGAGTTAAGGGCTGTGCATTTGACTTGAAGTCTCTCTCTATTCTAATGAACCTATCTATGATAGATTCCCTTCACTTTACAGAATAAGACCCTAAGGATTCCAATGGGTAAGAAGCTTGCCAAGGGCTGGACAGTTCATAATCTCTTTAGAGGGATTCACACTAAAGTTTAGTTTTAAACTAAACATTAGCTGTTTAAAAGTTATTTAATAAACTTTCATCAAAGGTTCAGAAAAGAGTAAATAATATGTTAGCCTGCACAATAAAGTTCTAGGGTAAACAGTAATATGGTCAAACCCTCCTCTCCCAGCCCCCTTGCCCAAAGACCTTAACTCTGTACAAACTTCTTAAAGGACAGGGGTTAGCCTGGATCTATAAGGAAGAAGAAGTCCATATAAACAGAATGATAATACCTACATGCTCAACATTCAGAAATCTATTTCAAAGGAATATAAGAACCTAGCTGCAGGATTTAAAATGATCTTAAAATATATATTGGGCTTCCCTGGTGGCACAGACGTTAAAGCATCCGCCTGGAATGCAGGAGACCCGGGTTCAATCCCTGGGTCAGGAAGATCCCCTGGAGAAGGAAAATGGCAAAACCCACTCCAGTACTCTTGCCTGGAGAATCCCATGGAGGGAGGAGCCTGGTGGGCTACAGTCCATGGGNCTGGAATGCAGGAGACCCGGGTTCAATCCCTGGGTCAAGAAGATCCCCTGGAGAAGGAAAATGGCAAAACCCACTCCAGTACTCTTGCCTGGAGAATCCCATGGAGGGAGGAGCCTGGTGGGCTACAGTCCATGGGGTCGCAAAGAGTCGGACACGACTGAGCGATATTCCTAAAATATATATAGTGTTCAAAGCCAATGTAAATTCTGTCTGACAGATTACTAAAATGTTACTGTGGCTGTTGGTCTAAAAAGATACCTTTTAACCTTCAACATGACAAATGTTTTCACAAAGGAATTATTTTATTCAAGCAATCCAAACCTAACAGAACACCTATTAGACCCAAACCAGAACTGAATACACTAAAACCTGCCCAGACAAGATTGATTCAAACAGCTCAAGATCTTGCAAATAATCTTCTATAAACAAGAAATAAATGGCACAGCAGAATAGAGATGCATATCGCTCTCTAATAAGAATGAATAAGCTCATCATAAATACACAAAAATAAACCATCCAGGGAGCAAAAAATAGTCAATACTCTAAATATTAAAATGCTTGGAAGTAAACTTACAAAGACAGAGCTAGTATCTGTACACAAAGTATTCTTAAATATATACACACTGTGTAAGATTAAAGCATACACACAAGGAAATTCCTCCAGGAAGGAAGAAGACTGACCGAGGGGAGGGGGGCAGGGGAAGGAGGAAAGACACTTTAACAAGGAGGGGGTCAAGGGCGCTGATCCTCCACCCAGTCCGAACTCCGGGTATAGCTTATGGTTGGCCCTCCGTAACCATGGTTCTTCTGTATCCATGGTTCAGCATCTGTGGATTCAATCATTATTTTCTATTTTTAAAAACTGTGCATATAAGAGAACCTGCATAGACCAAACCCACGTTATTCAAGAGTTGGTTGTAATTCTACCCATCACAGGTAGTTAACAAAAACATAACAACAACACACAGCTGGAATTTATTTACTGATAGTACTGTCCAGGTATTTCATCCTTGTAACAATGTAGCAGAATAGAAGTAATCATTTTACAGAAAAGAAACAGCTACTTAACAGATATCCAGTGATGTGGCTAATCCACAGCAGATCCAGATCTAGGATTCCAACCCTAGTGTATTCTGACCTAAAGCCTCCAGTTTCTTGGTATTACTGAAGTAAAGGGATCTTGACTTCGAGAAAAAATTATTTGGCTTATTATTTAGTTTTGAGGGAAATTAATGAAGTTATTACAAGTATCAAAAGACATGATGTTTATCAAAGTGATCTGAAAACTGTAACATATAATGCAAATACAGGTTATTATTGTCTACTTAATACTGATTTACATGTATCTCATTGTAGAATGGATTTCAAGAATTTGTGATTTCTATATGATTCTAGAAATTAAAATGCAGATAACTAAAAAATTCTGAGTGCTACTCCAAATTATCATTACACATTTTATCAAATTATTTTCAAGGGAAAAAATGCTTCCATGGCACTAACCTCTTATCTTTCCCTTAAATATACTGCAATCATTCACCAAACAAAAGGCATCATGGCAGAAAAAAGAAAAATACAAAGACATGATGATCACTGGATGCGCCAGTGAAATGCAAATTTATCTTCTAAACAAGGGGAAACATCCAACGACCTTCAGAAATGAGGAGGTTACTGGATTTTGGTACTAAAGTCTAACAATTTTCAAAATAAACTTCTAAGTGTAACGTGTTTTTTGTTTGTTTAAATCATTTTAAAACAATACAGATCAAGGGATGAAAATCAGAGATGATGTTCCCTAAAACTCGTAGAAGGAATCTAACAATTTGCACAATTACTATTTCCAGACAGCACGCTGGAGGCTCTGCACATGAAGCCCACACAATTCTCAGCATGCTGGAACAGGAATCAACGTCCCCTAGTGCCTAGTACGTGGCAGACCTAAAGTTTGATTGCAGGACTGTCAGACTCTCAAAGGATCTGCCTCTTCTCCAAATTACCACACAACTGGCTTCTGTGAAATAAAACTCATATTTTATGGCAAGACAAGAAAAATTTAAACATAAAGATTTCTCTGCCCTTTGGCCTCCTCTGCCCCCTCTTCTGAGCAGCGTGTACCTACATCATGCATCGACCAAACCTCCCTCCGGCAGAAATACCACTCAACCTGAGAGCAGCATTCTAGCTTCAGCAAGACAAATCCTCAAAAAGATAACCTTCCTTCTCAATCTTGTAGAGGGCCACACTGACCCATGGCCCACTACCTGCTTTGTAAGCTTAGATCTGGGCTGTGAAGACTGTCAATAATACATCATTTAATATATAGCCCTCTGACTCAAAAATGTATAACAACTATGCTCTGGCCTCTAACAGGCAGAACAGTTCCCGGAACTTTCCAAGAGGCTATTCTCAGATTATAATCCACTATTTGGCTCAAATAAAATTTTAGATCGACTGATCAATTTTTCCTAACACTTCAAAACCTCCTAAATAACAGATTAAATTCCACCTCCAACACGTGAACAGAATTTTACAGGACGAGTCAGTCAACTGTATTCATTGAATGTCCACTGTTTACTGAGTGAGAAACATAACAGAAGCAACAGAGAAGATCAAAACATGAAAGTATAACAGTCCATATTAATTTCCAGCATGCTTCTACACACAGTACAGAGAAAGTAATCAGTCAGGGCTCAGGGAGCCCATGGTTTTATCAGCCCTAAGTTAATATTGGCTAATTTCTTTTCACTCACTTTCATCTGGTAGTAAGAAAAGTTCTGAAATCAGTTTTTATTGAAACCGGGTGCAAAGAAATGTCTGTTTCTACTTAAATCACCCAAAAAAAGGCAGAAAAATGAACCCAAATGACAGAGGAAAAAGAAGCTAGGCATTCTCGCCATCCCAAATAGACCAATCCCTTGGTTCTTCCAAATGACCCAGGATTATTCTTAATATATCCCAGCGCATTTGTCAAATGAAAATTCAGTAAACCCCCAGACTAAGTGAAGACAACAATATATTAGGTTAATTCAAGTTAATAATGACTCAAGTCAATAACTATTGGGAGGAGGAATGGGAATAACTACACAAGATTGGGAAAAAAAGGAAAATCTACTTTTTAGTTAAACCTGCCTAAGGGTTAAACCACATTTCTCACTTTTAATTGCAAACATCATTAAGTATACTGTAAAAGACCAGCTATCTTAAACAATTATCAGGCTCCAGAGGTCACCAATTAGAACCCTGCAAGGATTTGAATTAAAAAAAGGTTTTATGATTAGGTGAAGTAATGATCCAAGAAAGAGATTAGTTCTGTTCAAACTGCACTCATTATAAAACCCATTTCCTTTGTGTGAAGATTCAATGTCTTTCTCATTTATCCCGCTGGCATTATCACACTTTGAGATAGAAATATGACTGTACTAATGATATTCTATAACAACCATATAATACAAGCATTTTGCTCTCTATTACTTTCATATCTAATAAGATTACCAATGAATATTTTCTATTGGTTAAATGTACAATAATACAAACTCTGTAGGTGTGACAGACTGTGCAAAATAAATTCAAAGCAGGATACAATCATGCTTTGGCTATACATTTTTAGGTTAGTTTCAGAATCATAACTGGTCCTATTTATGCAGCAGAGAGTCAGAATAATCGGAGGGAAATAATCCTTAAGACATTAAATCATGTTTTCATATAACAATTATTTACAGGTTCACTTTTATAAAAGTAATTCTAAAAATAAATAGCATGATCAGGATTGCAATCAGATCCCCAGGAACATCAACTCTGATGCTGTTTGAAGCCATACTGACAAAATCATGACAGCTATGCTAGAATAATGAACATCACTAAAAAAGAAAAAAGAAAAAATACAGCTTAATATGAGTTTAAAACATACAAGGTGCCTCAAATATTATATTTCGCTCATGACTCAATGTTGTTCTAAGCTACCTAGAAACTGCCAAACAAGCATAAAACACTTTTTAAAAACAAAATACAATTACAGAAGGAACATTTTTTGTCACTCATATTTAGTCCTCATAGAAAGTTAAGACATTGGTAAACAATCCAGCAGTGCATATTAATAGTCACAGCCTCCGAGGACAGGAAATGTCTCTACACAGACACCTACAAGTACTGAAAACGAGGACACCTTCCCACATCGATTTCAAGTCAGGATGTGTTATCTGTACGAGGTCATTCTCCAGTCATATTTTATTTTCCTTCAGATGCTGTCTCTTCACAGAGGACATTCCCACTCGAGGTTTTCTCAAAGGGATTTGTCAAGTTAGGTACAGATCTTCACATCTGAGACCAAGCTGTACCTTAAATCATTTAGGAACTTATAGAAAAATAACTACACTAAGGTCAGTCAACAGCATTCCTCTGTTGTCCTTCAACCATCAAGTACCTGGTTAAGCAATCGTGTATTCTGGGGGGTTCCACCTGTCAAATCTACTGACTCATCTATTTTAAGGCTAAATATACAGCTAACTTTTAATGTCACGAAACTGCACCACATGGACAAATGAGACAGAATCAAAGGATAAACACAGAGCATTACTCTAGCTAAAACTAACGACAAGTATCTTAGGTTGATGTCTGACTGCCCTCTACTCTCTTTTCTTAAAGACAGGCGTGAGATTAATTTATTGATCTATTTCATGAATGAGTAACAAACTAAGATGAGAACACAGAGACTAATAGCATGGCCAGGAATCCAGGGAAGTGTTCCCCCAGATTTTCAAGAATTTACCAGTTTTCAAGCAACAATGGTGACTGGCTCACCAACAGGCCAGAGTCCATAACCAGAGAGACAATTAATGTNATGAGAACACAGAGACTAATAGCATGGCCAGGCATCCAGGGAAGTGTTCCCCCAGATTTTCAAGAATTTACCAGTTTTCAAGCAACAATGGTGACTGGCTCACCAACAGGCCACAGTCCATAACCAGAGAGACAATTAATGTTAGGTATCACCATTTCATCAGGGAAGGGGGATGAGAGAAAGAGGCTGACTGAGGAGAAAAGATGCCTACAGGGGCTCTGTAAGAGAGAAAACAATGAAAACCAAGTTCAAAAGTTCCGTTCAAGACAAAAACAAAAACAACTGAAATAACTGAAATGGCCACCCTGAAGGGTAAAGGACTGAGGAGAGAATCACTGACTTGCATACAATTATTTCTGTATGTCATGCAAAAGAGGCATTAGATTTGGTCAGGATTAAGGCCAGTGACATAGCATTAATATTGAAAGAAAGAGAGAAAGGAGCTACCATTCATTTTAGAGATGAAGATTTTAAAAATAACATTTTCCAAAGATGGAACTGGCTATCTTGAAGGAATTTTAAGTTCATCCATAGAGCCTGACCAGCAGGCTGGACCCACCCGACAGGAATGTTATAGAAATGTTATAGAAAGGATTCAATCACCTGACATGACAGCAAGCTAAACTTGAAGGTTCCTTTCAACCCTGAGATTTGCATACGTCCCTATCATTTGTCTCATTGACTAGCTCTCAGAAACACAAAACTGTATTATTAATCATCACATGCCCAGTACTGAGGTCTGCATCATGAATATAACATGCATTCAAAAAATATTTGTTTAGTGACTGAGAGTGAATGATGACATTCTTCATGGAAAAGCACAGTAAGATTTGATGAACTTTTAAGAATACCCAACGTCTGAATTAAGCAAAACGAAAGTCATCTATCTGCCTTTCATTTTCCTAAACAAACCATCTCTGCCAGTTACTAAGCACCATCTCTCAGCTCCATACACACCCATCAAGAATGCTGGACAGGGAACTCGCAAGCCTTGCTTCTCTGCTGCCTGGGGCTCTCACTACGTTCTACACCAGGGAGGCCAGAGCAGGGTGCTGGCCCTTCCGTTTTGCTCCGGTTCCTGGCAGCATACAGCATAGAGTTTCCAAAATTCTGGCAATGACTCATTTTTCACACACACACACACACACACACACACGCCCGCCCCAGTCTTTGCATCAGGTCAACAAGCCAGGACCCCCTGCTCAGAGGCCTGAGTCACTGGACTTAACGGGTCTTGGTCCCAGCGCCATGGAGCATTTCCTCCCAAGTGTCTTCCCTTTGTTCCTCCAGCCCTGGTGGTTCTGGCTCAAGGCAGGGCCTGTGTTACTATTTCTGTGTCCCTTCAGTATCCCTCATTTGCTTTTTCAGTCATCGAGCACTTCCCTAACCAATCCTTTCTATCAATCAGATCTCCTTTGTTACAACACCTGCTGTGATTTCTGCTCTCCTTAGGGACACACCACCTTGGTGAGTTCCCAGAAGTACAGAGGACAATGCTGGACATCTCAGGACTCTGTGCCAGGTGCCATGCTGGGCCTCCATCAGCCACAAACAAGTGGTGAGTGAAGGACAGTGAAGTGGCGGGAGGACACAGGCTCGGGGGGCAGTCCCAGCTTGACCACTAGTGGGCCTCTGGCAAGTCACTAGCTTCGCTGAGTCCTCCTCTCTTCATCTGTAAAAACGGCAGAACCCACGTTTGTGTGACCCAGCCCCAACTGGGGCCAGAAGTCACTAATCTAATGGTATCAGCATCTTCTAATTCGATGCTTCTAGTTCAATATCGCTTGGAAGCCCAAATAAACATCTTCAGACCAGTGATTTATGAATGGTAAGAAGGCTTCCCAGCAGCATCTCTTCACCTGCTGAGAGCACTTTCTTGCTTGCTCCCTCCATCTCGGGGTGGGGGGTGCTGTGTAACTGAAGAACTGCGGGTGACCTGTATTCCCCACTCCACCTCCGCATATACCATAACCATCACCCTCCGAGTCTGGGAAACCGGCATCTACATGATGACATGAGCATAGATGGTCGCTCTACAATGGAACCGTAATGAAGATCCTGGAGGCCGAATGATCTGAGCTACATCTCTAATTTCCCCTGTGAAAAGCACAGGGAAGACAACACAACCCAGGACGGTGCGGCAGGTGATGTTTACCTTGTGAGGCAGACCTATCAACGTCCTGATCTGAAAAGCACAGAGGAAACGTCTATCAACATATAACCATTCAACACACTGTTCAGAGGAAAAGTGTTTATCATCTGCAAAACATTTGCTATTCCAAGAACTAATTAAGTTTACAAACTGTGTTGTGAATACCAGAAGGCAGCAGACATACAAATCATATTGTTAATTATGCCTCTGACAAAGAAACTGTTCCAGGTATTACATACTAATGCTACAACCAGCCAAGTCCTTTAAATTCCATGATCTCAAGCTCAGGAACAAACGAAGCCAAAACATGAGTATAAAATGAATATAAAATTAAGTTGCTTAGAGGAAAGTTCAAAAACAGCCCTAAGTGACTACTTAATTGCATTATTCTGTCACCTGTTTTTGTTCATGGCCCTTCCAGAGCAGCCCACTAACCCATAGCCTCCAGACAAACACAACTGTCTAGCTTTTTGATATCTGCATTGAGAGAGTATAAATTAATGATAATATGGGGAGAAAAGAGCTTAATTTAGTGAGACTTTAAGTGATAAAAAAAACATGGGTTCAAATCACAGACCAGCACTTACAATTGACACTGGGAAAAAAATCAGTAAGTCACAGGGCTCTCAGCCCCAGGCCATCAGTTAGAGATAGTGACACCCACAAAGGGTCGCAGGGATTCATGGTACACCTCAGGCACTCCGTATCAACACGTGCACGGCAGATTCCAACGTCCTACATACTCCAGACTTCTGTACACAGGTGTATATGAAGAGAGGGCTAATAAAACTGTAATGATATTTAAATATTAATATAACGAAAACAAAGATCATCAGAGGAGATCAGAGTCACAGTCGTCTAGATGCTCTTGTAGTGAGAAAGCTGATCAGTTGTGGTTGTGTCGCCCCTGGGCAGGGTCTGGGCACTGTTTATCAAATTAGGGGCACACTGAACAAGAAGTCAGTCGAGGGTCTTTAGGTGGGCTATTTATCCTCTCTGAAACTCTTACCTCCTCCCTTAGTTGAGGTGGAAATGAAATGAGACCATGGGGGGAAAAAAATTCACAACCTGAAAGAGTTATGCAAATACCAGAAGAATCAGAGCAAGGGCCCCAGGGGCTTCCTGTGCAGGGGTCGTGGGGCATGGGGGTGGTAGGGGTCCATCCAAGCAGGAGAAGCCAAAGGAAGGTGGGAGTGTCTAGCGACACATCTGAGAAGGTGAAGAGACTGGAGACAGACTGGGAAGAACTTCTGATGCTGCACTGAGTGAGCAGTTGCATTACGTCAGGGCTGGAAGAGGCAGTGATACAGGAAAGGAGCGAAGAGATTCAGAGTTCAGAAAGACAGAAATTGCAGTGTACAGCAAAGGCCCAGGGCCGTTTCACTGAAACTGATGAAACAATGTCCACAGCTATTTGTGCGACTTTCATAAACAAAGATGCCATGCAAAGGCTGCATAAAAATGAAAAAACACGATAAAGAAAAAGTGGATCTTGAGATCCTCTACAGGCCTCTGTAACTGCCTACATCAAAAGAGTGAAGCAAATTTTAAAACTTCAGTACTTCATGCAAAAAGTGCAACGTATGCTGGTATGAAATTCAGTGAAAAAACTAACACATTATATGTTAAATCTAAGGCCGTTGGCTGAAGACTGAAAAACGTGAGAATTACTACACAACAGCACCCACAATGCCTTCCTGCAGAGTCATTTTACTGAGACTAAAAATTAAAACATTTTTTAAAATTCTGTTATATAATATCTATGAAAGAACCAAAAACCCCTACATTACAACTTCTCTACAAAACAGAACACAAGTGACAAGCTATATACCTTTGGTAAACATGATTAACTCCAACTAGTAAAGCAGATATAAATCTTACTGAAAGACGGGTAAAAACCTGTGACTTCATATTTCTTTTCCTCTAATCTACTTCTAGCTTAAATCTGTTGAATTCATGCCTACCTACTTCCTTCAAATGCAACAGATCTCTTAAATACTCGTTATATCTTTTAAGTTTCTTCCTCAATTGTTACATTTGTTTCTTAAAGAAATGATTTTTACAAGTCACAGAAATTATATATTAAAAAAAAAAAACTGTGCCTGAAACAAGAACCAACAATGACAAGAACAGTGACTGATATTTTGTGTGGACTTACAAAAGTCTGAACACCAAGGCATCAAAACTTTCTGTATGCTCATAAGTCACCAGCCGCATATAACAAAGACCCTAAATTCTAAGAAAGAAAAAATTATAAAAAAGAAAAAGTTGGGGGGATGGAGCTCAGAATTAAGCCAGTGCCATTACTGGCTTTTCTTTTTTTAAGTAAAATGTCTGCTCAGCCAGAGATGGGAGTCAGCATTTACTGAGAGTCTCCTGAAGCACAGACAAACATTTTTGGCACTTTTAAATACACTGTTATCTTCGAGGGAGGCAGGAAAACAAAGGAGGGTCTTATCTTGTTTATGGAACTGGTAAATGAAAGCACTAGATATTGCATCCACATGTGATAAAGTATGATACACTTAATATAAGCTTCCACTAACTCCTGGATGATCATTTTACTCACCTTTCCAACGCATTCACCCCCTGCTACCTGGCAGCATCTACCATACTGTTTACATCTGTCTGACTCATGGCAGAATTTCAGCACTCAGGACAGCGCCTCGCACATGGCAAGTACTGAATGAATAAAGGAATGTAACTGTAAGACCTGAGTCCCCTGTTGATCTTGTCATGAACTACTGAATGACCTTGACCAAACTATTAAAAGTTCTCAGAATTTTATTCCATTTCTTCTAGGAATTATTTTCCAAGCTCTCTACCTCTTCCCAGTCCAGTCCAGCCCAGCTCAGCCCAGCCCAGGTCAACAACAGGTAGCTACCTGGCTTCTGAGAAGATGGGGTGGACTTTGGCTTCCTTTTCAGACAATTCCTTTTCCGAGTAGTCTTTCTCAATATGTGCTTCTTATCTTCCATCAACCCTATGAACCCCTCAAACCCTCTGACAAATTCAAGTTTTGTTGGTCAGTCTGGGTCAGTTTCCATTCTTTAAAAACAAAGGACTCCGAGTGACACAGTGGGAAGCAAAAATCTCCTCCACATTGTAAGTGCTTCAAGATTACTTCTTTTCATGTAATCCCTTAAAAAAAAGGGGGCGGGGGGCTTTAGTCAAACTACTACCAGATCCTGCCTGCCTTATAAATACCTCACAGTTGCATTTCTTCCCTATCACCAGAGCTCTACTTCTGCCTAAACTTCCATCTCTTCTTGAAATCCTTTCGTCTGTGTTTCTAGGGCTAAGTCTCACCTTCCTGAGCAACTGCAGTGATTTTCCAGAATCAACGGTGCATTCAGAAACATGTAGTAGCATTAAGTATGAGAATATGATTTTGTATTTAAAAAATCCATCAAGTGATAGTTTTAATTCTATCATAGAACTATACAAAGATAAAGTTTAAGTGTAGCATTTCTTTTTCATTTTAACCTTGTGGCAGCATGAAGGGGATAAGAACTCTAAGAGGGGAGGAGAAAAAGATAAAAGGAAACTATTTAAAGAATATTTTTTTCCTTGCCATCTAATGTAAAAAGTCTCTTTGATCAAATAAAATCCAGAGTAAATCTCCTCCCTCCAGGCAAGGTTAAAAACTCAGCAAGAGAATGTAAGTAAGATAAATAAGTTTAAGGCACTGTGATGTGTTCCTAGAGTAAAAATTAATAATTTTTAAAATCTAAGATGTATAGATACTACACACTAACAAAAGTATGACCTGCTGGCTATAGCCTCTATCTCAAATTTTGTATCTTCAGAAATAGGAAATCATAATGAAATAAAAGTTACAGATAAGAGCAGCAATTTCCTTTTTGTATAGATAAAGAAACATACACACATACAGCCAAGTATTAGGAAATTTTAATAGCATGACAGTGGATCAGTAGAAATCCTGATTTAACAAGAAGAAGAAAGGGACTTAATTTTATCTCCAACACAGAAACCCACACAACTTTGGTCAAATTACTTAATCTGTGACACTGTCTTTTAATTGGCAAAATGTAAGTCATGATGGGCTTTCCTGGTGGCTCAGACGGTGAAGAATCTGCCTGCAATGGCGGGAGACCTGGGTTCGATCCCTAGGTCAGGAAGATCCCCTGGAGAAGGGCATGGCAACCCACTCTGGTATCCTTGCCTGGAGAATCCCACAGACAGAGGAGCCTGGTGGGCTACAGTCCATGGAGTCACAAGAGTCAGACATGACTGGGCACAGCATAGATCATGATGCCTTAATATGCAGAACAGTAACTAAAACAGAAAACAAATATAAACAAGTCGAATAGGCAGTAGATATTTATGTTAATTACTTATTTATACTGCTATAATATTTCATTTAGGCACATCTAAGGTGACACCCTTTCCTCCCAAAAAGACACTGTAAACATCAACCTCTATCATCCACAAAGCTCTTTGCTTTCTTTCAACTCCTTTGCCTGCACAGTTGGGTGCCCACCCACTAGAACAGGCATCTAAACTGACCTGTGGTTGTAGGGTAAGAGAAATAGGAAAACCAAGTAGATTCTAAGAAGAAAGCACAATGAACAGAAGCATTGGGAAACGTATCTGCCCCAAGTGTATGATGACGAATACTCAGAGGTGTCCTGCACGGAAGGAGGCAGGTGTGCAGGAGCCCCCACTGTGACGGCGGCACCTTATCTTCTCCCAGCTCCAGACCATGTGCCTGGGGGCAGATTAATGTCTGTCTTTCCTCTTCCTTATCCTCTACACCTCAGGGTAAACGCTCAATATATTTAAGATGACTAAATGATTAACAAGTGTACTTATATCCAAAACAAACGACAGAAGAAGCAAACAAGTATAACCCTTACTTACTCCTTCAACATGATTTTCATTCACCTAAATATGAAACATCTTCTGCATGCCAGGGACTCTGCCGGCTGCAGAGTTCTTCCGGAAAGAAGACAGAAAGAGAAAGGTGATCATGAAACGTAGCAGAGCAGTAAAGGCAGGCATCAGGGAGATAATTACAGCAAAGGGTGATGAGTCCTCGGGCAGGGGGTGCACAGACTGTGAAAGACAAGCCCAAAAGCCTGATGGAGTCCATTGCAGGGTCAGAGGTGGACAGGCAAGCTAAGACTTGTGAGAGGTTTTCAGTACAAGAATTACATGCTCAGATCTGGCTGTTACAAGATCTCACTGGCCATCCTAGATGGATGGTCTGCCAGGGATAAGCAACTTCAGTAGGGCGGATGGACCGTTTAGGAAATGGCTGCTGAGACGTTTCTTAATGACTAACAGCTCTCTTTACCAACCCCCCAAAATTCCCAAAGAAAGCATGTTTTATGTAATGTGGCTTCAATGTCTCAGAGCAATGCAATATGGACAGAACATAATCAGGGTCTTCTCATCTTTGAGTTTGGGAATCTCGAAGCCAATTCATTCCCTTCATACAGAGCCATGAAATATACTTCAATGAACACATGAGTCTAAGCATCAAACCACAAACACAGCATAACATAAAGAAGAGAGTTTCACTGCACCTGGTGATTCGGAGGACTCACCTCCGAATCATCTGACAGTGACCTGATTACTAACAGAATAATAATATATTTTTGAGAAGTTGTACAGGATAGTACAAAACAAACGGCCAATTTCTAGCCTTGTGACCTCAGATAAGTTACTTTTTCACTTGGTTACAACTTTACTCATTTTAAAAGATGGAGAAAATACTAACTACTTTTCATGACTATTGAATAAAAGTAAGTCAGTGTATAAAGGAACACCTACTATTTGAGGGGAAAAAGCACCTACTAGTACAGTATCTGACAGCAGATGTTAATATATGCTGCTTTCACAGGCATTTACACTACAACATCAACTTCTTCCAATGGGTCACTTCATTTGTATAGACTTGGCCTAATAACCTTACAAGTCTTGTTTCTTTCATTCCCTCTCCCAACCCAAGAAAAGAGCCTCCATATGTGCAGCTTCCTATATAGTAACAGACCACAAGACAAGCGCTTATACTAAAGGTAGCAAGGCTGAATCATGCAGAAAGGAAATGTTTAAAAACCTGAAAGCGTTCAAAACAACCACTAAAACGGAGCAATAAGTAGGAGGAAAAGGCAGGCAGGAGGCATGCTTCTAAGGTCTTGAGAAATACCCTCTTCTCAGAAACACCCATATACACCCACTACCAGGACATGGGGACACCTCTGCCACATCACTGGAGGCAGCACAGTGGGTTTTCTGAAGCCCCCAAAGGGTACCGACAGCCAAGTGTGGGAGTGAAGCAGGCAGGTCCTACCTGGACCCTGCTGCTGTGCACGAGAGAGCAGCATGTCCTACTGGAACCACACCTGTGCTCATCACAGTTCAAATAACACAGACAGTGGCGATTTCTCTGCTACTCCTCCCTTGGAGAGATGCAAGTCAAATTCATTCGTCTTGAATCTGGGCTCACTCCTCTGACTCAGCCAACAGAATGCAGTAGAAGTGGCACCCCGGGGCTTCTTAGGAAGCACTGCAGGTCCTGCTCGGCCTCTTGACGTGCTCTCCCTCCCTTTGGGAACCCCTGTCCAGAGCTCTAAGAAGCCCGTGGCGTGCATGCCAAGGCTATAAGCCAGCTAGACGGCCCACAGCTCGGGCTAAGCTCTCAGCTGAGATCCCAGCACCAAGGGCTGCCCTGCCAGCTGCAGGAGGGAACCTCCTGGGCGCCCAGGCTTCAGGTGACTGCAGCCCCAGCCTCCCACCTGCCGCCACACGAGAACCACTCAGCAGAGCCCAGGCACTTACACAACACACTGCTCTGGACTACTTCAAGGCTGAGGTGGCTGATGACACAGCCACAGAGAGCGGACACATTGACCAGGGTGTGCAGATGTCAAGCTGAGGAATATCACCAGGCAGTCACTTGCCTCAGTATTAACTGGCCTTCTCCAAGTTCAACATGGCCAACGTTTACTTTTTTAAAAACCGTGCTATGTGTTCTTTAAATACGTCTGAAGAGTTCCCTTCAATTCTTTGGTCTGTCTTCTTGACGAGCATTTTTTCTTTTTCAGTCTGACCTTTCCATTTCCCTGCTGTTTTCCTCCAATTTCTGCTAATAGAGATCAATGGCTAAGCATGGCCCTCAGCTGGGGGTGCAATGCCAGCTTTCCCCACCCTGGCCCTTAGCACATCCACAGAGTCTACTCTCCCTAGAGAAGTGAGTGAAGGTCACTCAGTTGTGTCCGACTCTTTGTGACCCTGTGGACTATACAGTCCATGGAATTCTCCAGGCCAGAATAGTGGAATGGATAGCCTTTCCCTTCCCCAGGGGATCTTCCTGACCCAGGAATTGAATCAGGGTCTCCTGAATTGCAGGCAGATTCTTTACCAGTTGACCCACAATTCTCCACAGTACATATGTACATTTCAAAAGGAGTATTTGCTTAAACTATACATTCTAAAATATTAAAAATATCACATATCTACACTTAAAACACAAGTAACTACTATGTCTACATCACAGTGACTCATTCCCCAAATTCTCTAATCATCTTCCTGGAGACACACTGCCCTCCTCCTAACATTTGCACCCATTCATCCAGCTACAGTGACTGCCCAGGTGCCAGGACTGGGCTCCAGCCAGGAAACAGGGCATAATAAAACAGTCCCTGACCACACGGAATTTAACCCCACTCCAGTGTTCTTGCCTGGAGAATCCCAGGGACGGGGGACCCTGGTGGGCTTTTGTCTATGGGGTCGTACAGAGTCAGACATGACTGAAGAGACATAGCAGCAGCAGAATAAACAGACTTGCAATGGAAAAATGAAAGTGTTAGTCGCTCAGTTGTGTCTGATTCTTTGCGACCCCGTGAACTCAATGAACCCCCCGCCCCAGGCTCTTCTGTCCATGGGATTCTCCAGGCAAGAATACTGGAGGGTAGCCATTCCCTTCTCCAGGGGATCTTCCTGACCCAGGGATCGAACCCAGGTCTCCTGTACTGCAGACAAATTCTTTACCCTCTGAGCCAGCTGGCCCAAATCAGAGTATAATATGATAAGGGAAAATATGGAAATCACAAAGGACCCACAAACACCATAAAGAAAATGGCATTTAATTGCTGTTTATCAACACAAATTCAGCGAGGAGACACCACCACCTTTCTGATTGTTATCATATACTAACCCTAAAGAGCAGGTATCAATGAAATTACAAATGTACAATTGTAGAGGAAAAAAAATAAATAAAACCAAAATCTACATCTTTGAAAAGCTCAATAAAATTGATAAGCCCCTAGCCAGACTGAGAAAAAGAGTGAAGACATACTACTAAGACCAGGAATAAGAGTGACATCACCACAGATCCTACCATTATTAAAAGAATAAAGAAATGTAACCCAATAGTTCTATATCAATAAATTCAATACTTCAGATGAAATGGACAATTTCCTTATAAGACACAAAACTACCAAAGATCACTCAAGAAGAAAAAAGGCAACATAAATAAGCCTTTACCTATTAAATAAACTTAATTCACAGATTCATAAATTGGTGACTGTGGGTGGAAAAAGCATACAATAGATTTTACAACATATCCTTTAAAAAATTAGTGATTTTTCCTGTTATCAAAATTCTCAAATGTGCAAAAAATTTTAGAACCTACTTTATTATGTTAGAACAGCAGTTTATAGAATAAGCAGTTACTAAATTGGCAAGCAGAACAACATCAAATGACATGTTAATAGTTACTGGTCAAGAAACTTAATTTATTCATGGAACAAACTTTTCTACATCTTCTGGCAAAAGTACAAAGCATTACTGTAGGTGTGAACCATGGTCTCAAAAACCCGGGAGCTTTCCATCTCTTTAGTCTTAGGATCCCTTTTGACTTGGACTCATATAAATTTTTAAGAATGTCAGAGAGGTTTTTTATTTATGTGTTATATAATCCATCAATATTTACCATATTCTTGCAGAGATGAAGGAGACATCTCTGGGTTTGATCCCTGGGTTGGGAAGATTCTCTGGAGAAGGAATTGGCTACCACTACAGTATTCCTGCCTGGAGAATCCTGCAGACAGAGGAACCTGGCAGACTATACAGTCCACAGAGTCACAAAGAGTCCAACAGGACTGAGCAATGAACATGCATGCACAAATTAAAACTGAGAAAAAATTTTTAAATTAATTTAAAAATAATTATTTTAAAAATAAATTATTTAGTTCTAAAACATCAGTCATAATAAGTATGTGTACCAATGATATAAATATTAGATTTTATATGGGGTCAAAGGCTAGTCGCCATTTTTCAATGCTATTTTTGTCATTGCCTATGTTAATAATCTGTATTTAAACCTAAAGGTATTATTAAGCAAAGAGGTGGCTTTAAAAAAATCCAATAAAAAAATAAAGGACAGTTCTCTATCATTCATAACTAACACTGGCAGATGGTGAAGTTCAGAATTTCAATCCCTGGTAACAGTTCCTTTTCTAAACAATGTACCTCAGTCTGCTCCTTGGCTTTCCTCGTAACACCTGACTACACAATGCCTTGTATTACTCACTCACTTTCATATTATTAATCTTTTCAAACCCAATGATAGAAAAAATGCTGCAATCCACACCTGTGTTTCAATAACTCTAAAAATACCAGTGATGGGACCCTGCCTTTGTGTTACATTGACAGTTTACAAACTGCAGTCTCTCATGTCTTCCAGTTGATGTTACTCCATACCATCATCTCGCCACTTTAAAGAGGAGGACACAGAGCAGAAAATCATTTGTCTGAGGTCACAGGGTTCAAAGAAAGGCTCTACATCACCAGCATCCATGGAGGGTTTAAATAAAGGCTCTTCTTTAAATAAAAGTTCTTGCTGCTGTTACATCAGCAACATCCATGCCGGTGTACAGGGAAGAAGGGCAGGCCTTTCCCTCCAGGTACCATTTCTTGAACAGAACACTGCACTGAACAAAGAGCAGTCTACTTCTTAAGGTCTAAAGTTACAAAACCAAACTGTAGACAACTTTTGTCAAAAGAAAGGGACACTGGATAGACATGTCCTTATTCACAGCTGGAGGCGGGGTCAAAACAGCTGCTGGCCTTGGATGAGAAGGCCTGCTCCCTCCACGTGTAGATACAGATCTGTGGCTTCTCTCCTCCAAGGAAGAACCCCAGTCTTTCCCAGATACCTGGGGCCCTTCCAATGCATCTAGAGGGATTAAGACTATGTTAAGCACTCTGTAACCAGGAAATGGTGAAGTGTTTCTGTATCTACAACACACATGTCATTTATTTCACAAGTCTCTGAAGCCCACTATGTGCTCCGACATCAACAGTGACTAGAGACACATCACACGCCTTGCTGGACCTTACATGTTAACGTTAAACATATTAACTGCCACTGACAAATGATGTTAAATGATACATATACTCAAGACATTATGTGAAAATATTTAAATAATTTAAAATGTTGAGAAAAACGAAAGAGAAACAAGGATTATAGAAAGCAAATTTATTTTACATAGGTCTAAAGCTCAAGGTCAGGGCTTCCCAGGTGGCACTAGTGGTAAAGAACATGCTTGCCAATGCAAGAGACCTGGGTTGGATCCCTGGGCCAGGAAGATCCCCTGGAGGAGGAAACAGCTACCCATGTTCCAGTATTCTTCCTGGGAAATCCAAAGAGCAGAGAAGCCTGGTGGGCTACAGTCCATGTAGCCACAAAGTCTTAGACATGACTGAGTGAGCACACATTTGATGTTCAATGTCAAAATACCAAACAGAAAAGAAAAATCATTTTTTTCCAAACAGATGAGCTCGAACCGGCTTCTTTTAGAAAAAGAGAAAATAAAAGAGCAGAATCAAAAATGGTGTCTTTCATCAGAAATGCTTTTGGAAATGAGTATTTTTGTGTGATATTATTCATGTTTGATCAGGTCTGATTACAGTATTTCTACAAATCAATTTCTGTCACAGTTAAGCATGCCAACTTATAAATGACTATATACCATATAAGAATGGGTTTTGCTACAGAAGTAAACTGTCAACTATTATTATTCAAATTGTGCTCATATACTGGGAACACTTGGGAGACAAAACACAAGACATACATACCTAAATATGCACAGGTTATATATAAACAACTATTACTATTCCTGTTCAGTGGAGCTGAGAAAGCTGTTCAAGTTGCTTTGGAGGGACCTGGGCTTGAGCACTTCCTGCCACTTGACTACAACATAACTCAAGGCAAGCTGCTGAAACTCTCTGAGCTTCAGTCTTGTCACTTAGACAATGGAGACCACATCCACTCTGACTACTAACAAATCTCTGATTTCTGGAGGTGTCTAAACTTCCCCCATCTCCCCTTGACCCACCAACAGGAGCTTGGACAAGGGGTAGGGAAGTGGACTCTGGCAAACAAAATGAGGCCACCAACCATTTACTGTTCACCCATCCAAATGCCTCTGCTCTCGTGAAGCTTGGCTTCTGTGGAAGGGATGATGCTCCAGAGAGTAAAATAAAGGATCATAAGCAGTACTGGAGAGGGACTTGGGCCCATCAACCACAGTCACATTGCTTGCTTCTCCCACAGGAGGCCCACAGGCTGGCAATGTGCCGGAGAGCCTTGGGACTGTGTGCATGTCACCCCTGGAAAGCTAACAGGGGATCAAATGGAGCATACAGACCAGGCTTCTTGGACAAGCTGCTCTCTAGACCCCTGGGTTCCTGGTCCAGGACCGCAAAAGTCAAGCAAAAACAATACATAGCACTCAGAAGCTAAGGTCTTTGGCAGGAACAGGAGGATATATTTTGAAGGCCTAGGCAAATGAAGAAAATATACAGATCAAGGATGCTACTCAATCCTACATACCTCATCAAGCTATTAAGAGGCTTAGTGAAGCAACATATGAAAATCTTTGGTAAAATAATTGTAAAGTGGCCCATAAAGGCCACGATCATCATTACTACTACCTTTACCATCATTATTTAGTTCTGCTTGTGCTTGACATCACCGAGGAACAGCTAATATTCAAGGGATTAACTTCACACAAAAAGATGAAGCTACCATATGAAATCTCACATAAAACAAATAATTTCCTACAATAAACAAAGCAAGAGTTTAGACGAGAACTAAATTCTCAGTACTGAAGACTAAATTACCAGACAGAAAATGAATTCCTATTATCTCCATGCAAGCTGGCCATCAGAGCATCTGATGTGACAACAGGTGGCAGCCATTCCTCCCACTGACATGCCAGACCTCCCGCCTCAACACCTCGGCCTCTCTGGCTGCAATCCCTTCACCGGGAGACGGTCGGCGCTGGCTCGCCCTTCAAGCCCCTTCAAGGGTAAAGAGCATCATCTCTGTAGCTCTCCTCATCCCACTCAGGCTAATGCACCACTTCCTATCAGCGCCGCTAGGGTACCACTGGCGTTCACTCGTCCACTTCTTTTACTGAACGCCAAGGTGCCAGCCACCCTGCCAGGCGCTGGGAACACAGTCGCAAGCAGACAACGTGCTGTGCGCATGGAGTTTACACTCTAGGAGGGAGATGGATGGTAAACGTATCACCTGCCAGACAGAGAGGGATGCTCGGAAGGAAAGGAACTGAGGCGGGGACCTCTCCCCACTTGTGCATAGTTTATCCACTGCACGCAGTCTGGCAGATGCGGCTCCTTCTTTCTTATTTGTTGCCACCTCCCCAGCAGTTAGCACAGTGCTTTGACAAATACAAATTGTAAAAATAATAATAATAATAAAAACCTTAATACAACAGCTGACATTAATTGAATATTCCCACCCACCATGTAATGAATGCTTTATGTATGTTAACAGATCTTTGCAACAGGCCTTGGAGGTAGTGTTTTTACAGTTTCCACAATTTACTCAAAAAATTTAGGTACTGAAGGGTTAAATTACTTGCTGCTGGCTCTGTGCCCAGCACACAATCGTCTATATTCAGAGTAGGAATCTGATTCACATACCTTATACTTTTAGTTACAGAGATTCTGACGTACAGAGACTGCCCCCGACTCCCGCCTGCCGCCGCCATGGCGACGCGGCACTGAGGGTGCAATGACCACACCATGAGCCACTGTGGGCAGCGAGACCACACGCACGCACTAGCGGCAGCGTGTGCGCTCCTCGCCACACCCCTCCATCTTTGGGTCTGGTGCTGTGCAGCAGTGCAAGTATAATACAGTAATTACTGGTTTGAGCAGACGACGTTTTCAGATAGGTCTGACCATTGTACCACATGTTTAAAATATAATCAGCAACTTTCAAACATAAGCCAGTGGAAAGGGGATTTGACTAGTAAATATAACATTTCAGTTGGGAAAACCTATCTGCGTCTTGACCTTTCTTTTTATTGGACGGGGTTACAGAGTTAAGGAAACAGAGAAAGAAAGGGAGGAAAGAGACTTGATGTCTAGGAATGTTACGGAGAAGAAAAAATGCTACTACTGTTCCCAGAAATAAGCACAAGAACAGTAACAAAGCAAAACCACTATCTAATGCACTGAGTTCTCCAGATGTTCTGATGGGGAAACCCTTATGAAAAAGAAAGGAAGGAACACTGGCTGGGCACCCGCTCTGTGTCAGGTACAGATGTTTCCTTCACCTCTCTGACCTTCACACACACACCTCCCCAGCCCCTCGGCTGGCTGCATGGCGGCACCCCCTCGCCTAGGAGGGCACTGCTGCAGGGAATGTACCTGCCCACGTCCTCCTGGCTAACAGCTGGCCCAGAGCCCACCTGCCTGTACTCTGCCAGACTCCCTATTCAAACAGTGAAATCAGAATCCCAAAGGGCAAGCTCTTCTCAGGCCCTAGGGCCTCTTCCCACCCATCCCAACACACAAACTCTGGACCAAAAACTTAAAGAAAGAAACAGCGAGGGAGAAAAAGAAAAAGAAAAAAAAAAAAAAAGGCTCCAGGTCCGTTTCGGACCATGGAGGTATAAGGACAATGGGCATGTAACTGGTAGAAAAATATCTTCCACAAACTGGTCTGGTAACCAACAGTTTAGCTCTACCACCCTTTTCTCAAGGACTAACCCTTACAAAAGTAACCATTTTCTATATCCCAGGGCAGCACTGTGAAATGCTTTGTAATTCTGTGAGTTTTATCAGATGGAAATCCAAATACTATACACATCATGGCTACTTATTTTTCTCTCCATCCTAGACAACTTCAGCCATCAGTCCATCATCCATGAACTTATCTATTAATGTAATACTCGATGACATTATAACACCTTTGTTTTTAAGTTTGAAAAACCATAAGGAGATCAGACAAATGCACTTCTTCAAGGGTGTCTCCAAACTCTGAAAAAACACTAATTCTGGCAGTGGGCCTCTTCCTGCTTTGATCATTATGCTGAGTGTCAAAGAAAGCTCTCTGCCTGTCTACAGCATCAAGGAACAACATCTGAAAGATAACCACACAGCAGAATGGGAAATGGAGAACCAAACAGCTGGCTTTCTAGTTTAGTACATTATGCTCCCGTTACCAATTACCCATAAAAGGTGCCAGGCTGGGAGCCTGCCAAGTAACACTTTCTACTTGGCATCTCCCTAAATAACCAAGCACTGACTGAGTACCTGTGTTCCAGGTGCAGTGGACACTCAGCCCCGCCTTCAAGGAGCTCACTCTGTAAAAGGAGACGTAGTAAGGAGATGAAGATCCAGAGTGATAAAGACTGTGACTGAGCTATGCACAGTGCTGAGTCCTAGTGCCTAAGAGATCAGAAAAGAACAGAGGATGGCACCCAATCCAAAATCGAGGGTGGGCAGCAAACTGGTTTCTTTTGAGTGGTGACACTTGAGCTGAATCCCTAAAGATAAATGGATTAAGCACATAAGAGGGAGAAAGGCATTTGTGTTACACAAAGCAGAACAGAAGAGCAAACGGAAGGTCTCACGGAAAAGAACAATTGGCTGTCATGAGTCACACAAGAAACTCAGCACACCTGTAACCTCAGGATCAAAGAGGGGCGCGACAAACAGAGACTGGAGGGGCCAGCAGGGACCACCACCCTGAGAAAGATCCTGAGGACACCAGTTACCCGGAGGACATGATGTACCAGTGAAAATTTTAAACAAAAGCAGGACTTGATTAGATTTGCAGTTTAAAATGTTTTGCCTTTTGCACTACTTCTTTTAAAAATGCACATCTTGAAAAAGAGGAGAACACTAGTGGTAAGGAAACAAATTCAGGCTCTTGCAGTGATCCAGGTAAGGGCAGAAATGTACAGAATGTAAGGACACAGAACAGACAAGTCAGAATTAACAATTAATTTTAAAAGTTGGAGATGTTCATTAGTGAGGAATCAGCTAAGTAATGGATGACAAACACAACACAGAGTACTACTGAGCCATGAAAAACAGCATTCCCAATATTCTGGCGATCTAAGAAAACGATGATGACAGAATATTAAACTAAAAATATGAAATTATGACAATTTATATGGAGAAGTCAACTGTCTAGAATAAACAATGACAATTTCCAAATAACTACTTTGTGGGGAGTGCAACTGTTTTTATTTTTTGTACTTCTTTTTGTCCGTAACAGGCATTCATTTATCAAGTGTGTAAAGAGCACTTTCTATGCACAAGGCATGAGTGCAGGTGCTAGGTTCAATGATCTACAAAACAGACATGAGCCCTGGCCTCATGAGATTTATAATCCAATAAAGTACACACTATACTTATCATCAGAAGAAATATTCCATTTTTAATTTAAATACAGAGGGAAGGGAAAGAAGAATTGATTTGCTAGTTTTAACAGATTTTTAGTGGACTCCTTGTGATTTTCTATATATGAGATCATGTTAATTGTACTTATTCCTTCCCAACCTGGGTGCTTTTTCTCTCATTTTCTTGCCCAACTGTCCCAGCTAATACCTCCAGAACAGTGGTGAATAGAAGAGGTGAAAGCTGACGTCATTGTTTGTACCTGTTCTAGGGCAAAAAGTCTTTCACAATTAAGTATTACCTGTGGGTTTTTCATAGAGTGTACTTTATCAGACTTTAGGAACATTAGTTGAACATTTTTATCACTGAAAGGGTTTCAAAATCTATCAAATACTGTTACTGTGTCTGTTGAAGTGATTATGTGGTTTCTGCCCTTTATTCTATTGGCATGGTATCGGAAATTAATTGATTCTCAAATGCTAAACCAACCTTGCATTTCTGGGTTATGACTGTGTATGATCCTATGGGATCGCAGTATATCCTTCTTACATGTGGCCTGGATTTTGTTTGCTAGTATTTCACTGAGGATTTCTGCATCTATATTCATTAGAGATACTGTAGTTTTCTTGTGATGCCTTTTTGGAATCAGGGTAATACTGGACTCAAACAATGAACTGGGAAATATTCCTTCCTCTTCTAATTTTTGGAATAGGTTGTGAAGAATGAGTTGGCTTAAAACTCAACATTAAGAAAACTGAGGTCATGGCATCCGGTCCCATCATGTCATGGCAAATAGATGGGGAAACAGTGAAAACAGTGGCAGACTTTGTTTTGGGGGGCTCCAAAATCACTGCAGATGGTGACTGCAGTCATGAAAGTAAAAGACGCTTGCTTCTTGGATGAAAAGTTGGGACTAATCTAGACAGCATATTAAAAAGCCGAGACTTTACTTTGCCAACAAAGGTCTGCCTAGTCAAAGCTATGACTTTTCCAGAGTCATGTATGGATGTGAGAGTTGGACTATAAAGAAAGCTGAGGGCCAAAGAATTGATGCTTTTGAACTGTGATATTGGAGAAGACTCTTGAGAGTCCCTTGGACTGAAAGGAGATCCAAATAGTCCATTCTAAAGGAGATCAGTCCTGAATATTGATTGGAAGGACTGATGCTGAAGCTGAAGCTCCAGTACTTTGGCCACCTGATGGGAAGGGCTGACTAACTGGAAAAGTCTCTTAAGAGTCCCCTGTACTGCAAGGAGATCAAACCAGTCCATCCTAAAGAAAAGACTGAAGCTGAAGCTGAAACTCCAATACTTTGGCCACCTGATATGAAGAACAGATTCCTTAGGAAAGACCCTGACTGAACTTCCCATGGCATCACCAACTCAACGGACATTGAGTTTGAGCAGGCTCCAGAAGTTGGTGATGGACAGGGAAGCATGGCATGCTGCAGTCCACTGGGTCACAAAGAGTCGGACATGACTGAGCTACTGGACTGAACTGTGAAGAATGAGTATTAATTATTTCTTAAATGTTTGGTAGGATTCACCAGTGAAGCCATCTATACCTGGGCTTTTCTTATTGAGAAAGAAAGGTTTGGTTTTTTTTTAACCAATTCTCTCTTTACTAGTCCATTCAGATTTTCTATTTATTCAGTCAGTACGGTAATGTGTGTCTTTCAAGGTATCTGTCCATTTCCTCTAAGACACTTAATTTACGAGCAAGAAGTGTTCAAAGTATTCCTTTACTATCCTTTTCATTTCTGTAAAGTCCATAGTTACGTATAAGCATTCCCTTGAGACCCAAGTTCAATCCCTGGGGCTGGGAAGATCTTTTGGGGAAGGGAACAGCAACCCACTCCAATATTCTTTCCAGGAGAACTTCATGGACAGAGGAGCCTGTTGGGCTGCAGCCCATGGGGTCACAAAGAGTTGGACATAACTGAGTGACTAACGCAGAATAATCCTTTTCATTTCTCTATAATCTATAGTTACGTATCTTTTTCATTCTTCATTTTTGTCATCAGTCTTCTTCCTTTCAGTCAATGT
>SJYV01006555.1:1581076-1658187 GCA_006410875.1 Neotragus pygmaeus | reverse complement strand
AGAATGAGTTGGCTTAAAACTCAACATTAAGAAAACTCAGGTCATGGCATCCGGTCCCATCATGTCATGGCAAATAGATGGGGAAACAGTGAAAACAGTGGCAGACTTTGTTTTGGGGGGCTCCAAAATCACTGCAGATGGTGACTGCAGTCATGAAAGTAAAAGACGCTTGCTTCTTGGATGAAAAGTTGGGACTAATCTAGACAGCATATTAAAAAGCCGAGACTTTACTTTGCCAACAAAGGTCTGCCTAGTCAAAGCTATGACTTTTCCAGAGTCATGTATGGATGTGAGAGTTGGACTATAAAGAAAGCTGAGGGCCAAAGAATTGATGCTTTTGAACTGTGATATTGGAGAAGACTCTTGAGAGTCCCTTGGACTGAAAGGAGATCCAAATAGTCCATTCTAAAGGAGATCAGTCCTGAATATTGATTGGAAGGACTGATGCTGAAGCTGAAGCTCCAGTACTTTGGCCACCTGATGGGAAGGGCTGACTAACTGGAAAAGTCTCTTAAGAGTCCCCTGTACTGCAAGGAGATCAAACCAGTCCATCCTAAAGAAAAGACTGAAGCTGAAGCTGAAACTCCAATACTTTGGCCACCTGATATGAAGAACAGATTCCTTAGGAAAGACCCTGACTGAACTTCCCATGGCATCACCAACTCAACGGACATTGAGTTTGAGCAGGCTCCAGAAGTTGGTGATGGACAGGGAAGCATGGCATGCTGCAGTCCACTGGGTCACAAAGAGTCGGACATGACTGAGCTACTGGACTGAACTGTGAAGAATGAGTATTAATTATTTCTTAAATGTTTGGTAGGATTCACCAGTGAAGCCATCTATACCTGGGCTTTTCTTATTGAGAAAGAAAGGTTTGGTTTTTTTTTAACCAATTCTCTCTTTACTAGTCCATTCAGATTTTCTATTTATTCAGTCAGTACGGTAATGTGTGTCTTTCAAGGTATCTGTCCATTTCCTCTAAGACACTTAATTTACGAGCAAGAAGTGTTCAAAGTATTCCTTTACTATCCTTTTCATTTCTGTAAAGTCCATAGTTACGTATAAGCATTCCCTTGAGACCCAAGTTCAATCCCTGGGGCTGGGAAGATCTTTTGGGGAAGGGAACAGCAACCCACTCCAATATTCTTTCCAGGAGAACTTCATGGACAGAGGAGCCTGTTGGGCTGCAGCCCATGGGGTCACAAAGAGTTGGACATAACTGAGTGACTAACGCAGAATAATCCTTTTCATTTCTCTATAATCTATAGTTACGTATCTTTTTCGTTCTTCATTTTTGTCATCAGTCTTCTTCCTTTCAGTCAATGTAGCTGAAGTTTTATCAATTTTGTTGATCTTTTCAAAGAAAATCTTTCAATTTTTGGTTTATTTTCTTTGTTGTTTTTCTATTCCCCTTTTCATTAACTTCCATTCTAATCTGTATTACTTCCTTCATTCTCCCCTTTTAGACTTAATTTGTTCTTCTTTCCCCAGTGTCTTAAGATAGAAGCTTAGGTAACTGATTTGAGATTTATCTTCATTTTTAATATTAAGTATTTACAGCCAAATGTTTGCTTCTAAGTACTGCTTTAGCTGCATCCCATAAATTTTGAAATGGCTGTATTCTTATTTTCATTCATCTCAAAATACTTCCTAATTTCCCTTGTGATTTCTTATGTAGCTCACCGGTTATTTAGGAGTCAGTCTGTTAATTTCCAGATATTTGTGAATTCCTCACATTTCTGTCTGCTATTAATTTCCAATCTCATTTCACTGTGTTAGAGAACATACTCTAAGTTCAATCACTCAGTCCTGTCTGACTATTGGCAACCCCATGGACTGCTGCATGCCAAGCTTCCCTGTCCATCAACAACTCCCAGAGCTTGCTCAAACTCATGTCCATTGAGTTAGTGATGCCATCCAACCATCTCTTCCTCTGTCATCCCCTTCTCATTCTGCCTTCAATCTTTCCCAGCATCAGAGTCTTTTCAAATGAGTCAGCTCTTCACATCAGGTGGCCAAAGTATTGGAGCTTCGGTTTTAACATCACTCCTTCTAATGAATATTCAGGAATTCCTTTAGGATGGACTGGTTTGATCTCCTCGAAGTCCAAGGGACCCTCAAGAGTGTTCTCCAACACTACAGTTCAAAAGCATCAATTCTTCAGCACTCAGCCTTCTTTATGGTCCAACTCTCACATCCATACATGACTACTGGAAAAACCATAGCATTGACTAGATGGACTTTTGTCGGCAAAGTAATGTCTCTGCTTTTTAGTATGCTGTTTAGGTTTGTCATAGCTTTTCTTCCAAGGAGCAAGTGTCTTTTAATTTCATGGCTGCAGTCACCATCTGTAGTGATTTTGGAGCCCAAGAAAATAAAGTCTGTCACTCTTTCCACTTTTTCCCCATCTACGTGCCATGAAGTGATAGGACCAGAAGCCATGATCTTAGTTTTTTGAATGTTGAGTTTTAAGCCAGCTTCTTCACTCTCCTCTTTCACTTTCATCAAGAAACTCTTTAACTCTTCTTTGCTTCCTGTCATAAGTATGGTGTTATCTGCATGCTGCTGCTAAGTCGCTTCAGTCGTGTCCGACTCTGTGTGACCCCACAGACGGCAGCCCATTGGGCTCCATCATTCCTTCTCCAATGCAGGAAAGTGAAAAGTGAAAGTGAAGTCACTCAGTTGTGTCTGACTCAGTGACCCCATGGACTGCAGCCTACCAGGCTCCTCCATCCATGGGAGTTTCCAGGCAAGAGTACTGGAGTGGGATGCCATTGCCTTCTCTCTGAAGTTATTGATATTTCTCCCAGCAATCTCGATTCCACCTTGTGTTTCATCCAGGCCAGCATTTCCCATGATGTACTCTGCATGTAAGTTAAATAAGCAGAGTGACAATATACAGCCTTGACATACTCCTTTTCCAATTTGGAACCAGTCCATTGTTCCATGTCTGGCTCTAATTGTTGCTTCTTGACCTGCATACAGATTACTCAGGAGGCAGGTAAGGTGGTCTAGTATTTCTATCTCTTGAAGAATTTTCCAGTTTGTTTTGATCCACACAGTCAAAGGCTTTGGTGTAGTCAATAAATAGCAGAAGTAGATGTTTTTCTGAAATTCTCTTGCTTTTTTGATGACCCAACGGATGTTGGCAATTTGATCTCTGGTTTCTCTGCCTTTTCTAAAGCCAACTTGAAATCTGAAAGTTCTAGGTTCATGTACCGTTGAAGCCTGGCTTGGAGAATTTTGAGCATTACTTTGCTAGCATGTGAGATGAGTGCAATTGTGCAGTTTAAATATTCTTTGGCATTGCCTTTCTTTGGGATTGGAATGAAAACTGACCTTTTCCAGTCCTGTGGCCACTGCTGAGTTTTCCAAATTTGCTGGCATATTGAATGCTGAGTCCTCTACATGATTTACATTCTTTAAAATATGCTGAGGCTGGTTTTATGGACTAGCATATCATCTGTCCTAGAGAATATTCCAGGTGCACTTGAGAAAAATCTGATAGTTCCTGCATGTTCTATAAATGCTGTCTAAATCTAGTCAGCATACAGTGGTGTTGTTCACGTCTTCTATCGCCTTACCAATTTTCTGCCTAGTTTTGCACCCATCATTTAAAAAATGTATTGAAGTCCCCAACTGTTCTTTTGTTAAGCAGTTCATAATTATTTAAGGAAATTTTATTAGTTTTGTATTGCCACTGTAACAAATTGTCACCAGCTTAGTGGCTTCTTGTTTATAATGTATTACCTTATGGTAGTGAAAGTCAGAGCCTAAAATGGGCACGTGCAGGCAGCATTTCTTCTGGAGACTCCAAGGGAGAATCCTTTTCCTTGTCCCTCCCATATTCCAGAGGCTGCCAGTACTCCTGGCTGCAGCCACACCACCCCAGTCTGTTTACAAGGTCTTCTATCTCTGACTCCGCCTCCACACTTCTCTTGTAAGGACCAGTGCCAATCATACTGGGCCCACCCAGATGACCAGGGATATCTCCTCCACCTCAAGGTCTTTAACTCAATGATTTCTACAAAGTCTCTTTTGCCATTTAAAGTAGCATTCACAAGTTCTGAAAATTAGGATATGGACATATTTGGGGGCCACTGTTCAGTCTACCACAAACATTAGTTGAAACAAATTTCTGAATCAAGTCCTAGTTTATTTTTATTTCATGCCACTGAGCATCAGGGTCAGTAAAAACCAAGTACTTTTCAGCCCTACTTTTGACATATAACCTTGTGCTCTTTGGGTAGTCTTTATTTAATTACTATTGCATCAATTATTTTTAGTTGTTTTCTCTCTATATTTTTCTCATATTTTATGAAATTATTTCAAGTGCTCATGTTGAATATGTATGACTGAAACAAAAACCTGCAAACAAGATACACCTTTCACGGCATCAAAAAAGAGCACAGATTTTTAGTCAAAACAGAGCTTAGCTTTACTCTTTCTCAAGCTCAGTTTCATTATATATAAAATAGGGGTATTAAGAGAAGGCCATCTTCCTGACCCAGGCACTGAACCCATCTCCTGCATCACAGGCAGATTCTTTACTGTCTGAGCCCCCAGGGAAGCCTATTTACCTGTAGAAGGCTGCTGCAAAGATTAAATAATGTATGGAAAATAGATGGGAGGAATGGTAACTGAGGAGTAATTTAACAGAAAGAATATGAGCTTGGGAATCAGACTGACAAAGTCCACAGCCTTCAGTTCAAGCTTGCCATGTAACACTGAGCCAATCACAGTTCCATGGAAGCCTGTTTTCTCATGTATAAAGTGAAATTTATGCCATTTATCTCAGATTCATCTCAGAGGGCTGTACTCAGAATTGAGAAAAATATGCTCTGTAAATCTCCTGACACAGTATATGACACTTAGCAAGAACTCAACAAAATACCTCATTATTATTAATAATTACATGACACAAATAAGTTATTTTAACATCTCTAAAACCCCTGATGTATAATTTGAGATAATGCCCTAATACATGAAAATCCCTAAAACCATGTTGAAGCTATACTCAGTACTTGATAAACATCAGTTTCTGCTGCCTCTCCAATCCCTCTAGAGGTTGACAAAATAGTGACCCCTCCCCCAAAGATGCCCACACCCTGATTTCCAGAACCAGAGAATTTAAGTTGCAGGCAAAGGAGGATTAGTGGTTACAGAGAAAACTAAGGTTCCTGATCAGCTGACCTTAAAATGGGGAGATTATCCTGAATTATCCAGGCGAGCCAAATATAATCAGTATCTTAAAGACGGATGAGGAAAGCAGGAGAGAGAGCACCTCAGAAGAGGCAGTGCTGATACCGTGACTCCAGCCCAGTGAGACCTATTCTAAACATGTCACCTTCAGAACTATAAGATAATGAAGCAAACAAATGTGCAGCCATGTGTCTCAGTAGACATACAAAACTAATGCACTCTCTTGTCCAGTTTTTCAATTTTAATATAAAGTGTTGTCGCCCAGTCGTGTCTGACTGTTTGTGACCCCATGGACTGTAGCCTACCAGGCTCCTTGTCCATGGGATTTTCCAGGCAAGAGTACTGGAGTGACATATGAATCAGAAAACTGAAAAAGGAAAAAGCAGATTGTTTTTGTGTTCTCTATGCAGATAGATGCACCTCATCTTAAAACGATGACTTAAGAAAATCACTTCCAACTGATCTATATTGAACGAGTGATCCTAATAGGGCTTGATTCCTGGCCCCTGCCATAAAAGAACTTAGAAGATACTGAAATATAAACTGACTTGTTAACATTCTGGCCCAACAATGTAAAATAATATAAGTAAGATACAATGTACAGCAAAGAAGACCCTAAGGTTAAAAGAAACAGTCAGAGTGGAGTCTATTAACTAAGCAAAGGACTCCCCTGGGGTCCAGTGGTTAATACACTGCACTCCCAATGTAGAGGACCCAGATTCAATCCCTGGTCAAGGAACTAGATCCCACACGCCCCAACTGAAAAAGCCCATGTGCCACAACTAAAGTTTGGTGCAGCCAAATAAATAAACTAAGAATCTAAGTCAGAGAAGGCAATGGCAACCTATTCCAGTAATCTTGCCTGGAAAATCCCATGGACAAAGGAGCCTGGTAGGCTTCAGTCCATGGGGTCACAAAGAGTTGGGCACGACTGAGCAACTTTACTTTCACTTTTCACTTTAATGCATTGGAGAAGGAAATGGCAACACACTCCAGTGTTCTTGCCTGGAGAATCCCAGGGACGGGGGAGCCTGGTGGGCTGCCGTCTATGGAGTTGCACAGAGTCGGACACGACTGAAGCGACTTAGCAACAGCAGCAGCAGCAGCAAGAATCTAAGTAAGACAAGATCAAATCAGTCAATCCTAAAGGAAGTCAGTCCTGAAAACTCACTGGAAGGTCTGATGTTGAAGCCATAACTCCAACACTTTGACCACTTGATGTGAGGAGCTCTGACTCATTGGAAAAGACCTTGATGCTGGGAAAGATTGAGGGCAGGAAAAGGGGACAACAGAGGATGAGATGGTTGGATGGCATCACTGACTCAATGGACATGAGTCTGAGCAAACTCCAGGAGATGGTGAAGGAGAGGGAAGCCTGGCATGCTGCAGTCCATGGGGTCACAAACAGTCAAACACAACTGAGCAACTGAACAAAACAAAAACAAGACATACTATGCAATTCCCTTGGGGATTGGGCTAGCTTCAAGAACACTACATATAAGTTTCGAGGGAAATTTTATGGTTTAAAATCTATACTAAATATTGTGATTTTGTTTAACCAGAAGAAATACTTTTTCTTTATATTCCTGTGATAACGGTAGAGACCAATATCTTCTCTTCAAATAAGAAAACCAATTGAAGGTACTTAAAATAGTTTGCTACTGAAATTTTCAAACAGAAGGCAAAATTATACTGGGGAAGAGTTTTGGGGGTTTGTTTATTTTTTTTTAAAGGTTAATTGAGTAGGAACTGACAGTTTTAAAAGAAATGAAATCTGAAACATGAACCGACACTTTACTAATTCTGACTATAGTCTGAAGGCAAAAAAAACAAAACGTCAGGTATGTCAGTGACATACCCAAATGTCTTGGGGACACCAAGGATCCGTGCTATCCTCTCCAAAGCCTGTAACAGCATTACCAGTGGAAAGAACCGAGGCTCAATTGGAGGCTCTGGGACCCCTGTTACCCTGTCTGGGATACAGCACAGGAAGACGGGGCCTCAAGGGGCTGGGAAATGAAGCTAAAAACCATCCTCTGAAAAGGAGGACTTCTCTAAGCTTTTCTCCTTCCACTTTCCTTTCGGGGCCCACTTTACCATGTAGCTGTGGCAGTAAGAAAGCCCCACAGGGCTACCCATCTTGGCTGAGACTCTTGCCAACCATGCAGAAGCCCAGATAAGAACGACATGAGCCAGAGAGAGGCAGAGAAGCTGGTCTGCTCCTGCCTGAATCCTAAGTGAAAGGTGCTGGGGCCAAAACAATTGCCTGCCAAAGGGTCACGTGCCAAAGTGCTGTGGCCAGAGTTGTTTCACTATGATCAGAGCCTAGAAGGCTGCTTGGAAGGCTGTCTGCTACCCAGCCTAAGCCCCCAGGGAGCCCTGAGGCCTGGAGAACCTTGGTCAGCAGGCAGGACTCACACTTGGGGTGGAATCCGGAGCCACCACCATCTGCGAACGTAGCAACACAGCAATCTCAGAGAGCAGTGATGTCTACCTGTATTTGCTGGTGAGAACCAGAAGCTGCAAAGCATAGACTTTAAAGTCTCCTGGAAAGTGTAAACCAGCCCCGAATCAATCCGGAAGATGTGTGGTCAGGAGCCAGCATGGCAGACAGACAAGCCTCTGACATACTGACCTCCCCCACGTTTCCTGAGGCTTCTCCACATTCTATCACTTAGGGTTCGGGAAGCCTACAGAGACCCTATTTGGTTTCAGAATCACCAGTAGCGACAAATTTTAAAGATTTCTATTTGAAATACATCACATGTAAAAAAGGCTTTTAAAATAACATTTTAAAGTGTAATTTACACTGATGGAATCATGCAGCCTTTATGAAGCTAGTCACCTTAGGAGCAGGAAAGAATGGCGGGTTTCTTCTCCTTTGCCCAAGCCTCCTGTTGACATGGCTGCATGGATTCCATCCTCTGCCCTTTCCTCCTTCGACCCTGCACAGGCACCCTCTCCCTAGGGGATATCATCTCCCAGAGGATCTCATCATCCTCTGTGGCTTCAAGTGCAAGGCAAGGCATTTTTATGAAAGCTGACATCTAGAAATACCACCTGTAGCTCTGAACTCACATAATTCAAAAGCTTTTCAACCTGCACTGCTCAGCAAATACTTTCTAAAATGTATAGCTAACCATGACATTGTCCTGCACTGATGCCTCAGCTGTGCTCCAGAACCTTAAAATTCATTCACATTCCTCAGTCATTCGGGGGCCTTGCATGCTCTAGCGCCTGCAGACCCCTCTAGCCCCACTTAATACACTGCTGCTTTTACCTTATATTTCAGATTGACTGATGAAAGAAACTGCTTGCCCCTGTCATTCACTCAACAAACACGGAGGGCCCGCTGGGTGGCAGGCACTGTTCTGGGCACTTGCAATTTAGCAGGGAATAAAGCCTCAGGGCTCAGAAGCCTCAGAGAAGGCAATGGCACCCCGCTCCAGTACTCTTGCCTGGAAAATCCCATGGACGGAGGAGCCTGGTGGACTGCAGTCCATGGAGTCGCTAAGAGTTGGACGTGACTGACTTCATTTTCACTTTTCACTTTCATGCATTGGAGAAGGAAATGGTGACCTACTCCAGTGTCCTTGCCTGGAGAATCCCAGGGATGGGGGAGCCTGGTGGGCTGCCATCTATGGGGTCGCACAGAGTCAGCCACGACTGAAGCCACTTAGCAGCAGCAGCTCAGAAGCCTGGAGTCTCAGTGTCTTACCACCAAAATCTCACAGGAAGTGTGGGACGTGGGGAGGGTCACAACTGTCTCAACAAACTAAAGGGCTGGTGTTTAGGGAGGCCAAGGGATGTGCCCAGACCCGGAAATCCCTAAACAGCCCAGGGAGCGGCCCAGAGGTCTGAGCCCCAGACTCAGGGCTCGAGCGCACACTACCAGTGCACACACGGTCCCAGCTGCCTGAGAGATGGAGCTCCTCCCCTCAAAAGCAGCAGCCAGAAACTCAAGCAAAACAACAGCCTCTCCATTTTCCTTTACCAAGGCATCCTGAAATCATGGATCCACTACCCTAACGCAGAGAAGAAACTGAGCCCAGCTGACCAGTCATCCCACCGACACTTTTCTGAGCACCGACCGTCTCCTGGGCCCTGCACTCAGCACTGAAGGAAGAAGCCGAGCCAAGAAGGCAGATTTTCTGTCTATAGGAAGCTGGGATGCCCATGGGAGAAACAGCTCCCAACAAAGCATTCTAATCCAGAGTGTGACAAAGGCAGGCACGGCTGAGAAGAGGCGGGGCTGTACTGGGGCCTGAGGGTGGAGGAGGAGGGGGACCTCACAGGCAGCCAGGCCTTGCTTTACCAGCAGGAAGCAGCTGGAGCAGGAACGGCTGCCCGTGTGTCTCCCCGACATCAGGCCTCACCCCGGGCCTTCCCGCTGCCCTGGTCCCAGGGAAGACCCGGCGCGCGGTCTTTATTACAGCACTCACCACCCCGCAATATAAATGTCTTTTAATTTGGCTGCTTCCCCGCTGAGCTGAGAACCCTTTAAGCAGGATGAAGGACTTCCAGCCCTGAGCCCAGCCTGGGCATGCCACCCTTCCTGAGCAAGAAGTAGACACCCCCCCAGCCTAGCGGAGACACAGGGAGAAACTCACACCTCCCAGCCTCCTCCCGAGGGTCCTGCCCAGCAGCCGGCAGGGGTTTCCCAGGGCTCTGAAAGGCCCCAGCGTGAGGAGCAGACAGCGCCCCACCTGCCAGACGCTGGCTCCCAACGCTCCCAACACTACCTTCTGCCCCACATGCTTTGTTGCAGGTAACATGTGGCCCAGGACCACAAAGACCCGCAGGCAGGAACCCAGGCGGTCTCTAGACCAAAGCTCAGAGAGGTTAAGGAGGGAGCGGCTGGGCCGCGGCCCGTCTCCCTGCTGGGCCCCACGAGACGGGACCAAGGACCACGCTCTGCGGCCAGCGGCCTCCGGGGCACAGGGCCCTGACCGCGGGACAGAGATCCCCTGGCACTCGTTTCAGACATGAAGAGCCGTCAGCCCAGAGAGTTCCTGCTCCCATCTAGCATTTCAGGAGCAAAGCCCTGACAGAGGACGAGGAGACACAGAGCACACAGCCCACGCACTGCTCTGAGTGGCGCGGCCTCCGCTGCCGCCCGCCCTCCGACCTCACGGCGGGCCCCGCGCTCTGAGCGGCGCGGCCAGCACACTCAGGCGGTGAGGGGCCGGGAGAGCTGCCTCTGGCTCAGAGTCCCCACCAAGGCACAGCTTCCTCGAGAGCACTTTCCACTCAAAACCACAGCACAGAGTAAGACCCACAGAGCAAATCAGAGTCCTGTAAGCCACCTCAGGCCCTGAGGACAGAGGCCCCGGCGGAAGGAGGCAGCCGCCTCCCACTTTCTCACCAGACCGGGGCTCCCCACAGAACCATGAAGGGCTCTGAGACACAGAACTTTAAGATCATTTTTTATGGATTTGAGAGAAAGGGTCGTGCCTGCCAATGCAGAAGACGTGGGTTCCATTGCTGGGTCGGGAATATCCCCTGAAGAAAGAAAGAACCACCCACCAGTCTTCTTGTCTAGAAAATCCTATGGACGGAGGAGTCTGGCGGGCTACAGTCCATGGGGTTGCAAAGAGTCAGACACAACTTGGCGATTAACATCCTCACTTTATACAGTAACGATGAAGGACTACAACCAACTGAATGTATACAGATAACTGATGGAGGGCAGGCAAGAGGTAGGGAAGATGAAAGAAGGAAAGAAAAAAATAAAAATGTTCCCTTTCAGCAGAATGTCAACCAATACACATGCAAAGAGAATGACAGAGTGAAAAAATTACCATTTTACAACCATCACAGTAATAATTAATTTCTGTAAGAAACATTAATGGGTACTAAAATTTGTGAGGGAGAGTTTAATAAGGAGTATTTACACAGTCTCAAAGCACTACCCCACAAAAGTGCTAATTAATTACAAAAGGAAAATGGAAACTTTACAGGGGATAAAACCAGCACCACCTACATCAAGTGAACAAAACTCAGCCTCATCAATAATGACAGGATAAAGTGACAATGAAACTGTGTGCCTCCTGCTGTGATGTACTGAGGAGGACACACCATCACCTTGGTGGAACTCCTGCCAAGAGTGCACAGTTCAGTCGCTCAGTTGTGTCTGACTCTGCGACCCCATGGACTGCAGCACGCCAGGCCTCCCTGTCCCTCACCAACTCCGAGAACTTGCTCAAATTGATGTCCATCAAATTGGTGATGCCATCCAACCATCTCATCTTCTGTTGTTGTCCCCTTCTCCTTCTGCCTTCAATCTTTCCCAGCATCAGGGTCTTTTCTAAGGAGACAGCTCTTCATATCAGGTGACAAAAGTATTGACTGGAATTTCAGCTTTAGCATTAGTCCTTCCAATGAATATTCAGAACTGACTTCCTTTAGAACTGACTGGTTTGATCTCCTTGCAGTCCAAGGGACTCTCAAGAGTCTTTTCCAATAACATACTTCAAAAGCATTGATTCTTCAGCACTCAGTCTTCTTTATGGTCCAAATCTCACAAATATACGTGACTACTGGAAAAACCACAGCTTTGACTAAATGGACCTTTGTCAGCAAAGTAATGTCTCTATTTTTAATATGCTGTCTAGGTTGGTCATAGCTTTTCTTCCAAGGAGCAAGCATCTTTTAATTTCATGGCTGCAGTCACTATCTGCAGTGATTTTGGAGCCCAAGAAAATAAAGTCTCTCACTGTTTCCATTGTTTTCCCACCTATGTGTCATGAAGTGATGGGACTGGATGCCATGATGATCTTAGTTTTTTGAATGTTGAGTTTTAAGCCAACTTTTTCACTCTACTCTTTCACTTTCATCAAGAGGCTCTTTAGTTCTTCTTTACTTTCTGCCATAAGGGTGGTGTCATCTGCATATCTGAGGTTTCTCCCGGCAATGTTGATTCCAGCTTGTGCTTCATCCAGCCTGGCATTTCCCATGATGTATTCTGCCTAAAAGTTAAATAAGCAGGGTAACGATATCAGTCTTGACATACTCCTTTCCCAATTTAGGACCAGTCTGTTGTTCCATATGGACCTGCATACAGATTTCTCAGGAGGCAGGTAAGGTGGTCTGGTATTTCTATCTCTTGAAGAATTTTCCACAGTCTGTTGTGATCCACACAGTCAAAGGTTTTGGTGTCGTCAATAAAGCAGAAGTAGATGTTTTTCTGAAATTCTCTTGCTTTTTTGATGACCCAAAGGATGTTGGCAATTTGATCTCTGGTTCCTCTGACTTTTCTAAATCCAACTTGAACATCTGAAAGTTCTCAGTTCATGCACTGTTGAAGCCTGCCTTGTAGAATTTTGAACATTACTTTGCTAGTGTGTGAGATGAGTGCAATTATGCAGTAGTTTGAACATTCTTTGGCATTGCCTTTCTTTGGGATTGGAATGAAAACTTTTCCAGTCCTGTGGCCACTGCTGAGTTTTCCAAATTTGCTGGCATACTGAATGTAGCACTTTCACAGCATCATCTTTTAGGCTTTGAAATAGCTCAACTGGAATTCCATCACCTCCACTGGCTTTAACGGTATGAACAGAGTACACAACATGAATCTAAATGTGAAGAAACAGACAAGCCACACTGACTCTACAAAAACCCGGCCTGTGTAGTATTCAAATATGCATGCCATGAAAGGCAAAAGACAGAGGAGCTGCTCCAAATTAAGAGATTAAAATGCTTGACAACTAAATGCAATGTGTGGTCTTGATTCTGATCCTATCAAAAACAAAACTGATAAGGGTAGCACATGGACTATAATTATATAATAAAAATACCAAAACAATGACTAACTTCTGTCATCACTGTTAGCTGGTAAGCACAGTTATGTCAGGGACAATCCTTAATCTCAGAAAATACAAAAGTACCTAGGTATTGGGGGTAAAGATAGATAACACACACACACTCCTTACTCTCAAATGAGTTATGAAAATAGACAGAATGGCAAAGCCAAATATGGGAAAATGTAAACAACTGGTGAATCCAGACAAACGGGTATATAGGGGGTTTTAGCACTATTCTTTTAACTCTCTGTAAGTTTAAAGTTGTTTTCAAATAAAAATTGTAATGCCAGGAAGGAAAATGGGAGGGGGAGACTAAAGAAGACAGATAAACTACCACAATACACAACGACAAGCAGGAATGTGAAGATGTTACGGAAACATGGGAAACAGGAATGAATAACATGGAGGAGTCAGAAATTTTACCTATCCCTGCCCAAGTCCTTTCCTCCAATTCCTGCATCCAGCTAATCCTCTCTGAGAAAGCATCTGCCAGAAAGCCTAGCTTGGTCCTGAGATGAGAGAGGTCATTCTGATCCCCTAAAGCCCCTATGTCGTCTTCTTCCACAGCACTTAACACACTCTTAAAATTGTTCCCCCTACACGTTTATCTCCCCCACTGGATGACAGATTCTTTGATTAAAATATGATAACGGTGGTACTGAAGAGGAGGGTGGTGAGGAGGAGGATGATGGTGAGGAGGAGGAGGGTGGTGAGGAGGAGGAGGGTGGTGAGGAGGAGGAGCTGAGTGGTCATTCATCTCATTTCCTGATACAAACTGCATCAGGTTGAGGCGCCCAGGCCGTTTCCAGGACTGTTTGCCTGTCCCCCCAACCCATCTNGGAGGAGGGTGGGGAGGAGGAGGAGGGTGGTGAGGATGAGGGTGCTCAGGAGGAGGAGGGTGCTGAGGAGGAGGAGGGTCGCAACAGCAACCATTTATTCTGCACTTATTAGATGCCAGACATGACACAGCTCTTCACACACCTCACTAAATCCCACAAAAACTTCAGAGGCTTTAGTAACTGTTCATGCCCATTTCTTCATCATGGAAACTGAGGCTGAGAGGGGTTCATACATCTACAGTCACAACACAGAGAAGCGGCAGAGCTAAGATATGAACTCAGGTCTGTCTGATTTAAAATTGTGTCCTTAACCATGTGTCCTTTTCCACTCATATGAATCTTATTTCAGTATCATCTTTAGTTAGTTGCGGTTTGTAGAATGAAGCATACAAAAAGGGAGAGAGATTTTTCTAAGCTCCTGTTTGTGCTTGCTGAGCCCATGCAACCAGAAGAAAAAGACGGGGTGGCACAAGGTGGCAGCAGTCAGCCAGCCCTAAAAAATGACCGGCAGATAACCCACTACACAAGTTGGTGACCATGACCTGATACATGCAATTCAGATAGAAAAAAATAATGTAAAGTGAAGATAGACATAAATGCTAATTCTTTCATACTGGGTATAAAAATATACCTATATCCTATACGCAAAAAAAATTTAATAAAGTTTTAAAAATACAAAATCATTGTCATTTCGCCACAATGACCTACAAGGCAGGCATTACTGCCAATGTGCAGACAAGGGAACACAGGCTCAGAGAAGTAACTGGCCTAGAACAAACAGTTCAATTCAGAAGGGCAGCTACTCAACAAATATTAAATAAATGAATGGAGTTGAAACTTCAGTACAAATTTTTCAATTCCTATAGACTTGATCTAATACTTCAGCTAAAATTACTGAAAGCAGAATCAGAGCTTTGTTCAAAGTTCCCCACGGCTTCGTACCTGGGGGCCCACAGGAGTTAAGAGATAAAAGAAGCAAAAGGAAGCAGCAGTTTCCACACCAGCTGACAAAGCTTCGGCTACCACTGTTTGCTTCCTCACACAACGGATTTGACTTCTACATGCCAACGCAAATCACGGTCACCACTATAGTTCTCCCCAACAAAATCAACACAGCACAATGTTCAACAGCCGTAAGTCAAACTATCCCAAAACTTTCCTCCAAAAAATGTTTTTGCAAGTTAGCTGCATGACCCTGAACAAGTTATATAGCTCCCCAGCCTCCATTTCTTTACCTGTAGAATGACAACAGCAAAACTGCTTCCCAAGGCAGCCACCAGTACTAAAGGAGGTGATGTATGAGAAAGAGCCTTGCAGCAATGACAGGCACAGCTTAGGCACAAAACGGCAACCGATCTTGATGCTCTGAAAATGCTGGCTAGAGAGGATGCCTCTTAAAACATCAGCAATGTGGAAGATTAGTGTCAGTACATGAATATCAAAGCAACGCAAGCTTGATGATGGATCAAGACTAACACTGGCTCAGATGAAGCCCCCTGTGCGGATGCAGAGGGTGACTGGGCTATACGGAGTGCCATCTAGTGGAAGAAGAGCAGGGCACAGGGGCGCCAAGTAACTCAAGTAGCCAGAGAACAAGGGAAAAGGACAGGATGGAAACCGTCCCCTCTCCCCTGCATTACAATTTCTCCATGGCGCGTGAACCAACAGTGACCCCAAGTGTAAGACTCGCATCAAAAAGAGAGCTCTCACACACTCACAACTCTTTATCACACTGAGGAAGAACGTCAATAATATACCAAGAACACCTTTTAAAGTTCTTAAAATAGCAGCAGGGGCTGATTGGTGAAAAATTATGGAAATGCAAAAAATTATGGAAATTTACAGCTTACCAATTCAGAGCAAGATACCCTGTGCCTGTGGAGAGCGGCTGCTGAGTGTCCAGACATGTCTTAAGATGTGCAGTCATAAATCTGTTTATGGAAGCCTCATTTGTTAATGGAAGCCTCAGGTGCTGCATCTTGACTAGCATAATAAAAACCAGTCNAGATACCCTGTACCTGTGGAGAGCGGCTGCTGAGTGTCCAGACATGTCTTAAGATGTGCAGTCATAAATCTGTTTATGGAAGCCTCATTTGTTAATGGAAGCCTCAGGTGCTGCATCTTGACTAGCATAATAAAAACCAGTCAGAGCTGCTGCTAATTTTGTACATGATATTAATGAAAGAGACTTCCTAAAGAATGAGTTTCCCTTTCAGTATCTCCAGGATTGAAAACTAAAATCATTTTAATAACATAAAATTACCCTGAGGAACGAGACTGGATGATTTATGCACTGAGTTATTATTATATACTTTATGTCTGTAAAGTGATGCCTGTATGCACACACCTGTCTCGGGGCAATTCTGTGAAACGAGCAGGTAATGTTTGTTCAGGACACGGTACTTACACCCCATCTAAAATGGCCACCCCACAGAGGAGGTATAAGGTCTCCAATGTTACAGACGAGAAACTTCGGCTCCAGGAAGCTAAGGAACTGGTATAGGGTCACAGACTAGAAAGTCTTCACCTGCCAGAATCACGTGACTCCTCTGGCAGCTCTTCCCTGTGAAGCAGCGCCGCTTCCCATGTCAAGGAATCGGCCAGACCTTCCCCGCTGCCTGTGGTCACACAGCTCCTACCCAGCACGGTCGCTGCACTACCTGCCGGCTGTACAGCCTGCCCTGCTCCCAGGCGCCAGGCCAGTGCCAGGCAACTCACTCTAAGTGCTGCATGCATGGCCGAGGTTCTCCCCGGGAAGTCAACAGGAAAGCCCAGGCACAAGGAAAGCCCCCACTCTGCTGGAGCACACAGCACTCGCTGCTGCTGCTGCTGCTGCTGCTGCTGCTGCGTCACTTCAGCTGTGTCCCACTCTGTGCGACCCCACAGACGGGGGCCCACTGTCCCTGGGATTCTCCAGGCTAGAACACTGGAGCGGGTTGCCGTTTCCTTCTCCAATGCATGAAAGTGAAAAGTAAAAGTGAAGTCCTGTCCGACTCTTAGGGACCCCATGGACTGCAGCCTACCAGGCTCCTCCCCCCATGGGGTTTTCCAGGCAAGAGCACTGGAGTGGGGTGCCATGGCCTTCTCAGCAGCACTCTGCAGGGGGCAGATAAAGATCTGAATCCTGGCTTACCACTTATTAGCTGTCTGACATTATGCGAATTATTTAACCTCCCTGCCCTCAGCTTCCTCATCTACAATATAAGGTAAAATGATTTACTCTTTCAAGACTGTTAAGAAAATTAAATGAAATCACGTACATAAAGCATCTAACCCAAAAAAGGTTCTTGATAAACAGTAACTAGTATTATTAACAATTGCAATCAAGTATATTCAAACATACCCCCACTTCCTTCACAGAGCCTTTTAAAACCATTATCTGTGGGACTATGTTCTTATATATTCTTGGTATTTTTTTTCTTTTATGAGCCTATTTTTAAAAGATGGGAAATTTTAAAAACATACCATAAACTGCCTCTAAATCCCTGATATCACACCAATTGTTTCTGCGAGAGTATTTAAACACAAAGAGCTCTGTCTCTAAGAGACAGAGAGTTTCATCAAGAATTGACTTATTTCAATACAGAAAGGTTTCCTACTTTATCCGTGATTACTGGAATATACACAAGTAAAACTCCTTACCTTGCATGCTTACTAAAAACTGTAAAGTACTGCTGGAGAACATAGGAAAAAAGGGAGCTTGCCTTTTTAGTAAAATACATTTTGGGAAACCTCTTTTAAAAATTCATCATCACAAAGGGAACTTCCTAACTGGCTTTCACTGTAATGAAACCCTTATTTAAAAACAAACAATGTTGGGTTCTGTCTTTGAGTCTCTTCTTAAAGTATCTTATCAAAACACAAGATGGCTTGATTTAGAAGTTCAGCCTGACTGTGCACCCTTTAGAGCCTCAGATGCCTCATCTGAAAAAAACAAAGGACACAGGCAGAGGATAAAATCAGCTACCTTCCAAGCTCTTGTGGGGCTGGAGATAATGCACAGGAAGCACCAGGCACAGAGGTCCTCCATTTGGCAGCTTTTATGGCTTTTCCTGTGGTCATGTATGGATGTGAGAGTTGGACTGTGAAGAAGGCTGATCACCGAAGAATTGATGCTTTTGAACTGTGGTGTTGGAGAAGACTCTTGAGAGTCCCTTAGACTGCAAGGAGATCCAACCAGTCCATTCTGAAGATCAGCCCTGGGATTTCTTTGGAAGGAATGATGCTAAAGCTGAAACTTCAGTACTTTGGCCACCTCATGCGAAGAGTTGACTCACTGGAAAAGACTCTGATGCTGGGAGGGATTGGGGGCGGGAGCAGAAGGGGACGACCGAGGATGAGATGGCTGGATGGCATCACAGACTCGATGGACAAGAGTCTGAGTGAACTCCAGGAGTTGGTGATGGACAGAGAGGCCTAGCCTGCTGTGATTCATGGGGTCGCAAAGAGTCAGATACGACTGAGCGACTGAACTGATTGTGATCATTATCCCAAAGCTACCAACACTCTACTTCTGTTTCTTGGTAAAACACATAAGCCATTCTATCTCCACTCAGGGGGAATGATGACAACAAGCAAAGGGTCTTGTGACATCCAAACTGCTGCTGGCGTTCCATCCACAACCACCACTACTCCTGAGCTTTGAGGGTCTGTGTGGCATCTGAGAGGCAAGATTAACTCCTTCAGGTAAGGCTTATTCAGCAAATGATGAGGGTCACCCAACTTCTGGTTTAAACCTGTCATGAGAAATCTCATTAGTTTAGGCAAGGAGAGCTAACAATGTTAGAATGCACTGCCTAATAAGTTCCTCAAGAAAGAATAAAAGTAAATAATCACAGGATTCCAAGCAGATCTGATAAGATCTCCTCACCTCCTGAGAAGGACCCCTGCAGTCCACCCCATGGGGTGAGCCCTGGGATGCTCTCCTGCTTGTTCAACACTGCGATTCACTTAGAACCCCTTCCCGTGCCTGCCTGCACACCTGCTGGGGACTTCCTCCTACCCCTACTCAGCCAGGTCTGTAAAGTGGTAAAAAGCAAAGGCCTTAAGGACTGCCAAACTCCAAATACTTTCTGATTCTTCTACCTTTATGAGAATTAATGAAGACTGGAGTTTACAGGGCTATAGACCAAGAACTATATGAGATTCTGGAGACACAAAGATAGGTAAGACCAAGCCTTACCTCCCGAACAGCTCACACTCTCCAGGGAAGACAGAGATCCAAATACTACATTGTGATGACTATCACCCCATCAGAGAGTTAGACACCACCTGCTTCAGGACCAGAAACAGGCACTCTAGCCCATGGAGGGAGGGAAGTGGTCAGACAAGATATCTACAGCAGAAACTTGGAGGATAAAGTATCAATATAACAGTGGATGCTATATAACTCATCTTTCAATTCCAGCACAAGCTAGAGAGAAAAGAACAAACTGCACATAAAAGGCCAGAGTTTTAATCCCCCTTCTGTCATTAACTACCTTTATCATCACAGTTTGACCCTTCATACGTCCAAAGGTCCGTGTGATGAGGAAAACAACAAAGCTTGAACATCCCCTCGGACATTCTGTCAGTATGTCCCTCTGGGTAAGTCACTGTTGGAATCTCCATTTCTACAAGTGATATATCGGGCTAAAAGTCTCTACATTTTGGGCTGTTTCCAGTATTAAGATTATAGACATGGCTGAGTGTGGAGAAGTACCTGGTAAATGCTTCTAGAATGAGAGTTAAATCTAAACCACCTTGTCACAAAATAGTTCAAAAGGATAGTTGAAGGCTAATAAGACATTCCTCTGGAAAGGAGAGGGCATCTAAACACTTAAAGCCCACTTTCAATCTGATGAAGAAGAGAGCAGATATCCCTCAGGAGTAGAGGCTGAAATTTTTCCCTCTCTCGGTCCAAGACCAGCAAAAACACCCTGCAAGGTAGGTTCTCAATAAACCTGCTACTAGTGTCTGGATACCAAAACACTGTAACTGACAATCACTGGATCCTTCTGAGTCATAACACTATAGAAAATGATTTATCTAAATATGTGAGTCAAAGAATAAATATGTGAGTCATTGCATCCGTTTTCTTACAAAAAGCAAAACCTGATAAGCCTAAGAAAATATTAGAAACTAAATAACCACACTTTTCCCTGGATGAAGCAGAGAAGTGCACGCTATGGCATGAAGGCACCACAGATAGATGGAATTCTGCAATCTTTCACTCTCATTCTTCTCCTACTTTACACGCCTGACAACACACAAGCAACCAAAACAATTTCCAGAAAGGGTCCCCCAAAGTGAAACTCTTAAGCCATCGAGCTTTGTTGTACAAAGGGAAGCACATAAGGCAAAATAATGATCCTTCCTTCATATATGTTTATCCCACACGTATATCCTAAGTAATGCTAAGAACCTCATTATTAAAAGAAACTGATATAATAGGAAAACACTTATTTTGAAACACCAACAAAGAAATTTATCTGGACATTAACGCATGTGTGCATGCTAAGTTGCTTCAGTTGTGTCCAACTCTGTGCGACCCTATGGATGGTAGCCCACCAAGCTTCTCTGCCAATGGGATTCTGGGCAAGAATGCTGGATTGGGTTGCCATTTCCTTCTCCACTGGATACTAATAGACCACCATAACCTGGAATCTTCTGCTCCACTTCCTCTTGTAACCAACCACTAAATATAACTTGGCAGTGAACCAGCCACCAATCCATATATTATATCAGATAATTAAAAATACAGGGTTATGTAATCTTATTTAATGGTTACTTGGCTTGGACTGAAAACCATCCAACGCAAGACCAGAGAACTGGATTAAATTATAATGCGTAAGACATTTCTGAAGATGTTTTTAGTAAGAGTCAGCACATTCCCTAGTAGCAAATATAATATAAAACACAGAATGCAACTTTCATCTCCAATTAACCTCCTTGGCAAGAAACTGCAATGTCAACTCACTCTACAGGCAATGGAGGTGAGGATTTTTTAAAAGTTTATTTTATTTTATTTAGTTTTAACATCAAGTAAACATCACGTGTTAATTTTGGCAGAGAAACAAGAGCATTCAATATTTGAGGGGGTGGGAAGAAGGAAAATTTATCCTGAGAAAATTGCAATAAAAGCCAAGAACTAATGCCCACTAGGAAGAATAAGCCTGGAAAAAGTGTAAAAGCCAACCTATGTTAGCATAGAAGCATATATCTTGTGATTCCAGCTCAAGTTCTTACTTGAATATAATTAGAAAAAAAAAAAAGGTAATTCAGCTATCAGTGTTTACAAATGCCGAATTTTTAAAAAATGAACACACCTCATTTATCAATACTATCACACTGTGTTGATTACTAAAATCATATATTGGTCCCCAAAGGGCTTTAACTCAAAAATGCCTCTTGATCTGAGGACTAGAATCCTGTAGGAAATATCTACCATGAAAGCTTGTTTCTTCAAAGACCACTAGACAAGCACAGAAACAAATGTTTTTAGAAAATCAACAGGAAGTCAACAGGAAACAACATATTAGTTCTATTGGCTTTGGCAGGGTTTTAAATTCCCGTCTGTGAAGTGTCTCAGTGCCATCTTTTGGAGAAAGTCTGAGTATGGAGAACAACGGCCTTACGAGACCAAAGATCTGAGTTCAGATTCACCTATCTCAGTCACCTACCAGCTGCCTCCCCTGAAAACGTCAACGTCTGTCTCACTAGGGATTGAGTGTGAGAACACAAGTAAACAGCTGTGCCTCAAAGAGCCTGGGAAACTTTAGAATACTATGCAAAGGTACTGACAGCATTTGGTGATGTTAACCATCAAGTCTACTTATCACCGTCCACGCCACAATAAAATAAAGGTGTGACCCATTACCATTTATAAGTTAGTGCCTGAATACCCATCCTAGTATCAAGATTCATCTGAAAAACAGATGCCTCCTTTTAGAGGGAAATAGTAAAAAATGCAGATTAAAAAAAGAATAAAAATGCTCTTGGTAGTCAATTACAAGATGATTATTAGATTTAAAATCAAAGCTTCATAATAATCGATTCAGATTTAAGACACCGTGTTTCAGAAATGCCACTTGTAATTCTGGAGTTACGTAACAGCATAATTAATATTTTAAATGATAGAGCTTTGCATTCCAGAAAGCAGCCTGTGATTTAAGGGGAAAACATTTCATTCTGAAGAAATCTAAATTAACAGTAATAAGAATATCTGAATCAGTTACTTCCCTAACTGTTCGATGTGAGAAATGTACCTCTTGCAAGAATTACATTTTTGATGAAAAAGTAAGGTAATCAGGTTTAACACCGTAAAAAAAAAAAAAAAATTTTAAATGGCAACGTTGCCCAAGATCTGTTTCAAATAATTGGAAGCAATTACCACAGGTAAAAACAAAGAAACCAAAAGAATTCCGAATGTATTAGCAGAATGAATGCCACAGCAACCTGGCACAGAAAATTAGTTCTGACTTTCAAAATAAGATAACTTACTACACTCTTGTTAAACTGCTTCTTTAATTGAGTACAACCTAACTTTGACTCAGCTTCTTTATTCAGAAAAATACACTTCATTCCACAATCCAGAATATTTCTAATGCCAATGATCTCACACAACGTACAAAGAAATTTCTTTCATAGAGATGACAGCCCAGCAGGCAACAAAAGATATATGTAAATCACAAAGAGAGAGGAGTACAAACCCAACTGTTCACAAGAGCACGGCAATAAAACTTAAAATTCGCTTTCTATAACGCATAGCCATTACTTTTCCACAAGCCCGTTTCATTAAAGAAATAAAAATAAGCCTACAATTAAAATGCGAAAGCTCAGTGAACCCATCTCTGTCCAACAAATTAAATATCAAGCTTAAATTCTTGCAGACAGTCAGTCCCTCCACCAAGACCCTCACTCGACCACACACATACCCAGTAGGAAGAACGGGTTGCAATAGGCAAATAACCGGAGGTCGCTATTGTAAAATATAGACACCTATATTCAAATAGAATATGTCTGCCTCATCTTTCACTTTCAACAATAAAAAAGCCAGGGTCAGCATGAAGATCAGCAGACCCGGCTGAGTTGGAAACCACAGACCCTCAGGGCACAGTGATTCGCGCAAAAGGTAACAGATCTGACCGGATAACCTGTGCCGGATGGTCTGTGCCATTACCCAGAGAAAAAGCATACCAGCGGCTCCCAAACCCGTCTTTATCTGAAACACGCATTCCAGATCCAGGGGCGGGGATGAAGGACACCGCTCTGGGGAAGGCGGGCTTCATTTACCGTCCATCCCGGCAGATTACTCGGGAAGCTGGAGAAGGAACAAGCCAGGGAACGCAGTCCTGGGCGGGCACGCCTCCGTACGCCGGGGCACCCCGCGTCCGGTACTTCCCGGGGCGGCTGACGCCCTGAGCTGGCCGGAGGCACGCTAAAATGGCACAGGCGGCGAAGGCTCCTTGGCCAGTGTTCTCAAGCCCGAGCCGGCCCCCAGTGTGGGTGACCCACCCAGAGCCTCCCAGAGAGGACAGGCAAGTCAAGAAGCAGACTCTCCTGCGTGGGTCTCTTCCCGCCCCCCGATGACTCTCCAAGGGCCGGCCTGCAAGGCTAGGTGTGAGCTGCCCACCTCCGGGGTGGGCGGCGAGAGCCCGGACCCGCGAGAGAGAGAAAAACGAGAGAGAGAGAGACAGGAATGAAGAGGGAACCGGGACGGCGGGCCCTGCTCCTCCAAAGTGCCGGGGGTTCTGACCCCAAATCTCCTCCGAGGTCCTCAAACTTCACCAACAATCCAAGCACCTGTTCCCTTCACCTCTTCCGCTTCCGATCCCCTCGAATCCTTCCATTTTCCTCGAGTTCTGTCTCCAGCTCCCCAGACTAACCAAACGCAACTAGTTCCCTGGTGCCCCCCATCGCCCCGTTCTCCCCTCCAATGAGCTCATTGAACCCCCGCCCCAACGAAGCGCCCAGATGTTCGTGGTCCCCCACCCGCAAGTTTCCCTGGGGTACCCTCGAGTCCCCCACGGATTCCCTTCAAGTCTCATCCAAACGCCCAGCCTGCCTTCCTTCCCGCGTCTCCCCACAACGCGCACACAACAGTCCGGCTTCCCCTCGGTGTCCCACATCCCCACCCGTATCAGCCCACCCCCCAGACTGCGACCTGGGTCCCCTNTTGATAAAATTCAACATCCATTTATGATATTAAAAAAAAAAAAAAACTCTCCAGGAAGCAGGAATAGAAGGAACATGCCTCAACATAATGAAAGCTATTATGACAAACCCACAGCGCACATTATCCTCAATAGAGAAAAATTGAAAGCATTTCCCCTAAAGTCAGGTAGAAGACAAGGGTGCCCACTTTCACTGCTACTATTCAGCATAGTTCTGGAAGTTTGGGCCACAGCAATCAGAGCAGAAAAAGAAATAAAAGGAATCCAAATTTGAAAAGAAGAAGTAAAACTCTCAGTCTTTGCAGATGACATGATCCTCTACATAGAAAACCTTAAAGACTCCACCAGAAAATTACTAGAGCTAATCAATGAACATAGTAAATTTGCAGGATGTAAAATCAACACACGGAAATCGCTTGCATTCCTATACACTAATAATGAGAAAGTAGAAAAAGAAATTAAGGAAACAATTCCATTTACCATTGCAATGAAAAGAATAAAATACTTAGGAATATACCTACCTAAAGAAACTAAAGACCTATATATAGAAAACCACAAAACATTGATGAAAGAAATCAAAGAGAACACTAAGATGGAGAAATATACCATGTTCATGGATCGGAAGAATCAATATAGTGAAAATGAGTATACTACCCAAAGCAATCTACAGATTCAATGCAATCCCTACCAAGCTACCAGTGGTATTTTTCACAGAGCTAGGACAAATAATTTCACAATTTGTATGGACATACAAAAAAACCTCAAATAGCCAAAGCAATCTTGAGAAAGAAGAATGGAACTGGAGGAATCAACCTGCCTGACTTCAGGCTCTACTACAAACCCACAGTCATTAAGACAGTATGGTACTGGCACAAAGACAGAAATATAGATCAATGGAACAAAATAGAAAGCCCAGAGATAAATCCACACACCTATAGACACCTTATCTTCAACAAAGGAGGCAAGAATATACAATGGAGAAAAGACAATCTCTTTAACAAGTGGTGCTGGGAAAACTGGTCAACCACTCGTAAAAGAATGAAACTAGAACACTTTCTAACACCATACACAAAAATAAACTCAAAATGGATTAAAGATCTAAACATAAGACCAGAAACTATAAAACTCCTAGAAGAGAACATAGGCAAAACACTCTCCAACATAAATCACAGCAGGATCCTCTATGATCCACCTCCCAGAATACTGGAAATAAAAGCAAAAATAAACAAATGGGNTCTGTTGTTCCATGTCCATTTCTAACTGTTGCTTCCTGACCTGCAAAACCTACTGTGTATGTCTGTCTAAAATCTCCTCTTATCAATAAATGCAATGGATACTTGTAGTTTGCATCTTCCTTGACCTCTTAGAGCACTTGACTTGCTGATGATTTTTCTCCTTTTTTTAACCATTTCCTTCTCTGATTTACAGTACCAGGCTTTTAATATAATATAATATCTGGCTCTTAATATCTTAGGCAGACTGGCTTCTTAATCTGAGAAATATGGACTGGGCTTTTGAGAGGTTCAGGGAGTAGCAAAAAAGAATATATTGAATGATGTGACCAGTTTTTCCAAAGCTCCTAGGCTGGGATCAATGACCATGTTCCTGGGTGACGTTCCTGTGGCCGAAGTTCTTGGTAGAGTTTGGACACTGGTGCTTTGCAAGGTTTCTTCTCAGAATTACTTAGAGGCTGTAACTGATGCTTGACACAGTTTAGGCTCTTGCTTCCTGCAGAAAGCTGAAGTCAATGAGTTTTAATGGCCACAATTTGATAGGAAGAAATCTGAGTAATGATGATGGTTAGGTCATTTCAAACCAGTCATTCAACAGAATGATGTGTTTCTTTAAACACACAGGCATTTTTAAATGACAAATATTGACCTTTCTTAGCATGGTTTCTGATCTACCCTCCAAAAGAGATAGCTTAGCTAATGTATCATTATGTTTGCTATTTTGATTATAATACTGAGAAAATATGATTTATTATATTATCAAGAACCTTAACATTGCACATAGAAGCTTAAAACCAACTACAAATGGCATTCACCAAATGTTTCCAGAGACTTTTCTATTTTTTGTATGCTTAACCAGGACTTCGCTTCCTTCACTCCTTAGCCAACTTTTTTTTTTTTTTTTAAAGAGAACATTAACTGGCACAAAGTTTAATCATTTGTTCCTAATCAATCAACAATATTTTGAGTAGTAAAGTATATTTATTCCCAAATGGTTTTGTGGCTTTTTAGGTGTGCTAAAGATTTTTCTTTTACATTAAAACTGCTCTAATTATGCACTCCAAGAGTAAATAAATTTAGGTCCACAAGTTTTGCATAGATTCTAAACTTTCCAAAACTACATCCTTAAGGATGCCAAAATAAATGAGCAAAACCAAAAACATTCTCACTTAGGCTTCTGGAAGTTGAGATAAAAGCCAGTTTCCAGGGTACAAATAATAAACGTAAAGCAAGACTTTTTCTTCACTTTTTCACTTTTTAGTCCTTTATAGAGAGTTATCATTTGGCTTAAAAGTAAGAAGTATCATGACTAATAATTAAATTTCTGCTATGGGTGTAATTGTCAAAAATTACACATGGTATTGTAATCAAGGAATTACAAGGAGTTTAATACCTATCTCTTCTCTGGATTTTACTGCAGTCAGTGAGGTAAAACAAACAAACTTGAAATCTTAGGAGACTCATGTTTGTGTATAGAGGAAAGTTGTATTGGGGAGTTTCAGGAGAAACAAGAGCCATCCAGATGATAATAAGACATCAGCACGGAGCCTGTCCCATGTCAGATGTTAGCAGTCACTCTTCTTCCCTGGCCTGGAAAGAGCTGATATCAGATGGTCACATGGTTCATCCTTACTTCATTCAGATCTCTGCTCAAATCTCTTCCCTTCAGAGAGTCCTTTCTTGACCATCCTATCAAAAGTAGCAATCCCTGCCACGCTATTCTCATCTCTAGTTTTTTTCTTGATATTTATCACTACCTCAGTTTATATTTATGTTCATTCGTTAATTGTTGTTTGTTTGTTGCTTTCCCCAACCCTCAGAACAGTGTCTGGGACAGAGTGAGTGGCAAGTATGGATTTGCTATTCCCAACGAACCTGCATTCACACTTTGATTACAAATACACTGTTTGTAATTTAGTGCTTATGCATAGACACTGTGGACTTTCTTTAAAAGTCCATTTGATATGTTTCTAAATACTTAAAAGCAAAGAAACAGGAGGCATAAGATATGAAAGTTCATTTTATAGATAAAAGAAAGCTGAAGAGAGAGAGAAAAAAAGAATAGTCTAAGGTCACATTGTGAGCTGGAGGTACCTGAGGTTTTACCTACTGGCAAGCTAGTAAGTTACCCTTCCATAGTTTCATGGATGCTGGAGAGACACAAGACTCCTGAGTTAGAAACAAAAGAACTTCATTTTCATGGCAGAGCAATCTTCATGAACATCACATCTGCCTCATTTCTTTGTCCTCTCCCCTTACTTCCAGCCTCATTGGTGTGATGTGGAGTTTGCCCAATGGAATGTTTTACGTTTACAGTGTGGGTTTGTGTCACAGCTGAGGAGCCCTAAGCTTAAGGAGGTGAATCTTTTATAACAAGCAAACCTAACCTCTGATCCAGAAGAGTCACTATCTCTGTCATTCTGTGTTGTGCAATATACTTGAAAGATACCAATACTCATAAGACATGAAGAAATACTAGAGATCTATGCAGAATTGTCTGTCGACATCAGTCAGTTGGTAAAGACACCTGGGTCCTAACTCTTAATAGATGTTGCTGTATTAAATTACCTAAAACCGGTACAGCACTCGGTACAATACTTAATAGAAGTGAAACTTTTTATTCTCATTCTACAAATGCCTTTTCATCTTTGGGTTATATATAAGATGTCTGCTTTATTTCCTTTTTAAATTATGTGTTTACTTGGCTGCTCCAGTTCTTAGTTGTGGCACACCAGATCGTCCAGTTGGGGCATGCAGGATCTTTAGTTGCAGCGTGTGAACTCTTAGCTGCTGCGTGCGGGATTTAGTTCTCTGACCAGGAACCAAACCCAGGCCCCCTGAATCGGGAGCATGGGGTCTTAGCTACTGGACCACCAGGGAAGTCCCCAAGGCTTCTGCCATTTATGATGGTGTATCGTGGATACTGGAGAGTCTTGGAAAGGGAAGCATCAGGAAAAAATAAAATCAGTTACACATAATCTCATCAGCGCTAAATTGTGTTCTGAATGCATCAACAGAAGAAACTCATTATAATAAATCATTAAATAAATATAGATATAGATATTTCATGAGTATTTCAGACTTTGTAAAACATAGGAAATACACAGAAATCTTAGATCACCTCACTGAAATGGCCCTTTTTTCTTGGCTTTGCCAATTTATTGGTGAGGAAGTAAGCTGAGGGACTGACTAGCTTGTCTACAGTCATATTGAGCTGAGAGCAGAGTGGGGGATGTGACAGTCTTGATATGATAGTATGCCTATAACAATAACTCCAGTCTTATCTTCTCTTCTGCTTTTTAAAAGGACATTCACAGCACGAGTGGTTTGAATTAATTGCCTCCTGAAGTACTTAGACAGAAGAATAAAAGACCACCCAGACCTGAAGGTGATGAACTTAGGTTGTATTGCAAGAGAAAGTAGAGACCTTTTGAAGTTAAGAGTAAAGATTAAATGTTGTGGAAAATCTTAACTGCATCAATTAATCAGTACTTATCCACTGAGTGGGAGAGGCTACATCATATCTACATCCGTGGGGTTGCAAAGAGTTGAAACAACTGAGCACATACCTTCATTTAACATGACTTTGCTTCAGATTCTTCATAGAGAGTATGAAAATAATAATTGTACATTTCTAATAGAAAAAATAATGAAGTGTATATATTGTATTTAGCACAGTTCATGTATAGAAAGAACTCAATAGTATTAGGAGCAATTGTACTATTATGTGAGCTTCCCAGGTGCTGCTAGTGGTAAAGAACCCACCTGCCAATGCAGGAGACAAGAGATCCCAGTTCAGTCCCTGAGCTAGAAAGGTCTCCTGGAGGAGGGCATGGTAACCCACTCCAGTATTCTTTCCTGGAGAATCCTCATGAACAGACGAGCCTGGTGGGCTACAGTCTATTGGGTTGCAAAGAGTTGGACACAACTGAAGTCTTAGCATGCACATACTAATATGTACCCTAGATTTTGTAAATCATTTAGGCCAAATATTATTTGTTGGCCCTTCTAGACTCTTTCACCAGCCTCTACGCTGCTCTCTGTACTTGGAGAAGGAGTCATATGTACCACCTCAGTGGACAAACTTAGGTTAAGCCAATGGGGAGCCCTGGCAGAGAATTGGGGAAAGAAAGTAGAGAACCATGCATATTCACTGTGAAGTCCACCAAGAGCTCTACATTCTGTCAAGTTGTCCTCTCTACACTGCTGTCTATGCTCAGGTGTTCAGTCATGTCTGACTTTTTGCAACCGTATGGACTGTAGTCCACCAGCTCCACTGTCCTTGGAATTCTCCAGGCAAGAATACTGGAGTGGGTTGTCATTTCCTTCTCCAGGGGATCTTTCCAGCTCAGGGATTGAACCAGTGTCTCCTGTGTCTCTTGTACTGCAGGCTGATTCTTTACCACTGAGCCGCTGGGGAAGTCCCACACTGCCCTCCACACTTCAGCATTCTGCCAACTGCCCTTACCTTCTTGGCTGTGACCCACTAAGCCAGTCATGGACTGCTACATTTTCTCTCGTGGTCTTCTGATACTTTGCTCCCACTTTTGAAAAGTGTACCATTATTCAACTCTTCTCAAATTATCCTAATCTGAATAATGTGCCCTCTAATTCTTGCTGATTCATCATTCTCCTCTCATCATTTCATCTTAACAACAGCTCCATGAACTAAGTATTATTTCCATTTAACATATGATGCTACTGAGGCTTAGGTAGTTGAGCTAATTTCCCTAAGTCAATTGACCAGTTAATGACAATGACAAAACTGGAATCCCACCGTTGTGGCTCCAGAGCCCCTGGTCATTCTGATATACCATGCTGATGCGCTTCTGTTGCATCCTCTTGATCATATTCCTCAAAGTCAGGACCATGGTTTATTAATCTTAGTTTCTAACATCATTACTGGAAAAGGAAATGGCAACCCACTCCAGTATTCTTGCCTAAAAATCCCATGGACGGAGGAGCCTGGTGCAGGCTACTGTCCATTGGGTCGCAAAGAGTCAGACACGACTGAGTGATTTCACTTCACTTCACTTCAGCACTATTTCATTCCAAATATATAAAATGTACTCAAACACATGTTTTTAAAATTGCTATCAAATATAATGCAAACTTAAAGGTTATTTTTGGTATTATATTTCACATCACACAATTTTAACATCTTGTTTTACTATATGATCATAATCATGCTCCTCATTGATTACCCAAGAACAGCACACAGTTGAAGAAATGCTGTTTGTGGCTGGTAGGGGAAGAGAAGGTGACTTCATGTGTCAGCCTGGGGAGTTGTTCTGGCTGAATTCTTTGCTGTTTTTCTGGGCCTCTCTCTGAAATGTAAAGAGCCCTGGGACTCTGGCTGCAGATGAAAAGGTGGATTTTTGTTTTGAGAGCAGCTGAGGGAGGTGGATGTGTTTCTCTGTGTTTTGAATTTAGTTGTTTCCCTTTGTTACAGAATCTGATTTCCTACAGAAAAGTTTAGCATCTGTTTTGTGATTTGATGAATGGCTTTGAGCTGTTAATTTAATTGCTTCCTGGTAAGACACTAATGACCTTTTTTGTTCCACTAAATACTAGTGTGTTTAGTTATAAATTAACCATAACTAAACACTGGGCGCTCCAGTACCTACACAGTTCACATTGTTCAGATTCAGATGGTAACAACTAGAGTTAGTGTTACAGGTGGCCTATGGATTTTGCCTCCAACATCTGTAGTAGAGGGAACCCCATTAGCTTTCTCATAACAGCAAATTCAGGGGCAATACTCACTGCAATATGAACAGACAAAAGAGAAGAAAAGAGTAAAACGTACCAACACATTTTCAGGTCTGAGAAGTCCCATTTGCATTCTTCAGCCAAGGAGCTGGAAGTCTGGAATCTGGATCTTTGCAGTGTCAACTTGCTGAGATTTACTTATTCTCTGGGTAGCCACAAGCATGGGATAGGGGTAAGTGAATTAAGCTGAAAATCTGGACTCTCCAAATTGTCTATGGATCACCAGGTTTCAAATGTTCCTTCCAGAGTGAGGGCGTCTTCATATATTTGGCAGAAGAAATATTAATTTGCCACTTCTCCAGCCCTTCTGTCATGGCCGCTGAGTACTGATTGCATTGGTAATTGAAATTAGGACACTGCATCTCCCACTGGACTTTAATCAGCTTCCTCTTGGAATACCACCAAGTTAGATCTTTTCCTGAAGGACCCCAACTAAACAAGGAGGCCACAGAAGGTCTGGGCCTGCCTTTGGCAACCGGAGTCATGCAATTGCCTGGGACGTCAGTATCATTGGGAGATTTATTCCCTGCCTTCTTTGAAATAGCACTTTCTCACCAACTAGGAATTCTCCCAGAGATCCAAGATAAATATTTTTAGAAACCTAATGATATTTTATTTTCTCAAAAGAGACAAAGATAAGGTGCATGTTCAGGAAGGAAAAAGGCAGGAATTTCACTCCCCACTCTTATTTGGTTTCCAAACTTCCTGCAAATGGAGCAGTTGAAAGAAATTCAGAGTGAACTGAAGCTCCAGTGAAAGGGCTCTATGGCTGCTTCATCTCTGGGACACAGTGGGGGCTGCTGTGTGGAATGTGGACCTCCCACACATGGGCTTGATCTTATGTCAAGGCCGAATGAGGAGCTAAGGGACACTTACACCAGAAGAAGCAAGAGCTCTAAAACTGAGCTTTACACGGTGTTGTTAAAGAGAATGAAGGAACAAGTGTGTAGTGGGTAAGCTAAATCTTGATATCTTTTTTCCTTAATCACCCCCACCTCCAAACTCAAAACATTTTATTCAGCATTTCAATGGCCATATTATGCTTTAGGTGAAGTGATGCTTTATTAATGAGATTAAATTTGAATCCTTTTAAAGGAAGCCTGTAAGGATCCTTGTTGTTAAACCTCAGACTTCCTATCTCTTTAGCTGCTAGAAAGGAATATATAACCATATGCTTAAGAGAGTGATTTAAATGTTTCATTTTTTTCTGAAAAGGTATATTTCTAAGTTTGATTTGCTCATAGCTCTTCCTGCTAAGCACAGCCATGCAGTTCATATGAAGGGTGGTCTCTCCATGTGAAACTCCGCATTGAACATGCAAATCACCAGCATCAGACTCATTTGCAAAAACTGTTAGCTCAATATGCAAAATAAATCCAGAATTAGACCACTTCTCACCACCCCTCAGCTGTCATTCTGGTCTGAGCCACTGGAACCTCTTATATTTTCTGCTTGGACTCCTTGATTCTAATTCTGGTTCCCCTCAGTCTCTTCACAACTTAGATCTGTTTTATCAAAACATAAGTCTACCCTTTTGCTCAAAACATTCCAAGGACTTTCATATCACTCAGAATGAAAGCCAAAGTCTTACCAGTTTCAAAGGTCCTATGTGATCTAGTTCCCGGTCCTACCCTGTTCTCTCATCCATCTCCTACCAGTTTCTACCCAGTTTCTACCCTTTGGTGTCCTTGGGTATCTGCATGTGTGTGTGCGCGCATGTGTGCATGCATGCATGTGTGTGTGTGTGTGCTTAGTCATGTCTGACTCTTTGCAACTCCATGGACTGTGGCCCACTAGGCTCCTTTGTCCAAGAAATTTTCCAGGCAAGAAATACTGGACAGGGTTGCCATTTCCTACTCCAGGGGATCTTCTCGACTTAGGGAATGAACCTATATCTCTTGTGTCTCCTGCATTGGCATNTCTTTGCAACTCCATGGACTGTGGCCCACTAGGCTCCTTTGTCCAAGAAATTTTCCAGGCAAGAAATACTGGACAGGGTTGCCATTTCCTACTCCAGGGGATCTTCTCGACTTAGGGAATGAACCTATATCTCTTGTGTCTCCTGGCAGGCAGGTGGACCCTTTACCAGCTCACCCCCTGGGAAGTCCACATTGATCTCCTTGAAAGTGAAAGTAAAAATCGCTCAGTCATGTCCGACTCTCATCATAGTCTCTTGATTAAAACTTATCTTCCTGTTTCCAGAGTATGTAATACAAACTTCTTATAATGATTTTGGAGGTGCTAAACTTGCCAAACTTATCTCTAGCTGAAATTCCCAGAATTCAAGCTCCAGTCATACTGAATTGCAGCCTCTGGCATAGCTCTGAGCCTTTGGCAGGCAGCTCTCTTCCTCCATAATACTTCATTTCTTATCTTCTGGTGGACTGAACCAGAAAATCACCTTACTTGTGAACTTTTCCCATCATTCACAGGTGGAATTTGTTTCCTGCTCTTTTTAAAGTACTCAAAGCTATTCCTGCCTTGAGACATTACCTCTTGCTATGTCTTCTCTCTGGAAAACACTGCTTACTTAGCCACAGGGCTTCCTCTAATACTTTCTTCAGATCAATGCTAAATATTGATATACCAGGGAACTGTTATTCAATGATCCAGTGAAAAAGAGTCAGACCTACCTTGATCCTCCCTCTGGCACTATGCATTCTCCCATTTTTCTCTGTGATATATATACATAACTTATTTATTTATTGGGTGCTTCCACTGGAATGGAAGCTCTATAAGGGCAGAGTTTTAAAACATTTCTTTCTTCACTGTTGTTTTCTCATAAACCAGTGTGAAACTTGGCATATATTATTAATAGATGCTCAGTAAATGTTTGTTGTTGTATTAACAGATGAATAAATAGCTGTCTGTCTTACTATATCTGGTCTATAGATTTTATGAGGGAAGTTACTAGGTGCATTTTATTCATAATTGTAGCGAATAGTATTTGTTTAATGAGTGAGTGGATGAATAAATAAATGGAGTATATCTTGAGTACTTAATGCAAAGTTTGTTACCTTGAATTTCTTTATATGCCTATATGGGAAAGATTTCTGGGCAGGGGGATCAGTGAATGCAAATGCCAATGGTATGTACACACTTGACACATTTTAGGAATAGCAGAGTCAATCTGGATGTAATGAAGAGTTAAGGAGAGAATAGTAGGAGCTGGATTCTAATTGAGATGTACCCAAACCTTGTAGGTTATTTTAAAGAGTCTAGCTCTGTTAAAAATAGGAAGACATTGGAGGATTTGAGCATGGAGTGACAAACATGATCTGGCTCATGGTCTAGTAGAATCACTCTACTTACTATGTTAGAATGGCACAAAAATAGGTTGAAGGTGGAGGAAAGCAAGTCAGTTACAAGGCTATTGAAATAATCTTTATAAGAGAAAATGATGGTTAGCACCAGTCATGATTTGGTAGCCATAGAGATCATGAATAATAGCTAGATTCTAGATGCATTTTAATGGTGAACTCAATAGATATTTCAGATAGAGTAGGTGTGGGAGTGAAAGAAAAACATTAGGTTAACATTTTGGCTTGTGGATTTCCACTTCCAAACAAGATAAAGTAACAGACCAGATTTATTAATTGCATTGTGGTAANGGGCTGCTGTCTATGGGGTCGCACAGAGTCGGATATGACTGAAGTGACTTAGCAGCAGCAGCAGCAGCATCTCTGAGTGAAGAACGTCAGGTGACCCACTTAAATCAGGTGGTTAGGGAAGTGACAGGCTAGAGGAAGACCACTTTGTCCCCTGCCCTTGTTTTTCAGCTGGGAAGACAGAGACCTAGGGGCAGGACTGCTGTAGAAGCGCAGAACAGAGATGAGGGAAAACTCAGGTCTTCTCTTTCCACAGCCTGAGCTTTCTCCACTGGTCACAGTCCTCCTTTGCCTAAATGCCTTTCACAAACACAGAATAAGGCCTGGTTATTTCTAAGATCTTTCTACCTCTAGCAGTCAATGACCTTATTTGATTCAATCCACACACAAATAGATACCCTTTGATTACTCCCCCTTTTTCTGACCCAAGTATGAACGACTGACAAAAAACAATCATAATCGTTCCATCAGAGGATTATTTTTATCCCTCCCCTTTTAAAAAATGTTTTCTCACAATATCTGAAAACTGTTTTCTTTTCAACTCAAATATAAGTTTGTGTTAACAGACAAAATAATTGAATGAAGTTCCATAAGGGTGAAACTAGGGGAAGGAAAGCTATAACCAGATAGCCCATGCTTATTTTAATATCTAAGTAATCAGAATGTATATGCAGAAAATATTTTTTCTGAAATAGTCTGAAATAATCTATACTTCATTAGATAGTAGTGTTTGTAGAACAAAATCTTGCCACAAAATAAGTTCTCTGCAATCTGCAATTAATTAAGCAAAGGGACAAATTGTATTTAAAGATCTGTTGAAAGGATATCAATACCATTATTTTCCTGATACAAAGTGCTTTTTGCCTTAATGCATCTGACCTCTCTGGTTTTTTTTTTCTTTAGTATTCAATTGCAATGAAATTCTTAAAATAGGCCAAGTTCTCATCAAAGCATTTTAGTGATCTGTGGAATGTATCTCAGATCCCCAGATACCATCTTCCCCCACTGTCCTCTGATTTCACCACGGTGGTTTCATTCATAAAGCTTTGTTTTATACTGAACAGAAATTCCCCAGTAGAGGTAACTCACATTGTCCTTCTTTCCTCCCTTTCTTCCTCTCTATCTCCTAACCCTTCATCTTTCCACCCTTATCTGCATTTTGCCCAAATATCAAAACCTCTCACCGTTCCTAGTTGAAATAGAAACTGAATTCACCCTAGTGCCCTCGTCCAGACCTTGCCCACCTGGAGCCAGCATAGCACCTTAGCCTCAGGAGGAGTCCAGGGCACCCGCTTGCCTAGATCATAAGACAGCCCCAGATGGGGGTCTTCCTCGCCTCTGCGCAGCGCCTGGGACAGCATCTGACACCTCTAGTTGCTCAAATAGTGAAGCTATTGAACTGAATTCAATTGAGACCGGCTGGCTGCGAATTATAGAATTTGAATCTGGTCCTACTATGCTACTATGATGAGAAATTATATATTCAAATGAGAACAAAGCTTTTCTTTTCAGGGTGTGATGAAAAGTGTTGGACAGACTTGTGTTCAAGTCCTGACCCATTCATAGCAATGGTAGAACTTTGGTCAAATCATCTAACTCCCTTAAAATAGGGATGATAAACCATCACTGGATGGCTAGGAGGATGTAAGATAAGATCACAATCAGGTGTCTTGTAGACTCTGACACATACGAGGTGTCCAATGCATGCTCACAGTCATCGAGGGCCTTTCCACCTCCACCACCTGGAGGGTAGAGCCACGAGTCGTAACTTGACTATTACAACTCTCCATTATTCTCCAATGCGTCTGCTAAATGAACAGAATTCCTCCAGCATATTTGTTAAGCACCTGCTCTACCTACACAGGTGTGCTGTTATGAGGGATAGGAGGAAAAAAAAAAAAAAACTAAGACAGGGCTCTAGCCATCAAGGAAGTAATCATTACGTTTGACTGGATCATTTAACCCATCTCATTACTTGGTAACAAACTGGGCCAGCTGCAAACTCCCCTGGATGCAAATAGGAAGAAGGGTTTAAACAATTTACTCCAACAAACTGCCTTCTCTGTCTGAAATACTGGATGAGAAACAGGAATAGCTGCCTTGTCTTTCTGGTTTGTCATGAAGCTAGACAGGGCAAGAAACTCACCAGCTACTTTTCCATTTTCTTACAGCCTCCNTTAACCCATCTCATTACTTGGTAACAAACTGGGCCAGCTGCAAACTCCCCTGGATGCAAATAGGAAGAAGGGTTTAAACAATTTACTCCAACAAACTGCCTTCTCTGTCTGAAATACTGGATGAGAAACAGGAATAGCTGCCTTGTCTTTCTGGTTTGTCATGAAGCTAGACAGGGCAAGAAACTCACCAGCTACTTTTCCATTTTCTTACAGCCTCCAGCAGAGTGGTGCACTTAATTGGGTTATTGGATGAACAAGGAATGAGTCCCCAGTGTTTTAAAATGCATACTAAAAAATGAATGAGTGAACACAAAATGTCCATAATTCTGGGTTTTCCTGCTTAATTTTCAATGTGCAGGTATTTCACTCATTCAAGCACTTATTTCACTGATGTAAACAAAGCATCTCCTATGTGTCAGGCACTGTGCAAGGTACTTTGCTAGACTATTGCTGATCCAGACAACAAACTTGCAAGGTCGTTATTATTATTCCCATTGTATAGATGAGGAAACTGAGGGTCAAGAGGTCAAATGACTTAATTTATACCATTACCAAAAAGCAGAGACTAATTCTAATTCCAAAACAGTCCTCGTGTAAATAGAAATTGTATTTATTAAGGGGTGTAAGAGACTTGCCCTCCATAGCTTTGCTTCCGATGTTTGTTCCCATTTTGTTTCAACCATTTGTCCTTTTTTTCTGTTGCACTGAAATTTTTCTTCTCTGATGCTCCACACCCAATCCACCAAAAAATACTGTTGCCTTTACCTTACAAATAAATCCAGAATGGACCACTTCTCACGACCTTTCTCTGGACTCTCAGAGAGTTACTGTGGCTCTCCACTCTCCCGGGTTTCACCCCTGCTCCCTAGAGTGTATTCTGGACTCTGAAACCAGAGGGAGCTCTTGCCAGTGGACAGTGGGTTGTGTCCACTTCCTGTGGCTCCCACCTCATTGGGAATCAAGGCTGTAATCCTGACAAGGTCTCCAAGGCCCTGCCTGACCTGGCCCTCTGTTTCTTCCCCACGTCTACCCTCCCACCCTCTGCTCTTCACGTCCTCCTGCTCCTGGCATCCACACAGGCACAGCTAGCTCTGGAACTTAGACAAGTTACTGAAACTTTCTGTACCTTGGTTTTCTTATCACAAAAAATGGAGACAGTGATAGTAACAGAAGTGCCTGAGCCCAAGGCAACCTGGCTCTTGTGCCCTGGAAAGACCTGCTGTAGCCTCCTCCAGCCACACACTTTGCAGGGGACCAAGGAGACATTTCACTGGGACCCTCCACACTCCCTTCCACAGTGTTCTGGATGTACCAGATGCCAGAACTCCCAGCCCAAGCAACCTCTAATCCATCTGCTTTCGGGGCCTCCAGCCTCTTTCCTATTCTGTCCCCTGTGGGCAGACTGCACCAGGGACACTCCCAGGCAAGGCGAGTGGCCAGTGAAAGGGTTAGTCGCTCAGTCACGTCCAGCTCTTCTCTGACCCCATGGGCTGTAGCCTGCCAGGCTCTTCTGTCCATGGGATTCTCCAGTCAACAATACTGGAATGGGTTTGCCGTTCCCATCTCCAGGGAGTCTTCCCGACCCAGGGATTGAACCTAGGTCTCCTGCATTGCAGGCGGATTCTTTACTGGTGGAGCCACCAGGGAAGACTGGCAGGTGGCCAAGGGGCCATTGTTTGGGAGCAGTTTCTGGACTGACTGAGGCTGAACATGAGACTAAGAGTAGAAAAAGAAGAGAAGATTAAAAAAAAACAAAAACATGAGACTAAGGATAGAAAAAAATAACACGAGGCTAAGGGTAGAAAAGAAGGAAGCTATCTGTTCGCTGACTCGGGTCTGCAGGAAACTGTTTGATGTGTGATACAAGTCTTCCCTGAAGCTTCCAAATGCTCAGAAAAGTTGACCAAACTCATACAAGTTTATCGTAGGTAGAGTACGTGTGTGGATGTGTGTGTGTTGTGCAGAAATGGGGCACAAGCTTGCTTTCATGTTGGGGTCAGCACAAGGTGCATAAAGACAGCCAAAAAGTAGGAGACAGAAGCTGAAAGACGGGAATGTCTTGGGCTCAGCGGGAATCACACAGGTGCGTGTGGATTCCCGCGGGCCGGGAAGTGTCTGAAAGTGACTGACACTCCTGCATCTGGTCTTTTGGGGCAGGGGCCCATGACTGACACTTGGGCTACATGGAGTGAGAGCAAGTCCTCATGCAAGGAGTCAGGGGGCCTCACAGGACAGATGAGAACACAGCACTGGCCAGAGATGACAGTGCAGACTGGCTGGCTAGACCAGAAAGCAGGGAAGGGGCCCACTGAGAGGACGGCCCGGGGGGCAGGAGAGGACGGGGGAGCGCCTGTCGACGCCAGTTTCCCTGGTCCAGCTCCCCCAACACAGTCTCTGCTTCTCCAAACAGATGCTGAGTTACACTGCTCTCTCTGTTCCCAGGGCCTGTTATGTGCCTGCCAGCAACAAGGCACTAATAAATGTTTGTTGAACAAACAAATTAATGGAGATGTTTTTGCATATAAAACACGATATGTTGCTTAAAAATTCAATTTGTGCTCAGCTTTGCAGATGCGCATCAATAGTTGGTTATTTTAATTACATCCAGCTTTTTCTGTGCAGCGTTTATGAAGTGGACTGTGGCAGTAATATAATTAAACTAATCAGAGTAGCAAGCTAAATAGGATTATCCAAGGATGGTGTTGACCCTCAATTATATGACATGGTGACCACTATTTAGGACAAGTTTAAGAGGCGGGATGGTCCACTGGAGTGATCAACTCCCTTGGACAAACATTCTAGGTTCAAATCCTTGCTCTGTCCCTAACCTTCTGTGTTAACTTGAAAGTAAAAGTGGTTCAGTTGTGTCTGACTCTTTGCCACCCCATGGACTCGACAGTCCATGGAATTCTCCAGACTAGAATAATAGAGCGGGTAGCTGTTCCCTTCCCCAGGGGATCTTCCCAACTCAGGGATCAAATCCAGGTCTCCTGCATTGCAGGTGGATTCTTTACCAGCTGAGCCACCAGAGAAGCCCAAGACTACTGGAGTGGGCAGCCTATCCCTTCTCCAGTGGATCTTCCCAACCCAGGAATCGAACTGGGGTCTCCTGCCTTGCAGGCAGATTCTTTACCAGCTGAGCTACCAGGGAAGCCCCAAGTGTGCACTTGAACAAGAATCAAATCCTTCCTCTGCTATATGAAGGAAATGATATTTACTTCCTAAGGATGTGCCGTTTATGAGTGACAACATGAGGCTGTAAGTGGAATATTCAGTAGAATTACTCTACTTTGAGGTGCTGCTCTTCTTGAATGTAAATCTTTAATCATTGTGAACTTGAGGTGCAGACAGGTAAGATGCTTTAGGCATCAACTCCCAAGTCAAGTACCATGAATGACAGAACAGTTGACTCTGCCTGGCTTTAATCCAAACCCCGGGACCCAGCATTCATCTCCATGCAATATGAATTCTGATCGCAAGCACTGAAACAATATTTAATATCAGCCCGTTGTGCCACTGAGTTCTGCCATAATCTGTTTTCAGATTTGCTGAAGTTTTCTTTTCGATTTTATTAGCAATTATTTCGAATGAAATTGGCACCAGACAACCGGATTACTGAATCGTTGACTCCTATATCCTAGTAGACAGTGAAAAGCAAATGCAATTTCCACCAGTTACGTGTCAAGCCTTGGCCTAGAGAGACGCAAAAGATCTGAACGGATGAGAAACCTGGATGTGAGCTCTTTCTGTGAGCATGGTTTATGTTTATAAAACAGGACTCACAAGGCTTAATAAATCAGCTTCTTATTTATGTATGTTTCCACAGTACATATTCATATTAACCAAACTTCATTCCTTTAAGACATGTTACCATGCCTTATCTTCCAACTAACTCTTCAAGGAAAAATAGATCAGATGACTAGCACAGACATTAGGGCCAGAGAGAACCAGATTTAATTCTTATTCTAGCAAGACGTTGTTTTACCTGAAGAAAGACATGATAAGACCTCCTGGAAAACTTGTTAAAAAATTGAAAAGAAATGGTCATTTACAGCATCATCTCAGTCATTCCCAATTCTTCCCTCTTTTATGGATGAGGCTCAACTATTCATCTATTTGGCAGGTAATAATTTTGTCAGGTCCTAAGTGGGGTTAAATGTGTTACTGCTGTCAATTATCTGCCTTTTTTTTTTTTTCTGTTCTCTGGGTCTTTGAATATGCTAACACATGGGACAGCTCTGAATTCAATCTGCAGCCTTGAATAAAATATTGTAACTCACTGAGGTTTAGGGGGTGTTTGTTAACACATCAAAGGCTGACTAATACACTATATGCTTACAGTAAAGCAGATGCTGTTTCCAACTCACGGAAGTCATACTCTAAGAAGGAAGCTATTGAACAAGTAGTTATAATAAATTGTGCAGGGCTCCATGAGGGACAAGGGAAGGGTTATGGGAGGCCTCGTCTTACTTATGAGGTCAGTGGCCAGAGATGAGGCCACAGGCCTGGACAGTTTGTTGTTTTTCTTTAACAGCTGGAGTGTGGATTTCATGGAAGGTAAAATGATGCCTTCTCAAAGATGTCCACGTCCTAGGTGTGAATATAGGTGTGTTTACCATTAAGATGGTAAACAGAACTCAGATTGCTAATCAGCACACCTTCAAATAAGGACATTATCCTGGATTATGTGGGTAGGCCCAATGCCATCTCAAGGGTTCTTTCAAGTGGAAGACGGAGGCTCAAGAGGGATCCTCAGGGTCAGGGAGAGACTAGGAAGTGTTACCTGCTGGATTCCAAAGTGGCAGAAGCCGCTCCAAGCCAAGGAATGTGGTAGCTAGAAGCTGGAAGCGCAAAGAAACGACAGATAGGTTCTCTCTCGGAGCCTCTAGAAGGAGCACGGCCCTCCCAACACCTTGATTTTAGCCCAGTGAGACCCATTCTCAATTTCCAACCCCGCAGAACTCTAAGATAATACACTGTTATTGCTTTCAGCCAACACATTTGTGGTCCTTTGTTTGAGCAGCCACAGGACATACAGAAGCGGCTCTGTCTCCAGAGCCTTCGGTGCCTGGGGAACTACTTCCTGTCTCCTCTCCCATGAGCGCTGAGCCCCTCTAAGCATTTTAACTGACTTCAACACCTCGGATGGTGAAGAATCTGCCTGCCATGCAAGGGATCCTGGTTAGATCCCTGGGTTGGGAAGATCCCCTGGAGAAGGGAATGTCTACCCACTCCAGTGTTCTTGCTTGGAGAATCCCTTGGACAGAGAGGCGAGGTGGGCTACAGTCCAGAGGGTGGGAAAGAGTCGGACACGCCTGAGTGACGAACACCACTACTCAGCTCCAGCTCAAGGCATGGGAGAAGCCACAGGGAGTCACACACATCAGCCCAGCGTCGGATTTCTGATCGCATCACCAGGGTAGAGAGTCTCTTGGGCAAGATGAGAGACGCAAGAGAACCTGAGGGCCACCCGGTCCATCCCCTCACTTGACAGCTGGGTGACTAAGGTTCAAAGATGGGGAGAAACTTGCCTACAGTACAGGGAACTAGACTAGACCCCCATCTCCTGAACCTGGATGAGATGCTTTCCTGGTAGTTATAAGGCAAACCACACTTCCTCCTCAGCAGCTCAGCCTTCAGAGCTGGTCGTGGTGCCACACGACAGTCAGGACCCGAGGAGGAGGGAGGGGTTGGGGCCGGGGACAGCGTGGTGGCAGGGCTGCAGGAGGAGGGTGCGTTCCCCCGGAGCCTCAGCGAGGTGGCCGCCTCTGGTTCAGCCGCAGCAGGGCGGGGCTGGGGCGCCCTCTCTGGCTCTGGCCCTGGCAGCAGCATCCTCCCATCAGCTAACTCCAAGGTCCCACGTAGAGCAGGCAGGTCGTGCTCCCTGCCGGCATCTGTGAAGCCTGGGGTGGGCTCTTCCCTCCCCCTGCCCACCCTCCCTTTTGCCGAACCCAGCAGGAGCAGCTTTCGACTCTGTGCTCCGTCATGCCGGTCTCTGCGCCTCTTCCTCCTCCGTTCCAGGCCGGTGGGAGATATATTTGTCTGACTTCAAAACGCCGCTGGCAGCCAGCGGCTGCCGGGTGAAGGCACCACGCGGGGCTGAGCTCATTTGCAAGCAGCCCTCTCTGAGCTTCAGACCCGGCTCGCCCAGCGCTGAGCAGAGGCTCCCGGGGCTGCCCGGCCGCCTGCTGCCCCTGCCTGGCCCCTGCCGCCCGCCAGCCCCGCCTTCCCCTTCTGTAGAAGAAAGGCTCCCAGTGGCCCCGTTCCTGTGGGTCCAGGACAAAACTCAGCGATCGTGGTACCTGGGCTCCAAAGGATTGTCAACGAGCCTCTGAAAAGCCTCAAAGCCGCTTCTGAGACCTCTGTGATGTTTCTGCAGGGAGCTGCCAGTGTTTAGGGCCTGGAGAATATAATCAAGAAATGCAGTTAGTGTACCGGCCACCCTTCCTGTCCCGCCACCACCAAGACTCGTCTCCCTTTCCCCCAAACGTGCTAAGTCACTTCAGTCAATGTCCGACTCTTTGCGACCCTATGGACTGTAGCCCGCCAGGCTCCTCTGTCCGNATAATCAAGAAATGCAGTTAGTGTACCGGCCACCCTTCCTGTCCCGCCACCACCAAGACTCGTCTCCCTTTCCCCCAAACGTGCTAAGTCACTTCAGTCAATGTCCGACTCTTTGCGACCCTATGGACTGTAGCCCGCCAGGCTCCTCTGTCCGTGGAATTCTCCAGGCAAGAATACTGGAGTGGGCTGCCATTTCCTCCTCCAGAGAATCTTCCCAACACAAGGATCGAACCTGCTTCTCTTCCGTCTCCTGCATAGACAGGTGGGTTATTTATCACTAGCGCCACCTGGGAAGCCCTTCCCTCCAAATACTGTAATGAATTTAAGTGTTTTCACTTACTACTGGAAAATAAACAATTATGGCCTTATTATATTACTTTAAGAATCTTTTGTGGGGAGGAGGTAGGGGCTGACAGGGAAGGGTGATACCCAGTAGCACATCCACAGCTCCCCAGGGACCACAGCAAATTTCCATAAAGCAGCACCCTCCAACTTCGCCTCCATCGAGGACCCAACTTGGAAAGAACATCACTGACCCTGGTTTAGATTTCAGTGTGTCTGTTCACTGTTCTACATTTGAGGTCTTTCCTAATATGTAACTTTCCTTTCTTTCTGTGCTGCTTGCACAGAGGAAAAAAGACAGAGACAGAAGGTGGTCTCAGCAGAGCCCTCACTCCTTATTCCTAAACAAAGTCTCCAGTGGGAAGGGAGAGCTTTTCAGATTTGTCAATTGCAGTTGAAAAAGTCCAGGTGGATAGGGAGGGATATGAACATGGCCCAGGAATGAAAAAGAAAAAAAGTTGCATTTCTTTAAAGGTAAATTGATTTAAAAAAATAAAATCAACCCGGACATCCTGATGGTTCCTGTAAGACTGGAGGAGGGGCTGAGGACATCACCTGAGACCTGCTATGTTACATTTTATCTAGACTTGACATTTTATTTTGGGACATTGTTCTTTTCAGGGTATCAAGGTCATCAGGGACACCCTGGGATGTGAGAGCCTTCATCCTCACCTGGGGCCTCAGTTTATACTGTTTCTTCAATCTTACAGGGCTTCCCAGGTGGCTCAGTGGTAAAGAATCCACTTGTAATGCAGGAGACATGGGTTCAATCCCTGGGTCAGGAAGAGTGCTTGGAGAAGGGAATGGCAACCCACTCCAGTATTCTTGCCTGGAGAATTCCAGGACAGGGGAGGCTGGTGGGCTACAGTCCACGGGGTCTGTAATATAGTGCATATGGCCGTAGTCTGCCAGGCTCCTCTGTCCGTGTAACAATCTGCTGTGACACTTTTAATGTCTCCACGTTCAGTGTTCGCCATCTCAATAAATGACGACAGCTTATACCCAGTCGTTCAAGCCGAAAACCTAGGAGTCATTCCTCATCTTCCCTCTCCCTGAGCTCACACCCAATCCACCAGCCATACGCAAATCTGGCTGAGTTTCCCTCCACGATATTTGTGACTCCATCCATGTCTCTCTTCTCTCCTGCTGCCCTAGTCAAAGCCACTATCATCTCTTGCATAAGCTCTGTCCAGAGCTTCCCAGAAGGCCCTCTCCTCAAAGTTCCTCTACAATAATATTCACATATCACACATATATAAATTGGATCCTACCATTGCTATACTGAAAGTCCTTCAACATTTTCCCCTGTAGTTAATGAGGTTTAATGATCTACTCCTTGTTCACATCTCCAGTCCCGAGTCAGTCCCCTCCTTCTATCTCCTTGGCTCATGCCAAGCTTTTTCCCACCCTGGGGCCATTTGGCTTGTTGTTCTCTCTGCCAGGAATCCTTTCTATCTAGGTTCTTTGTGCATCTGGCTTCTTCTTGCCCTTTAGGTCATCGCTTAAAGGTCACCTTCTCAGTAAGACCTGCCCTGGCCATACTAGCTAAGAACGTCATTCTGCCTTTTCCATAACCCTCTCGCTCTTGCTGTTGTTTATGTAATGGAGTTGAGATTTACATATTACCACCAATGAGAAATGCAAAAGCAACAGCTTAATTTTTTCCCTGTAGGCAAACTCCTTCTTCCCTAGAGTCCTCCTTATTTGGCTGTTGGAGACAACAGTGGCAGTGGGTGATGGAGAGAATGTAAACTCACACTCTTTTGATCTAAAAACAGCTTATTCCAGGTAAGTACAGTCTCTTTGGGGAAGATGCTCCATCCGTTCTAAGACCGAAATCATCCCCCTCTCTCAGAACACTCCTTTCCTTCTTTTGTTGCTCTCCTCTCTCCATCCGTTTTCCCGGATACTGTTGAGGTACTCGGGGAGGCCCCAGCACTGGGAGATGGTGGCTCTGTGTACTTCATTCCTAATTTTTCCACTGCGGTGTGGCCAGTTTGGTCTAGTCCTGTGTAGCCGGTGTGGGTCCTTGTGTCCTCTGAGGTATGGCTAATCCTGCCTGGTTGTTAGGGGCGTCAAGTGGTACAGCTATTGAAATACCCGTCCCATTTCACCCGCTCTCTGTGGAATCTTCTGTGGGCCCACCATCCACTCGGCACCTCCATGACCAGCCTCTCGCCCAGCAGAACTTCTGGACTGCCTAAGGATGGGTTTTGGAAGCATCTCAGGGCCATCCGTTCACGACCCTTCCTCTGCTCGGCTGCTCTAGTGGTCCCCCTTCACCATGAACATGGGGAGAAAGTGGACAGGAGGGTCCTCCCTGACACTGTTTCACCTGGCTCTTCTGCATCGCACCATCTTCTTGCAAGTCTCACAGCTCTGCATGGGGAAGATATTTCCCAGAGGCAAAACCAGCATCTGCAGCCTGGGTGGGAATCCTCCAGGTCTCTTTGCCTTCTCCTGCTCTGAAGAGTATTCCACTTCCTCCACTTCTCAGCTGGGAACTTGCCTTGCCGACACCTCCAGTCTCTTTATGTTTGAGGGGACTGTTTTGGAAAACAAAAGTTCCATATGGACTCCTTCTCAGTGTTCGTGCTTTCCATCTCCTAACCCTCCCTAAAGCAGTGGATCCCCCTGGCTAAGTAGCACAGAGACAGTATAAAAGGAAGCATTAAGAAAGCATGCATGTGAAGGAGCGTGTGCAGGTCTGTGAGTTTGCATGTCACTGGTGCCTGCGTGTGTGTCATCTCTGTGCACATGTATTGGCTGTCGTGTGCGTGCACGTGTGTGAATGTATAAACATGCACTTATGTGTACAGTATTGACCTATGGAGGTACAGAAAATTGCCCCTATTGCATCTACTTCAAGACACTTGACATGGTTTGTTTACTTGTTTATCATCAGTTCCCCTCTCTAGAATATAAGCTCGTAAAAGAAGGGACTTGCCCGTCTTGTTCATCACTCTATTTCTAGCACAGTCCCTGACCCACAGTTGGTGCTCCGACAGCATGTGTTGAATGAATTAATGAAGAATGAATCGGGATTCATTACGGCCTGAGAAAATGTTGGGCTTTCCATTTAACTTGGGATTTTACCCTTGTAACTAAGGTTTCTTATTTTCTGTAATGCTCAAGGATTGAGTAAATTTGTGAACAAAGTACCAACATGTATTGACTATGTCCTGTATTGTGCTAAGCATTAACATGAAAATCTCCTTTAATCTTTGCAATTATCCTCTGAGACCTGAAGCCCGATTATCCCCTCTGTCCAGAGAAGAAGACTGGGGCTCAGAAGAATGAAGGGATTTTTTCCAGGTTAAAAAGCCAAGAAGTGGCAGCGCTGAATTGGAACCCATGTTTCTGTCACGCAGGATCTCATTACCTTTCTTTGGAGAAAGAAGGCAGGAACAGTCAGGGTGCCTGCTTCACAGGGTGTGGGGATCAAATAAGTAACAGTGACTAGTAACAGGGACTATTCTCTTGGCACAGAATACACAGCTGGCTCTCAAATGATGTGGGAATTAAGGATGCCAGCTCTCTGAACAGTCTAAACTTTGCCTGTAACTTATAGTCAGCCTGCTGGGCCCAACAGCTCCATATCTACAGATTCAGCCACCCATGGACCATTTAGTACTTGAGAGTGTACCATTCGAAAAAAAAAGAAAATCCGTGTAGGACTTCCCTGGCGATTCAGTGCTTAAGACTTCACCTTCCAGCATAGGGTATGCCAGTTCGATCCCTGGTTGGGGAGCTAAGATCCCCCATGCTTTGCTGCCAAAAAACCATAGCATTAAAACAGAATCAATACTGTAACAAATTCAATAAAGACTTTGTAAAACTTCGTATAAGAGCAGACCCACATAGCTTAAACCCGTGTTGTTCAAGCTGTACTCCTCACAATCATAGTCCTGCTGTTGTTTTTACCAGCTGGTGAAATTGGCTAGTATATTCACCTGCCAATTTGTTGTTTCATAGTTTCCATTTTCCTTTCGGGAGAAGAAGAATAAATAAGCTTCCTATCTCTGAGGCTAAAGGGCACTTGCAAATTACCTTCTCACCTTCCCTGATTCCTGCTGCTCTCCCACGTGCGCTTCTGATAGAAGCTGGGAGAGCCTGGTGAGAGCGCCACCTGCAGGCGTCACGGGGAAACTGGAAGAGGGCGTCTGACACTACCAAAGGCTTATTTCAGGGCGGAGAATGAGAAAAGCTGCACTGAAATGAAAGTCATGGTTGTGAAGATGATATTGCATTCCTACAAGGGCCCTCAGGAGCTGGAAGGGCTCCAAGCGGGATAGATGTGGGGCTAGGGGGTAGGGTGGGCGGTGGGACTTAGGCTGTGTCTGTAAAGGGAGAGCAGAACCCAATATAGATGGTGCCCAGAATGAATCTGGGGAGGGCATCTCATACTCTCCCAGGGGCCAGGGCACCAGATTTGGGCTGCTTTCTGTGGACTGGGGAATAACCTCATCGAGACCAGGGCGAAGATGGAAGTGGAGCTTAGGAGACTTGCAGCCGAAAGCAGACTTCAGAAAGAGGAAAGTTAGACGTTTGGCCGCAGGAAGGAAGGAAGCAGAGATGCAGTCAAGGAAGCTTTGGAGAGGAAGGCTACTGTGACGGGACCTGGCTACCATCCCCACCTTTCAGGGAGTCCCCGGGGCATCCTCTGAGCAGTATCTGCGGACCCTCTTCTAGGGGAAGAAGGGCGGTCTGACCTTCTCTCCTCCTTTTCCAAGACTGAATAATGGCTTTACAGTGACTTGTGTAAACTACACAGAGAAGGCAATGGCAACCCACTCCAGTGTTCTTGCGTGGAAAATCCCATGGACAGGGGACCCTGGTGGGCTGCAGTTACGGGGTCGCAAAGAGTCAGACACAACTGAGCGACTTCACTTCACTCACTTCATACTTTATCACTGGAGAAGGAAATGGCCACCCACGCCAGTATTCTTGCCTGGAGAATCCCATGGACAGAGGAGCCTGGCAGGCCATGGTCCATGGGGGTCACAGAGAGTCAGACACTACTGAAGTGACTGAGCACGCATGTGTAAACTACAAGTACTGTAAAACCGTAGGACATTGCTCATGTTATAATCTTTGTTTCTCCAAAGCAGAAGAGGGAGAGAGCTGGGTCCTTAGGAACGGAGGCTGGTTCTGAGTTGTTAAAGAACATCTTTCCAGTCCCTTCAAAGGAAAGAGTCCTATCTTTGGATTTGAAAAAAGCCAGAGATGAAACTGGCTGTTGGGGAGACAGAACCATGAATGTAGGCAGCTCAGGGACCCGCCATGGGGGGAGTCTCCCATTAAAGAAACAGGGAAGAGGCAGGATATCAGAGCTCAGAGGGACCTGCAGGAGGGGCTGTGCCTGAAGGTTTCAAACCTGCTTCTGCCCAGCAAAGGATGCTCTGGGGCTGCTGGACTGGTTGCCATGGAGCCTTTCTCGGCCCTTGTTCCTATTTCAACCTGAACGCTTCTACTTCTGCACTCTTTAGGCTGGGTTTCTGCATATGGTTCTGATGTCGCTACATGAAATGTGCAGAACTTGGCCCTGTTCCACTTCACTCGGCGCATTGGAGGAGGAAAGGAAGTCTTCATGAGCAGAGCACACTGCTCCCAGATCACGCCGCTAGTTTGGGGCACAAAAGGGACTTCAGCCTGACACCCCAGAAGGAAACAGATGGAACAAGGAAGAATTCATTCCCCCCCAAGGTGCTTCCTGAGTCAGAGCCAGTGGCCTGGGAGGGCCTGGATGGCTGTCTGTCCAGTGGATGCCACATCTGATTAACAGCCCAGGACAGGACCAGGCTGCTGCAGTTGTTTATTATCTCAGCCAAGGAAGACTTGACAGGGAGGGAAAAAAAAAAACAAAACACCTCTTCATACATTTGCATCAAAATGCTATCCAACCTTTTACTCTAGCACTGCCTTTGTTAGCCCGAGAGAGCTCTATTATCATCTCTCTATAAATCTGGCAGGGGTATTTGCATATGCCCAGGTAGGCGCTATACCATTTCCAGGCTGTCGTGACATTCAGAAAGGTGAGCGGGAAGAACCTGCTACTGGAGTGAGAAGTGAGCCTCCTCACATCCGTGCTGATGACCCCCTCAGGCGTGGTGCAGCTTGGGTGAGAGAGGCGCACTGTCTACTGATCACAGGCAGGAAGCTAAGCACTGCCCTCGGCACCCTGGTGGGCATCATTCGGTCCTCATGACAGCCTGAGAAGTGAGCATCCGCTAGTTAGAATGGGCTAGGCTCAGATCAAAGCTACAATGGTGTATCACCTCACACTGGTCAGAATGGCCAACATCAAAAATTCTACAAATAATAAATAGTAGATAGAGTGTGGAGAAAAAGGAACCTTCCTACCTTGTTGATGGGAAGGTAAATCAGGGAAGCCACTGTGGAAGACAATATGGAGGTTCCTCAAAAAAGACTAGAAACAGAGCTACCATGTGATCCAGCAGTCCCGTACCCGGGCGTATATCCAGGGAAAAGTCTGATTCGAAAGGATACATGCCCCTCAGTGTTCCCTGCAGCACTGTTTACAATAACCAGGACATGGAAGCAACCTAAATGTCCATCAATAGATGAATGGATAAAGAAGATATGGTACATATATACAATGGAATATTACTCAGCCATAAAAAGAATGAAAAAATACCACTTGAAGCAACATGGATGGACCTAGAGATGATCATATTAAATGAAGTAAGTCAGACAGAGAAAGATAAACATCATACGATATCACTCATATGTGGAATCTAAAAAGGGTGAGACAAATGAACTTATTTACAAACCAGAAACAGACTCAGAGACTCAGACCAAAGGGGCGAGGAATGGGGAGGCATAAATCAGGAGTTTGGGATTAATGGATACACATCACTATATATAAAATAGATAAACAAGGACTTGCTGTATAGCACAGGTAACTATATTCAGTATCTTCTAATAACCTTTAATGGAAAAGAATCTGAAAAAGAATATATGCAATGATATATAAGGGCTTCCCCATGACTCAGCAGGTAAGAGAATCTGCCTGTAATATACGAGACATGGGTCCGATCACTGGCTTGGGAAGGTCCCCTGGAGAAGGAAACAGCAACCCATTTTAGTATTCTTGCTTGAAAAAAATCCCATGGACAGAAGAGGCTGGCAGGCTACAGTCCAGTGGGTTGCAAAGAGTCAGACATGACTGAGCAACTAAGCAGCAGCAATGATATATAAATATCATTTTATATACATATATATATATACACACACACGTATACAGAATCCTGTATCACTTTGTGTACACCTGAAACTGACACTTTAAATCAACTATGTTGTTGCTGTTGTTCAGTCACTAAGTCGTGTCTGACTCTTTTGCAATCCTCACGGGCCATAGACTGCCAGCCCCCTCTGTCCATGGGATTTCCCAGGCAAGAATACTGGAGTGGGTTGCCATCTCCTACTCCAGGTAATCTTTCCAACCCAGGGATCCAACCTGTGTCTTCTGCATTGGCAGGCAGACTCTTTACCACTGGAGCTAGNGTCCATGGGATTTCCCAGGCAAGAATACTGGAGTGGGTTGCCATCTCCTACTCCAGGTAATCTTTCCAACCCAGGGATCCAACCTGTGTCTTCTGCATTGGCAGGCAGACTCTTTACCACTGGAGCTAGAATTTTTTAATTAACAGCAACAACAGAAGAGCACGCTAGGCTTTGTGACAGTAATGTATAAACTGGAATCTCAGTGGCTTCACATAATGACAGTTTACAGGTCTTGCAAGTCCAGACTGCGTTGTGAAATGGATGCTTTGCGGGATCTTCTTTCTTTTGGCCAGGTCTTTCCTATTGTATCCAAAATCAAGTTCATCCTGCTACCTCTAAGACTGATTCTTTCTTCCTTATTTATAGTCTACACCACACAAGATGTTCATAGCTTTCCTATTAATAAAATTTTACCCCATTCCCCAATAAAATCTCTTGCTTTGTCAGCACGTGTGTTTCCTCAGACAATTCATTTCCAAGTATTAGAAAAGAACGCCATTTAGGCCTTGGAAAAGGTCCCCCTTCCTGAAACACTTTGACCACCTGATATGAAGAGCTGACTCATTAGAAAAGACCCTGATGCTGGGAAAGACTGAAGGCAGGAGGAGAAGTGGATGACAGAGGATGAGATGGTTGGATGACATCACCCACTCGATGGACATGAGTTTGAGCAAGTTCCAGGAGTTGGTGATGGACAGGGAGGCCTGGCAGTCCATGGGGTTGCAAAGAGTTGGACGGGACTGCGCAACTGACAACAACAGAAAATTAAGGAAGGTACATGATGTCAGCATCACAATGGAGCTTTTTAGAAATGCAGACCCTCCAGGCCCCACTCCAAACCTATTTAATCAGAAATTCAGAGGGTGGGGCTGGTATTCTGCCTTAACAAGCCATCCAGGAAATTCCTGCACAAAATCCAGATTGAACCACTCCTGTTTAAGTGAAAGAGAAGTAGCTCAGTCGTGTCCAACTCTTTGCAACCCCAGGGACTGTAGCCTACCAGGCTCCTCCCTCCATGGGATTCTCCAGGCAAGAATAATGGAGTGGGTTGCCATTTCCTTCTCCAGGGGATCTTCCTGACCCAGGGATCAAACCCAGGTCTCCTGCATTGCAAGCAGACACTTTAACCTCTAAGGCACCAGGGAAGCCCTGGTTAAGTAGCCATCTAAGTTCTACTCCTTTGCTAAGGAGCTATGCAACTTTGGAGAAGTTACTTGACCACTGTGAACTTCTGTCTTCTCATTCGTTTTGGGAGTTCATCACAGTATGTTCTGGGCTTCCCTGATAGCAATGTGGGAGACCTGGGTTCAATCCCTGGTTTGGGAAAACCCCCAGGAAGAGGTCATAGCAGCTCATCCCAGTATTCTTGCCTGGAGAATCCCATGGACAGAGGAGCCTGGTGGTCCATGGGATTGCAAAGAGTCAGACATGACTGAGCAACTAAACACACCCTATTTCTTGGGAAGTAATACAATAGCCTTATGATTCCAGTGAGGAAGGCAGCTTTTTCCTGCCCACACTTAGATTAAAAAGCATTCATTGTGTATGAAATTAAAGAATATCATGCTGAAATTCCCTTTTTTATTACCTGGGAGAGAAGATTTAGGTCTCATTTCACCCTACCACATATATAGCTCTTTCATGAAAAATGACAATACTGATTTCATTCATGACACAATTAAGGGGGTGAGAAACAAACACTTAAAACCTAAATATGGGGTTTAGTGGGTTTGGTAAAACTTTTATGATTAGCTATAAACAATCAGATTTAATGAAGCGATACATCTGCTCCTACAACGTATAAATGATTATTAGAGTTGTAGACAAAACATTCCTGCTCACAGAAGGCCTAATGGAATGAAAACAGTAATTACAATGCCAAAAATATTGTTAAGTGTTAAAATCGACACCGGGAAAATGAAACACTTTGCTTAATTTTTGATAGCGTTACATGTTGAGACATGACATGCCTGGCATTTCAATTGACACAAAACCTTGTTTCTTAGCTCAAACACACTTCAGACTTGCACACTCTGCTTTGCAATATTATTTCCCAAGTTTAGCACGGCTCCTGCTGTTGCAGGGTGACATGGGTCCAAGTTATATTTCCTTTATTCTTGTACATTGCCTAGACTCATGAGTTTTGTCTTGCTGCTATTTTCCCTTTTAAATGCAAGTTGAATACTATGATCTGAAACACCTCTGCTTGCAAATATCAGCTCCTCTCCCAAGAGAAGCAACATGTGTGTGGACAAAGCATATAACTCAGGCCCTACAGAGATCCATGAACCATACTCTGTATCTGCTCCTGTGACATCTGATACTATATATGAGTCAAACGTCAAGTAGGGACCATTTTGCATTTTGCCTGATGTCTCTGGGCCATCAAAACATTGCCTAGAAATGGTTTGTAATTTCTATTTTAATATATTCCCTGTAATATATGCAGGTTTCTACAAACAAAAGGAACCCCACACATTTCAGGAGGCCGACAGTCTGAAAAGGCTCTCTCCTCAGAGCGCTGAAATCAGCACCATTTGAACAAAGCAGCCTGTCCTTTTAAGAAAAATCCCTCTATAGAAATGCTATAATTTCCCTGTTACAAAGGAGCCTTTTTCAGAGCACGTAAAGTGCCAGTTTGTTCAGTGTGACCTCTGCTTTCATTCTATCAAGGTTGTATCTGATTACAATATAAGACAGATGAAGGGGATGTCGTGTGAGGCAAAGAAGGAAAAAAAAGTTTTAGTGTTGGGTCACTTGCAAAAGTGGTTCATCACTTTTATTGGCAATGTTTTCAATAACGTTCTGGGGGTGGTTCTCTTATGTCAGTCTGAAAAGATCTGTCTGGGATATATTTTCAGGGGCTTTGAGGTGCTTATTGAGAGTTGACCCACAAGGGTGAATTCTGTATTGGTGCTCTCCTTCCAGAAAACACGGTGGCTGAACAGGAGGGGTCTCAGCGGATCACATGTGCATGGGACCTCCTTGTGTCTCCGGCCATTTGGTTATAAGTCCGCACTGGCCCACTGTCCGAATCCTACAGGAGTCGGTGTGACCTTAAAAGATCCATGAACTGTAAAGAACAAAACAGACGTTTTTTGTGCATTGCCCGAGACAGAAAAGAATGGTGGTAAAGGGTCTGAAAGAACTAGGTCTTAAAGCCTGGCTCTAAACTTAGTAATCCTTGCAAACATTCTGTACCATTCTTATTATTTAGGCTCATTAGCTCTCTGAGCTTCGGTCCTATCCTCTATCTCACAGTGTTGTCAGGAGTTAAGTGAGACGATGTCCATTACTGAGCCCAGGACACAGTAAGGGTTCAAGAAATATCATATATGATTATTATTCATAGTTCTTACTTTGAAGGAGAGAGAAAGCCCTGGGAATTCTTGCCTCCCTGAAAACCATGGGAGGGAGCATGCCGCTGCTGCTAAGTCTAAGTCGCTTCAGTCATGTCCAACTCTGTGCGACCCCGTAGACGGCAGCCCACCAGGCTGCCCCGTCCCTGAGATTCTCCAGGCAAGAACACTGGAGTGGGTTGCCATTTCCTTCTCCAAGGCATGAAAGTGAAAAGTGAAAGTGAAGTTGCTCAGTCGTTTCCAACTCTTAACGACTCCATGGACTGCAGCCTACCAGGCTCCTCCGTCCATGGGATTTTCCAGGCAAGAGTACTGGAGTGGGGTGCCATTGCCTTCTCCAGGGAAGGAGCATGGTTGAGTGTAATAGAAGTCGCCCAGACACGGGAGTTAAACTTGTATTCTGTCCCCAGTCTGAGACTCTGGCTTTATATTTCTATCATCGAGCTTCCCAAGTATTGAAAACAAGATGCTTTCGCTTCCTAGTGCCTAGCCTATGGGATGGTCCATACATGCTTTATGAATGCAGGGCTGAGATAACAAATGGAAAATGCCTGGGACATAACAGATGCTTTAACGACGTCACAGGCATTTAGGGGTTGGATCATCTCCACCTCAGCGGGTACACTGTGCTCCTTTCAGTGCTACCTTCAAAGGCACAACCAGCCCCACCCCTATGCCACGGTCCAAACCCTCGGCCCCTGCTGGGAGCAAGAAATTCCTTCCTATAGCCACTCTGACTGCCACCTGTCCTCCACCCAGCAGTCTGGAGGGATCTATCCCCCCAAACAGAGTAAATCATGCTGCTTTCTACTTGAACCCTACAGTAATTCTCATTGCTCTCAGAGTGAACCCGCTCAGTCCCCACCCTGACCCCTCCTGGCTGCCCGTCTAACTTCACCTGCTGCTGCTCTGCCCTCCACTCTTTCCCACCTGGCAATTCTATTGTCCCTCTTGTTCCCCAGATGCATCAAATCAACCCTGAATATCCATTGGAAGGACTGATGCTGAAGCTGAAGCTCTAATACTTTGGCCACCTAATGTGAAGAGCCAACTCATTGGAAAAGACCCTGATGCTGGGAAAGACTGAGAGCAGGAGGAGAAGGGGGTGACAGGATGAGATGGCTGGATAGCCTCACCGACTCAATAGACATGAGCTTGAGAAATCTCAGGGAGATGGTGAAGGACAGGGAAACCTGGAGTGCTGCAGTCCACGGGGTCACAAAGAGTTGGGCATGACTGAGAGGTTGAACTACTACAACTACAACACTTCAAAAACTTGGCTGTCCCTCTGCCTGGATTTTTCTTTATCCAGATCTTTCCTGGCCCCTCCGTCTCTTCACTCATGTTTCAGTTCACATGTCTTCCTTTCAAGAGGCCCCTGGACTGATGAGTTTTCATCCTAGCCCCATCACCTTTTGACCATACTGTCTTACTGTCTCCTGGACAGCAGTCACTCTCAAGCGTTTTCCCCTTTTTTCTTGCCATCTTTCCTGCCTATCTCCCTGACTGAATTATACCTGAGATCAGGTGTTCTGTGTGTATCCATTACTCTTGTATCACCAGAGCCTAGGACAGCTGTTGGCATATAGTAGGTGCTCAATCAATGCTGGATTAATGAACATTGATTGCTTGCTGTGTGCCGGGCACCCGTTAAAGAGTCCAGGATTCAGAGATGAATGGCTGTTTTCCTCTGCAAACAGATACATATTGCAAGAGAGATAAGCTTAGGATGTTATGGGAGAATGATAGATAGAGAAACACATCTACAAAAAATAGGGTGATGATGAGTCTGGGAGAATCTTCCCAGGGTGGCCCAAAACACCTGAATCTCAAAGACCATGGACTGAACTGTAATGCCTCCCTTGCCCAAAATCTGTACCAGGTAAAAATGGATTACTTATGAAATTGCTTTGTAAACAAATTTTTGCTCTTAGTGTCATCATTGTATTGAATAAGGCTGTATATTGGCCTTTGCTTCTCTGAGCTTGGATTTCAGGATGGTCTGTTTCTTTTCTGTACTCATGCAAAGAAAACCCTAAACCTTCAAACTCTAACCTCAAGCCTTTACATTCACCAAGAGACCATGGGTAGTGGATTTAAGAGAATAGAGAAGCCGGCTCTGGGCAGAGCCTCGGGAGATAGCTGCTGTTGTTGCAAAGAAGGATGATTCTGCTGTCAGAGCACTCCAGCCCCTCACAGTGTCATCAAGGGAGATGCAGGGGAGAGGCTTTCACAGAAAAAACACAAGAAGAATTGCTGTTAAAAATATTATGACAAGTTATATGAAGCACTGAGGGATATTCCTGAGTTTCTCAAGAGTGAGGCAATCGTTCCCACAGTCATAAAAGTGCCTTGGCAAGCAAGGATAGTAAATGTAATAAACGGGGGGAAATGTTGTCTGAGCTCATAAAGGAGGAGGGTGATTGTGTAGTTACAGACCTTCATAAAATCCCTCAACACAGCTGGGGGAGAGAAATTGGGTCAGCAGACAATGCCGCCATCATGCTTGCTAACCTCAACAAGATCGGCCACTAGAAAAACAATGGGACCATGTCATTATTCTAGTGAATAAAGGCGGGGCCTTGGGGGAGAGACTTGTCATTTTAGAGCCAGTACAAGACAAATTCCAGAAGCAGAGAACTTCCTGGACTAGGGATCAAGAGACCGAGGCTCTGGGCCATTTTTCTTTTTTTCCTTTGAGGTACTGTGCAGCTTGAAATAGTCACACAATGTGTTAGTCAGGGTAGTTAACTCCAGATGCTATAACAAACAACTCCATACTCTGAGCAACCCAACACATTAAAGAGGCGTGTCTCTATGACATCACCATGAAGTGAGTCAACAGAGGGCTTTGCTCCACAGGGTCATGCAGGGACTCAGGCTAATGGACGGACTGCCATTTTTAGCACTCGATTCTTAAGATCACCCTGGTATTAACCTATAACCTGAGGTAAAAAAGAGAGAAAGTCTTTTGAGGACCACAAGGATATTATGAATCTTGGGACTTACAAACTACAATTACAAATTATCTCTTTCTCCTGATGTACGATGGTGGAGCAGAAATAGAAATTCCACAATAAAGTGTCTCAGTCACAAAAGGAGGGGAAAGAAGGCACATAATAGCAGAGACGTCACTTTGCTGACAAAGGTCCATCTAGTCGAAGCTATGGTTTTTCCAGTAGTCATGTATGGATATAAGAGTTGAACTATAAAGAAGGCTGAGCACTGAAGAATTAATGCTTTCCAATTACAGGGCTGGAGAAGACTCTTGAGAGTCCCTTGGACAGCAAGGAGACAAAACCAGTCAGTCCTAAAGGAAATCAACCCTGAATGTTCATTGGAAGCACTGATGCTAAAGCTGAAGCTCCAATATTTACTTTGGCCACCTGATGCAAAGAGCTGACTCACTGGAAAAGACCTTGATGCTGGGAAGTATTGAGAGCAGGAGGAGAAGCAGGAGACAGAGAATGAGGTGGTTGGATAGCATCACTGATTCAATAGACAGAAGTCTGAACAAACTCCAGAAGATAGTGAAGGACATAGAGGCCTGGTGTGCTGCAGTCCATGGGGTCACAAAGAGTAGGATACGACTTAGCAACTGAACAACAATGATGTGTGATGGGGAGCAGCTCTGCTTGAGGAATGTAAGTTTCTGGAGCCTGATCTTTACTTATGGAAGATTGGAGGGCAAAGAGTTGTCTTAAGTTTAAATCATCGAGGATTTTTTTTAGTCTGAAGTGATGGTTTCCTTGGTAATACAATCTTCCCTAAACCTTATTAGATGTCTTATCTTTTTGCTTCCAGGTGGTTCAGTGAGCCAATAATGATACTCAAACATCTCTCTTGGATGTATTTTCAAACCTACTTTATCTATTAGCTTCCCCGTCCCTATCTTCTTGCTCAACTTTATGGTACATGAGGCTGTCAGGGTTAAGTGGGAAGACCATATTTTTAATCTGGTCTTTGCTGCAAGTTTTGTTTGATTATTTAGACAAAAGTCTTTTTAATTCCTATTTTCTACTATCTGGAGTCTAGAATCAGTCAGCTTTAGTGATCCTCAAAGTTCCACATTTCTGGACTGTCTCTGTTGCCTTTCATTTTTGCCCAGAAACCAGCTAATGGCCCCCGAGCGCATCTTGCATTGCCTTGTCCAACAGCCAACATTTGCCAAGCACTTCCAACATTCAATTTTCCACTGGAGATGAGAGATTTAGTATCTCCAGATCCAGCCCACATCAAATGTTCTATTTCTTGGAGTCATTCCTGTACCAAATATGGAAAGAGTCAGGGTTTCCTGTTTCAGGAAAAGAAAAATTCCCCCAGGTGTNCAACATTCAATTTTCCACTGGAGATGAGAGATTTAGTATCTCCAGATCCAGCCCACATCAAATGTTCTATTTCTTGGAGTCATTCCTGTACCAAATATGGAAAGAGTCAGGGTTTCCTGTTTCAGGAAAAGAAAAATTCCCCCAGGTGTTCTGAGTAGGCAGGGATTTAATGTAGGCAGTTAGAATTTGCCCAGTCATTGGAAATGCTAAGGATGAAAGGTCATGAAACCAATTGCACCCTCATTCAATCCTTCAGAGGGGAAAGGCAGTCATTAAATTGCAATTGCATTTATTTGTTTAATATTATGATGCATGTTATATAATGGAGAAGTTCTGGGGTACTCTGAGTGCACAGCTGGGCAACCTAGTGTAATATGGAACAAAAAGAATAGACTCCTCTTAATTCCCTTGTTTAGGCTTCAGTACTACAAGAAAGACTAGCTAGCATTCCATATTTCCCTGACATGAAGGTGTTGTGAAGACTGGCTCTTGTAAGCCATACTGATTAGATGCTGGCTAGCAAAAATCCATAAAGCATTCTGATTGAGTACAGTGTTTAGATTCAAAACTAATAAACAGAATTCTTTCTGCTCCAGTACTTCCAAGTTACAATTTGAAATCTTTAGCATGACACCTGGGGGTGTTCAGGGTCTGACTTCTTACCTCTTATCTGGCCTCTGATTGGATATCACACTCATATTCTGTGGTTAGTTTAGTTGCTAAGTTGTGTCTGACTCTTTCGACCCCATGGACTGTAGCCCGCCAGGCTCCTCTGTCCATGGAATTTTCCAGGCAAGAATACTGGAGTGGGTGGTCACTTCCTTCTCCAGGGGAATTTCCTGATCCAGGGATTCAACCCAGTTCTCCTGAACTGCAGGCAGATTCTTTACCAACCTATAATACAAATTTTTAATATTTTTTTACAATACATTTTTGTATTATAAAATTTTTGTATTTTTTATAATACATGTATATGTATGGCTGAGTCCCTTCACTGTTCACCTGAAACTACCATAACATTATTAATTGGCTATACCCCAATCAAAAATAAAAAATTTAAAAAGAGTTAGCCCTTTAAAATTAAAAAAATAAAGTACAATCATATTGTTTACAGTTTAAAAATATTTTGAGCTAAATTAAATTAAAAATAAAAATAATCAAAATCATTTGCTATATTAAAAGCAGTACTGTAAGATGAATTTATAGCAATATGCATATATTAGAAAAGAAGAAAGGTCTAAAATCAATAAGATTAGAAAAAAGAGCCATGTAAGCCTAGGCAGAAAAAAGAAGTAATAAAATTATTAAAAGAAATTGATGAACTTGAAAGCAGAAGAAAAGTAGAAAAAAGCCAGTTATTTGAAAAGATTTTAAAAACTGATAAACCTCTACCCTGTCTAATCAAGAAAAAAGAGACGGAAAAGGCACAAATTACAGTGTCAGAAATGAAATCCTCACTACTTATCTTATGTACATTAAGGATAAAAAGGAATATTATAAATAATTTTCTTTGATAATTGATGAAATAAGTCAACTTGTTTAAAAAGATGTAAACTACTAAAACTCATACAAAGAGAAATAGTTAACCTGAATAGACTTATATTTATTAGAGAGTTTTAACCAATAATTAATAACCTTTCAAGAAAGATGGCACCAAGGCTAGATGGTTTTACTGGTGGAGTCTACAAATATTTAACAAAGAAATAAAACCAATACTATTTGATTTCTCCCAGAAAATAGAATCAGGGAGGACACTTTCTAACTCATTCTCTGAGGAGGCCAACAGTACCCTAATACCCAGTTCAAGCAATTACAACAAAAGAAGTTTACAGATCAACATCTCTAATGAATATTGCAACATGAATATTGCAAATATAAAATCTTGCAACAAAATCAAATTCAAGAATGTATAAATAGAATTATATGTTCAAATTCCAAGTGGAATTTGTTCCAGGTATAGAAGACTGATTTTATATTTCAAAACCAGTCAATGCAAATCATCTTGTCAACAGGCAAGAAAGTCCATGTGATCAAATCTATTTATATAGGAAAGGCTTTTGACAATATCCATTCATGACAAAAACTCTCAGCAAACTATAAGGAAAGGAGAACTTCCCCATCTCGATAAAGAACATCTATAACACACAAACAGCTAATACCAAACGTAATGAACCAAGGTGCTTTCCTTCTAAAATTAAGAAAAAGGCAAAGATACCCTCTCTTCAGCATCATTTTAGAAGTGTAATAAGACACACACACAGAGAAACCACAAAAAGGAAATAAAAGGTATACAGATTGGGAAGAAAGAAATAAAATTGTCTTTGTTCACAGATAACATGTTTCTTCTGTCAAAAATTTTAAAGAATAGCCAAAACATTTCTGGAGATAATTGATTATAGCAAGATTAATATAAAAAGTGAATTGCTTTCCTTTATACCAACATTGAACAATTGGAACTGAAAACTGAAAATTACTATCATCCTCTATCCCTGAGATGCTCCAGGCATGAATACTGGAGTGGGTTGCCATTTCCTCCTCCAGGGGATCACTCTGAGCCAGGGTTCAAACCAGCATCTCTTTCATCTCCTGCATTGGCAGACGTGTTCTTTACCACTAAGGCCAGCTGGGAAGCCCCAGCAGTTCAGTTCTGTTCAGTAGTTCAGTCGTGTCTGACCCCATGGACTGCAGCACCCCAAGCTTCCCTGTCCATCACCAAATCCTGGAGCTTATTCAAATTCATGTCCATCGAGTTGGTGATGCCATCCAACCATCTCATCCTCTGTCATCCCCTTCTCTCACCTTCAATCTTTCCCAGCATCAGGGTCTTTTCCAACAAATCAGTTCTTTGCATCAGGTTTTCAAAATATTGAAGCTTCAGCTTCAGCATCAGTCCTTCCAATGAATATTCAGGACTGATTTCCTTTAGGATGGACTGGTTTGACCTCTTTGCAATCCAAGGGGACTCTCAAGAGTCTTCTCCAACACCACAGTTCAAAAACCTCGATTCTTTGGTGCTCAGCTTTCTTTATTTACACTCTAACTCTCACATCCATACATGATTACTTGAAAAACCAAAGCTTTGACTAGACGGACCTTTGTCAGCAAAGTAACGGGAAACCACAAAACTCTGATGAAATTAGAGGTCTAAGTAAGTGGAGAGAGTCCATGTTCTCAGGTTGATAAACCCAATATTATTAAGAAATCCATCCTTTACAGGTTAATCTACAATTCAATGGAGAGTACGGGAAATTATTGTTAAATGGGTATGGAGTTTTTGTTTTGGAAAATGAAAAGTATTTTGGAGATCTTGGTGATGTTTACACATGAATATGAAAGTACAACTTAAAATGACTAAAATGGTAAATTTCAAGTTATGTATATTTTACCACAATTTTAAAACGTGGACCAAAAAGCTGAACAGATATCTCACCAAAGATATAGAGAAGGCAAATAAACATGGAAAGGTACACATTATTTGTTATTAGGGAATCACAAATCCAACCAACAGTAAAAGACTACTACACATCCATGGGTTTCCCAGGTGGTTCCCTGGAGGAGGCCATGGCAACCCACTCCAGTACGCTTGCCTAGAAAATCCCACGGAAGGAGGAACCTGGCAGGCTGCAGTCCACAGGGTCACACAGAGTCGGACATGACTGAAGAGACTTAGCATGCACGCACACATCCATTAAATGGTTAAAGTACAAAAAAACTGGGAATACCATTTCTGGTAACAATCACACCTACCAGCCAGATCATGGTTGCTAATATCATTCTCCAGTAAAAGGAACCAGGATTCCTTAGAGAAATACATAGATGACTGGGTCATGAAATACACAAAATGTGCCTTGTGATAACTGAAAAGTTTGGAAGCTAAAAAATATAAAATAATGGAGGGGAATCTATTAAAGGAATGTAGGAGCCAGGTGAAAGAATTCCCAACTCTCAATAACCAAAGCTGGAACACATAAAGCAAAATCTTACAGTGCTATTACTGGCTTATAACCTAAAGTATAAAGTAAAAATTCCTGGGTCCATCCTGATATAAACAAATGGTTGAATAAATAAATAAGTGGGGGAGAATACACAACGCTTCAGTGCAGAAGAAGTCCAAATAATGTATGTAGATACCCTGCCCTCCAGAGGGTTGATCCCAGCCCTTTTGTGTGGGCTGTGCTTAGGGACTTTCCTCTTAAAAGCACAGTAAGGAAAAGGGAAGAAAAAAGTAAAAACTGTGGAGAAAGCTGACACACACTCTCTTAGCCAGGTGATCAAGGTAACACCAACAGTGCTAAGTCATGTTGATGGCATATACCCCTGGTGCAATGTGACGAAAATGGCATTTTTCCTCTGTGGTTTTTCTCTCAAAAGCCCATCATCATCCTAATCTAATCATGAGGAAACTCTCAGAGAAATTTCAGTTAAAGGACATTCTACAAAATATCTGACCAGGACTCATCAACAATCAGGAACATCCAAGGAACCCAAGAAGGAACATCAAGAAGCCCAAGAACACACAACGACTAAGTGTAACGTGGGGTCCTGCTTGGGATCCTGGAGAGAAAAGGTTATTAGGTAAAAACTAGGGAGCTATGAAAAAAACACCTTTATATAAAATATCATTAACTTTAGGTAATGACAATGTAACAATATTGATTTCATTGTAACATGTCCTACATTAATGTGACATATAAGCAAAAGGGAAAACCAAGTGCGGGGTATATGGGAATTCTCTCTATTATCTTCCCAATTTTTCTGTTAATATAAAACTGTTATAAATTTAAAAGTTATTTAAAAAGACAAAAAAGTTAGTTTGGGTTTGAGAAATTACATGGAAAATAAAATTGAAGACAGTCACTGAAATAAATGATTATAAATATTTTTGCCAACATCTAGAACATATAAAGAATATTTCTAATCATTAAAAAACCAAGAAGTACATTAGAAAAATAGGCAAGTCACAGAAGAAACACATACGAAAACACATGAAACGCACGAAAAAGTTCTCAACTTCTCCAACTGCTGCTGATGCTGCTAAGTCGCTTCAGTAGTGTCTGACTCTGTGCGACCCCATAGACAGCAGTCCACCAGGCTCCCTCGTCCCTGGGATTCTCCAGACAAGAACACTGGAGTAGGTTGCCATTTTCTTCTCCAATGCCAGAAAGTGAAAAATGAAAGTGAAGTCACTCAGTCGTGTTCGACTCTTAGCGACCCCATGGACTGGAGCTTACCAGGCTCCTCCGCCCATGGGATTTTCCAGGCAAGAGTACTGTAAGTAAGGTGCTATTGCCTTCTCCAACTGCTAAAGACAGTCAAATGAAACAAAGTTAACTTTTTTTTTTTTTTTATCTCTTGGTTTGGCAAAGATTAAAGACTGAAAATCCTGGGCTGGGAAGATGTGTAGAAATGGGCACTTTCATACATTGTTGATGGTAGATGAACTGGAAGACATTTTTAAAACAAATTTGACTGCAGCTATCAAAATTTAATTTGGCCCAAGAGTTCTACTTCTCTAAAAAAAATCGTAAATAAGGATTCATTTCTGGGCACAAATATGCTAATTCTAGAATATTAACTAGAAAGTTATTTTTAACATTGAAAAGGGCAGATGACCTAAAAGCCCATGAGAAGGGAAGTGGTTAAAAAAATTCATGACATGTCCAGGAAAATCTGTTTATCCATTTAGAAAGAGTCAGGCACTATATGGAACTATTGCTAAGAAATATTTTAAGTGAAAACAGCAATTTTCAGAACCATGCTTATATTATTACCTCCTGTATCTACATATACAGATTTATGTGTGTTTAAGGACTTAGAAAAGAACTATAAAACCATGCAGTGATACATTTGAATCTGCGTCTTTGGGCAAGGGGAAAGGGTAAGGAGAACTTTCTGTTTTTGTTTGTTTGAAATATTTACATTTCTTTACTGGGATATAACTGATGTATAAATGACGTTAGTTTCAGGTGTACAAAAGGACGATTTGATATTTGTACACACTGAAAAATGATCAGTATAGTAAGTCTGATAACATCCATCACCACAAAACTATATATTTTTTTCTTGTGATGAGAACTTTTAAGATTACTCTCAGCAACTTTCAAATATACAATAGAATATTATTAACTATACAAGCATGTTAAGTTGCTTCTCTCATATTCGACTTTTTCAACCCCTTGGGCTGCAGTCTGCCAGGTTCCTCTGTCCATGGAATTCTCTAGGCAAGAATACTGGAGTGGGTTGTCATGCCTTCCTCCAGGGAATCATCTAGGCCCAGGGATTGAACCGGCATCTCCTGTGACTCCTGCTTTGAAGCATATTCTTTACCATTGAGCCACCAGGTAAGCCCCCATTATTAACTATAGTTAGGTTATATGTATTAAAATAGAATGGAATATGAAGTCATAGACTGGAATATTACTAAATTGTTTCCATTTATATTTTTCTAAATTATACTTGATGTATGTCCTCATTTTGAAAAACACAAAATTAGCCACCCTAAGTTCGTCTTTAAAATATTCTTTGGAACTTTATTAACACACCAAATTCCAAAGCCTGGGAGCCCATGGGTTCCACCCAAGCTCCTCTGTCCACACAGCTTCCTGAGTACAGGGGGCTCAGGCTGCAGCAGCTGCAAAAAGGCCAGCTAGCAGGAGCGGTGTGGACTGTGAATTCTCTTTAAGCTGAACACCATCCAGCCTGATTTTTGTCTGTACTTTGGAAACAACTGGAGAGATGAAACGATGTATTTATACTAAAAAGATTTTTAGTCTGAAGGTTGGAGAGTCTTGATCATGATTCCAGTTCATCACTAAGTAGGTCACATAACTGGTACTCAGTTTACAAATAAATCAGAATAAGAAAAATAAGACCACCATCTGCTCACTCACATGTGTATGGCGAGGTTCAAACAAACTATTAGATGCAAGTGCTCAGTGACAGTGAAATATCCTAGAATGTAAGTTAGGACTCGATTGTCCAAAATATCAAAGATGATAACGCTGAGATGACCCCTGTCGGGATCTCTCCTGGGGACTTCAGGGTCACCCGCTGAAGGGGGCCCCTGTGGAGCAGTTCTCTGCTGACCATGATCCCCTCCAGGGTCTTCTGAGGTTGGATATGCCTCTGAGACCCTCTCAGCGCCCTGGTCTCCCCTCCTGCAAAGTCAAATGTTAATATGCCCTGTGCCTTTGTGCTTCTGGTTAATAGAAGTCCTTGTCTTTCAGCAGTGGCCTTGCTTGCTGTCATCAAAAAGGGACATGTGGGGACATTTCGCATTCTTGCAAGTGACAGGCTGGCAGTGCGTCCCTCCCCTCACTAGCCTTGGGTTCACTTTTCAGTGACAACTGTTCTAAACATGAGCTTCAGGACTTGCCTCCCACAACTGTCCTCCCTTGCGTGGCCCTGAACACAACAAATATGCCAAACAAATGAGTGAACAAATGATGATGATGATAAAGAGCACTCACCACGTGCAAACACCGTTCTAAGAACCTCACGTACAGTAACTCATTATGAACTCATATAATTCCCACCCCAGCTCTGTGAGGCAGGAACATCATTATGCCCATTTTACAGATGGGGCCATGAGACATCAGGAGACCTATGTTCATATAGCCAAGAAGCTTTGGGGCCGAGATTTAAGCCCAAGCATTTCTTGGATACAAAACATGGCCACAGCCACTAAAATATATTATGCTGCCTTATTTTTTTTAACCGTCAAGGATTTTGAAGTGGGTCAATTGTCTGTTCTCTCAATCCTTCTTGTCCTGTCTCATCAAACCTGAATGTACTTACTCTCTCACACCTTGGGTCTTTCTTGGAGTACATGTGTCCAATTTTGTAAAAAATTTAGTCATCCTCATGACTCAGTTCAAATGTCTCTTCCTCCAGGCAGTTTAGTCTTTCAATCATGTCTGACTCTTTGTGACCCCATGGACTGCAGCACACCAGACTTCTCTATCCATCATCAACTCCTGGAGTCATGTCCATTGAGCCAGTAATGCCATCCAACCATCTCATCCTCTGTCATCCATGGGGCCTTCCATAAACACTTCCTTCTCTGGGTTCCCCAAGTCTCCTGAGCTTTGGTCTCATAGCTCATCACAATGCCTTGTCTGTCTGTCTGCATCTGAGGATACATGTCTTGTCATGGCTGAACTCTGGAGCCAGACTCCCCAAGACTGAATCTTGGCTCTGCCATTTGCTACCTGCATGACCTTGAGAGATTGATCTAAACCTCTTTGCCTGTTTTTATCTTTTAACCTATAAAATGGGGATGATAATGTGAGGGTTAAAAGATTACACTAAAGAACTTGGAACACTGTTTAGTACACAGTAAGGGTTTTATATCTATCCATCTCTAAACCCTAAACACTGTTAGAGCTGATTTCTGAATTCCCCAGGACTGGTATAGTATTTGGCACATAGTAGGTGCTCAGTAAACATCTGCAGACTAAGTGGATACACATGCAAACAGCTCTTGGGAGAAGGTGCAAGGACTCAAAGGCACACCTAAGAGACCAAGAAAAACTCCTTCCCGGGGATGAGAGAGAGAGAGATGTAGGGATGAAAAAGACATCTTCCCAGTTATATCCTGGACAAGCAGAGTGCGATAGGGAAGAGGGGCAAGCAGCCCTGTGGAAGGAAGTCATTAATACTGCACATTCTTATATCAGTTGTGGCAGCAAGGGATGGGGATGGTTTCTGAAGATGGCATGGTGTCGGGGAGAGCACGCAGCTGGGAATAAGAAGGCTTGACCTATGGTTGGTGGGCAAGGTGGCTGTAGACCTCCAAGTCTGAGTCCTCCTGCCACCTAGGGGGCCAAGAATCGGCAGTTGTTAGGAACTGATTATTCGCACGTGCGTGCTAAGTGGCTTCAGTGGTGTCCGACTCTTTGTGACCCTGCGGGCTGTAGCCCACCAGGCTCCTCCGTCCATGGGATTCTCCAGGAAAGAATACTGGAGTGGGTTGCTGTGCCCTCCTCCAGGGGATCTTCCCAACCCAGGGATCGAACCCATGTCTCTTGCATCTCCTGCATTGACAGGTGGGTTCTTTACCACTAGCACCACCTGGAAAGGCCCCAGATTTTTTGAAACTCCCTCACATTCATATGCTGATGCCCTAACCTTCAGTGTGTTTGGAGATGGGGCCTTTGGGAAGGGACTAGGTCCTGAGGCAGGGATCTGGTCTGACGGGGTTAATGCCCAGAAAGGCCACACAAGGATATAATGAGAAGGAGGCCATCTACAAGGCAGAAGGTGAGTGTGCACCAGAATCCGACTGTGCTGCCTCCTTGATCTCAGAACTCCAGCTTCCAGAGCTGTCAGAAAACCCATTTCTGCTGCTTCAGCCACTCAGCCAATTGCAGTTTTTAACAGCAGCCAGGGCGGGCTAAAGCAGCACCTTAGCCTCTGTGGTCTTTCTGCGACCTGCTGTATTCTCTCTGCAGTACACTTTGAGCCATGCCTGCGCTCCTATTTGAGAATCAGTGCATTTGTTGTATCTTCTGTGTGCTCTTCTACTGCCCTGCAAGACCACACAGCCTTGATACAGACCCTTTGGCAGGTCATTTGGGGAGTTTCCACTGTGTTTGCTTATATAAAACCTGTGGCCATGAACTTCTATGTCTGTCTTCTCTGCACACGCAGGAGTGTTTCTTTGGAGGGTCCCCCCACGAGAGGCTGACTGGGAAACGCTTGTGCACACGCTTTATTAGCAGCTGCCAAGGAGCTCTGCAAAGTTGGCTGCATCAGCTTACACGCCCAAGTTGGGAGGATTTGAGGATGTCTTTGAACGTGGATGCTCTGTGAATTTATTATCTCCTCCCTTCCCCATAACTGTCTTGCAGTCTTCTGGAAGGAAGTGAAGTACTCTGGGACCTTGGGAGGATGTAGCTGTACATTAAGAATGATGCTGCTTGCCAGAACCCAGAGAAGAATACAGCTTAGGAAGGACAGTCATGACTAACGAGAAAGGCTTTGTTTCCAGGTCTGCCACTAACTCCCAGTTACTTTGGGCAGGTCTTTTCCTCTCAATACCCAGGAAAGTCAGGGAGTTTTAATCAAGTACCAGAGCTGTAGGAGGTGGAAAGTGTCACTTACAGGATTCACTGAATCCACCTGTTGCACCAGCAACCGCAGAGTACTAAGGAACACACCTATGACGCCACCTCTCATCCTTCCTCCGGAATTCACAGATGAGTTAAATGAATTCTAGAGTTTGTTGCTCAAAGAAATCATCAGAGATATAGGCTCTTTTCATTTTCATGCTTGTCACTTAATGGTTGCAAAGTGGCTGACACAGCTCCAGGCATCACATCATACTTAAGGCAAAAAAGGGAGCAGAAGCAATTCCAAATGGTCATGTCTCTTTCTTTAGGAACACAAAAACATCTTCAGAGATCCCCAGCAGTCTTCCCTTAAAATACTATTGGCCAGCACCATTTCTCACCACCACTTTTAGCTGTAAGAGAGACTGTTAAAGGGTAGAGCTTTGAAAGGGGGTGGGAATAATAACTGGTGTAGCCTAACTACCTGCAAGTCATCTACTTAGGATTCTCGATGCTTTCTGTAGTTTTGCCAGGGAAAGAGATGGTCTTGAAACAAGTTGGAGGTTCTGGCCATTTCCTGTCATGTCCTGACCTGAATAATTATCCTTCTTCAAAGACATTCAGAATTGTTTCAAATCACAGCAAGATAGTGTAGAGTAGAAGTTAATGAGCTGATCCTAAAATTCCCAAGGAAATACAAAGTCCTAATAATAGACAAACAATTCTGAAAATGAACAAAGTTGAAGGACTCACCCTTCCTAATTTCAAAACTCACTATAAGTCTACAGTAATTAAGACTATGTGGTATTACCACATACAGATCAATAGAGCAGGATTGAGAGTACAGAAATAAGCTCATCCATTTATGGTTAATTGATTGTTGCAAAGAATGCCAAGACAATTAAATGGGATAAAAACATCTTCTAAAAAGAAATGGTGATGAGACAACTTCTTGTCTTATACAAAAGAATGAATTTGGACCCCTACCTCACACCAGACGTAAAAATTACCTAAAAATGAATCATCAGTTCAGTTCAGTTGCTCAGTCATGTACAACTCTTTCTTCTAAAAAGAAATGGTGATGAGACAACTTCTTGTCTTATACAAAAGAATGAATTTGGACCCCTACCTCACACCAGACGTAAAAATTACCTAAAAATGAATCATCAGTTCAGTTCAGTTGCTCAGTCATGTACAACTCTTTCTTCTAAAAAGAAATGGTGATGAGACAACTTCTTGTCTTATACAAAAGAATGAATTTGGACCCCTACCTCACACCAGACGTAAAAATTACCTAAAAATGAATCATCAGTTCAGTTCAGTTGCTCAGTCATGTACAACTCTTTCTTCTAAAAAGAAATGGTGATGAGACAACTTCTTGTCTTATACAAAAGAATGAATTTGGACCCCTACCTCACACCAGACGTAAAAATTACCTAAAAATGAATCATCAGTTCAGTTCAGTTGCTCAGTCATGTACAACTCTTTCTTCTAAAAAGAAATGGTGATGAGACAACTTCTTGTCTTATACAAAAGAATGAATTTGGACCCCTACCTCACACCAGACGTAAAAATTACCTAAAAATGAATCATCAGTTCAGTTCAGTTGCTCAGTCATGTACAACTCTTTCTTCTAAAAAGAAATGGTGATGAGACAACTTCTTGTCTTATACAAAAGAATGAATTTGGACCCCTACCTCACACCAGACGTAAAAATTACCTAAAAATGAATCATCAGTTCAGTTCAGTTGCTCAGTCATGTACAACTCTTTGCAACCCCATGGACTGCAGCATGCTAGGCCTCCCTGTCCATCATCAACTCCCAGAGCTTACTCAAACTCATGTCGATCGAGTTGGTGATGCCATCCAACCATCTCATCCTCTGTTGCCCCCTTCTCCTCCTGCCTTCGGTCTTTTCCAGCATCGGGGTCTTTTCTAACGAATCAGTTCTTCACATCAGGTGGCCAAAGTATTGGAGTTTCAGCTTCAGCATCCGTCCTTTCAATGAATATTCAGGACTGATTTCCTTTAGGATTGACTGGTTTGACTGGTCAAAGTTCAAACCAGTCAAACTAGTCAAAATGGATCATAGACAAAATAAATCATCACTCAAAATGTAAGAGCTAAAACTATAAAGCTTTTAGAAGAAAACACAGGTATAAATCTTTGTGATCCTGGTTTCATAAGATAACCCCAAATGGACAATGAGAAAATTAAAGCCATGGATTCATTAAAATTAATGAATTTAATTCACTAAATTAGACTTCATTAAAATCAAAAACTTGTGTGCAAAGGACAGTGTCAAAGTTAAAAAGACAACCCATTGAAAGGAAGAAAACACATATCAAATATCTGATAAGGGACTCATATCCAGAACCATAAAGAACTCTGACAACTCAACAGTAAAGGGATTTAAAATGGGCAAGGATTTAAATCATTCTTGGAAAAGATATGAAAATGCAAATAAACATATGAAAAGACAATTAACATCATCAGCCATTAGGGAAATGAGATCCACTTTGCACCCACTATAATGGTAAAATGGACTGAATGCTGGTGTTCCCCCTAAAATTCCTATGTTGAAGTGCTATCCCCAGTGTGAAGGCACTTGGAGGTGAGGTCTTTGGGAGGAAATTAGGATGGAGTCCTCAAGAATGTGATTTAGTGTCGCTTCTTACCATCTCTCTCTTCCACACGAGGACAGAGCAAGGCGATGACCATCTGCACACCAGGAAGAGAGCCCTCACCAGAAATGAAACTGCTAGACTTTGATCCTGGACTTTGCAGCCATCAGAATTATGAGAAATAAATAATTCTTAAGCCATCCAGTATCTGGTATTTTTGTGAGAGAAGTCAAAACTGACCAAGACAGCTAGAGTATAATCACAAATACTGTTGAGGAGGTAGAGAAACTGGAAGCCTCCTGCATTGCTAGTGCGAATGCAAAATGTTACATCCACTTTGTGCAACAGTTTGGTAATTCTTCAGCTAGCTAAATATACAGTTACCATATGACCCCAGCAATCTTCTCTCGAGTACATATTCAAAAACAAATATTTGTACATGGATGTTTATAGCAGTATTTTTCATACTAGCTAAAAGTGGGAACCTCAATTAGAGAACGGTTAAACAAATGTGGCATATTCAAAGTAGCGATATGCAGCTATAGATAGGAATGAAGTAATTGTCCAATATAGATGGACCTTGAAAAAATTATGCCAACTGAGAAAAGGCAGGCACAAAAGGCCACTTATTTTGTGATTCCATTTATACACAATGCCCAGAAAAGGCAAGTCTATAGTGACAGAAAGCAGATTAGTGATTGTCAGGGGATGGGGGACGGGGAGGATAAATCAGGACTGACTGATAATAGGTACCAAGTTTCTCTGACACTGGTGGCAATTTTCTAGAATTAAATAATGGTAGTAGTTGCACAATTCTGTGAGTATGCTAAGAACCAATGAATGGAACATTTTAAAGAGATGAATTTCATGGTACAAGGATTGTATCCCCTTCATCATCATCATCATAATGATAGAAGGATAACCTAGGGCAGATATTCCCAGAATCCTGAATTTGGTGAAATTTCAATATTTCAAAATAATTTGGGGACATGGTTTTCCAATTAAAAAAACTTTTTTGTTGTTAAATAAGATGTTAAAAGAAAAAGAAACCTCTATTATATGCTACCATCATAATTTTTTTAAAAGGTATTCTGATTTCCCACATCAGAAAGTGGGAAGGACATAATCTTAGAACAAAGCTCAGTTCTTAAAATTGACTATTTACCTTTTTTTGAAAAATACACTTTATTCATTCATTCATTACTCAAAAATGCTAACGTCAGGGCTAGTCATCTGCTGTAACCCACTGGTACATCACTGGCTCTGATGGACAGGACTTGGTTGTAACACCAGCTGTGATGTATTTTGAAAATCATTCCTCCTGTTAGACCTACAGACGTGAACAACACACAGTCCTTTCCTCAGGGAAAATCCGGGCTTTTAGGGAGACAGATATTAAATAGGCACACAGAATCTGGGATTAAACATTTTGACAAGTGCTCTGAGAGACAAGTACAGGACTCACAGAGGATGTACTTCTAATATTAACAGGGCAGGGCTCTCAGAGGCTTCTTTTTTCTTGTTCCACCTTGGACTGTTGAAGACTTCACAGATCTGCACAGATCCAGAACTGGGAAACACCAGGGTAGGTGAAAGGGCTCCATGAGAAATGTGACAAGTGACAAGTGTCAGAGGAGACTGTAGGGATATGATGGAAGCTGTTTGCACCAAAGCACAGAGGTGTGTCTTTGTCCTGAGAAGCCTATCTGGGCAATCATTCAAAGTGAGAAGCCAATCTGGTGGGAACAGTTGGACAAGAAGGTGTGAGCTGTGAGCTTGTCACATTTCTGTCACCCTCCCAGGGAAGCCAAGAAACCTTGCCTAGCAGCCATGACTTCTCTCCAATCAGAGCATCTTCCGGACAGGCAACGTGTGCCTCCAGCTGACGATGGGAAGAAGAAGAAAAAGGACATGGGCAGATTTCCTCCAGGGTGTCAGGCACCCTCCCAGCATTTTATATTTGCTCTCAGCCTCTCTTTTAACCACAGTTACCTAAGCTCCCCTCCAATGGCTGGGAGTGTTTGTGTGTGAGTGGGGGAAGTTTGACTTCTCCAAAAAGGAGGTTTGGCTTCTCTGAACTGGAACCTTGGCCTAGAGTTGCTTCCTGAGCCAAGAGGAGAGCTAAGAGCTGGAAGGGTGAACCAGGGCCACGTCTGCAAGGCAAGCTGAGGTCTCGATCTGGGCTAAACAGACCGACACCACTTTCTTTCAGTTGGGAGTGTCAGAGACCAAATCAAGAGATGAAGCTGGTGCCCCTTGTCTTCATTTTACAAAAGTTTAAGTAAATCAACCCTTTATCCAGTTATCTTTGTAGACCTGATAGAATTCAGCAAAATAATTGATCAACACTGTAAAAAGCATCAAAAGCAAATAACTTGTTTGTCCAAATTAAAAAGAGAATTCTTTAGGCCAGTGGTTCAGTGACCATGGCTCTTGGATGAAATTCAACCCACAGTCTGTTTTGTGAATAGCGTTGTTGGCATCCAGCCATGCCCATTTATATCTGTATTGTCTGTGGCAGAGTTGAATGGTTGTGACATAGACCATATGGCTTACAGAGCCAAAATATTTCTTATCTGGCTTTTCATGGTATAAAGTTTGCCAAGTCTTGTTTTAGGTCTTCAGAGCACAGAATTTTATATACTCAGACATGTTGCATTCATTCATTCATGCAATACAGGCTAATTGAAAACTTACTGTTGATATCAAGCAGGATCCTGTGGGCTTCCAGGACACAAAGCCTTCCTGTGTCTATTTCTTGATCACAGGAAATATGCTTCATTCAGCCTTAGGAGTCTGCCTTCAGCAGAACTGACTCAGCTTATGTGGGGCTTCTGACCCCAGGGATGGGGCCCTGGCTGGCACCTGGCTCCTGAGCAGACCCGAGGTCTCCCTGAACTCCCCTCTCCTGAAGTTTTGGGTGTTTGGACCAAAAACAAGGCTGAGCACCGAAGAATTGATCCTTTCAAACTGTGGTGCTGGAGAAGACTCTTGAGAGTTCCTTGGACTGCAAGGAGATCCAACCAGTCAATCCTAAAGGAAACCAACCCTGAATATTCATTGGAAGGACTGATGCTGAAGCTGAAGCTCCAATACTTTGGTTCATTGGAGACTCATTAGAAAGGACCCTGATGCCAGCAAAGATTGAAGGCAAAAGGGAAGGGGGTGACAGGGAATGAGATGGCTAGATAGTCTTATCAACTCAATGGGCATGAATTTGAGCAAACTCACGGAGAGAGTGAAGGACAGAGGAGCCTGCCATGATGTAGTCCATGGGGTTGCAAAGAGTTGGACATGACGTAGCAACTGAATAACAACAAAAACCATCCTTTCCCATCCTGGTGTTTCACCTTCTGGATCAGCTCAACAAGTTTTCCTTATTTCTCCCCACCCCCGTTTTCCAGACTTCCCTGAAGATAAGCATCGCCCACGGTTCCTGTAATAGGTTATCAGACTGCTGAATGTTTAGCTGGACCTCAGGCGATTTTTATCCTCAAGGAGCTTGGGGAACCCTGGGCCCCAGGACTTAGGAATGTGGGTGCCTTAAAGCAGATGTGGCACATTTGCATGCTGTGTTCACAACAATAGATGTGGTGCAAAAAACACCATGTCAATCAGACAATCGGTCAGACATGGAAGCTCAAGCTTACAGGTGATCAGAGAGTCCCAGACATCTGGATTCAGGACCTGAGGAGTGCATGCACTTTCTCGAGTTTTCCTTCCATCTTTCTCTTCCTCCTCCTCCTCTGGCTCCTCTTCATTCTCCTTTTCTTTCTTCCTCTTCCCCGCCAACTCCTATCCTTATTCCTTTAATCTCCCTTGCCTCCTTCCCTTCTCTCTATTTTTCCCTTCAAAATAGACATTCAAATAAATCAGATGACTTGCCCAAGGTCAACAATGGAAGTGAAAAAAAAAACAACAACAACAATGGAAGTGACTGTACTTACATCCCACTCTAGAATCTTTCACACATTTTGGAGGGGTTGCATTTGAAGAACTTTAAGCAAAATCATTTAAAATGGAGAAACTCCTTTTGCAAAAGATAAAATAAAATCTGCCCAGCTAATATTAATAATTTAAAGTTGTACTTCAATACATAGGTNAATCTTTCACACATTTTGGAGGGGTTGCATTTGAAGAACTTTAAGCAAAATCATTTAAAATGGAGAAACTCCTTTTGCAAAAGATAAAATAAAATCTGCCCAGCTAATATTAATAATTTAAAGTTGTACTTCAATACATAGGTTTGACTCTGAAGAAAGCTCACCTGGGGAGGGTTCCACCTGATGTTCAAAGGTCTCCCTTTTGCAGCCGGGAGTGGAAGGTCCCATGTCGCTGGAAACCCCATTCTGGCTGGGTGTTACAATGGCAGCCGTGCTGCTTAGAGAAGGTATTAGCCATGTAGAATGTTTGCTAAAGGTTATTTGTGTCACAGCAGCAGTTATTATAAAACAATCACAGTTTCTGTGGGGTTCAGGGAAAAAAATAATTTGAGAGAGAAGGCTTTCAGGGAGTTCATTAATCATGTGTATGTTTTTAAGGGCCAACAGCCAAAGGAACAAAATGACAAACTTTTCTTACCACCAAATGCCCTTTCTTTCAATTAAGGCACTCCTGTTGGTCTCACTGAGACTCAGGAGCACTTGTAGAAAAACCCCATGTCGCGCAGGAGAAGGCTTGACTGGTGCTGCCTCGGGGCTTTGCATTCAGAGGGGCTTTGCAGAGGAGAAGAAGGGGCACTGGGACCAGGCAGAGGGGTGCAGCCCTTCTGGGACCTCAGGCACCTCTCTCAGCCTCCGTGGCTTCCACTCCTGGGGATAAGAAACCTTCCTCAGAGGGTTCTTCTAGGAGATAAGAGGGGTTCACTTATGTGAAGGGTTAGGCCACCAACCACTACTCACTACGTGGTCAACACAGAGGAGAGAGCTTTAGGACATATCATAATAGCCCTCATTTGACAGATGCGTCGTGCCTGCCTACTGAGTGCCTGGGACTTTATACGCATCATTTCTTATCTTTGTAACAACACTACAGGAAGGAGGGTGGAAGCTAGGCATTTTGGAAAAGTTATGATTCATATTAGAGGCTGTGATATCTCACTGACCTACACAATGGACAGTCTAGGTAATAAGCACCCACTGATCTGTCTTGCAGAATCTTGAGGTTGAGAGGGATCTTAAACATCTCTGGTTATGTTTGTGCTCAGTCTCACCCAACTCTTTGCGACCCCATGGACTGTAGGCCCCCAGGCTCCTCTGTCCATGGAATTTTTCAGGCATGAATACTGGAGCCGGTTGCCATTTCGTCCTCCAGGGGATCTTCTCAACCAGGGATCAAACCCACATCTCCTGCATTGGCAGGCAGGTTTTTTACCACCTGCCACCTGACTCTGTTTAGTTCAGTTCAGTCGCTCAATTGTGTCCGACTCTTTGCGACCCCATGAATTGCAGCACGCCAGGCCTCCCTGTTCATCACCAACCCCCGGAGTTCACTCAGACTCGCGTCCATCCAGTCCATGATGCCATCCAG